>SJYV01023271.1:51742-143764 GCA_006410875.1 Neotragus pygmaeus | reverse complement strand
GGGAAGGGGGTTCAGGATGGGGAACACGTATATACCTGTGGCAGATTCATGTTGATGTATGGCAAAACCAATACAATATTGTAAAGTAATTAACCTCCAATTAAAATAAATAAATTTATATTAAAAATAAAAGTTTTTCTCACCTCTTAATTAATATAAAAGAAACTTTTAAAAATTGTTACCTATAAGAAGGGGCAAGGATGAGGACAAGAATAGGAATCTTGTTTGAGTATTTTTATATTATTTTGATTTGGGGGCTACACAAATATATTCCCCAATAATAAAAGCTTTAATTTTAATTGCTTTTGGACATCATTGCCAAAGAGCACTCCTGTACTCTTGTGGCAGCCTGTCTCCAGTATGAGCCCCAAAGGTATCCCCCACCTCCTGGTATTTATCCAGTGAACCAGTGAAGTTGCTCAGTCATGGTCGACTCTTTGCAATCCCACGGACTGTAGCCTATCAGGCTCCTCAACCCATGGAATTTTCCAACCCTTGTGTAATCTCCTCCCTCTCTGTAACCAGGAAAGTTGAGTAAGAAATATCACATAACAGAGGTATTTCACTTCTGAGATTGTATTATAAAAAACAGTGGCTTTTCTTTCCCTCTCTCTATTTCTCTCCTAGTTCATCAGTTCTGGGAGAAACCAACTGCCATGCTATGAGAACACTTAGGCAACTTATGGAAAGCTCCATGTGGTGTAGAACTGAAGCCTCTGGCCAACAGCCAGTGAGGAGTTGAGTTCTGTTAACACCAAGTAAATGAGTTTGTAAATGGACACTCAAAATGCTGAAATTTCAGATGAGACTACAGCCCCAACCAATATCTTGACTGTAACTTCATGAGAAGCCTTAAACCAGACCCATCCAGCTAAGCATCTACAAGATTCCTCCCCACAGAAAATGAGATGATGAGACTTTCCTGGTGGCCGAGTGGTTTTGAATCCACCTTCCAATGCAGGGGATGCTGATCTGATCCCCAGTCAGGAAACTAAGTTACATGTATTGCAGCTGCCACTACTGAATCTGTGTGCTCGAGAGCCCAAGCACCACAGCTAGAGAGAAACCTTCACTCCACAACAAAAGATCCTGCATGCTGCAACTAAGACCCAAGGCAGTCAAACAAATATTTTTAAATAAATAAATAACACATTTAAAAACAAATATTTTTTGTTTTCAATTTGGGGACTACACAAATATATTCCCCAATAATAAAAGGTTTAATTTTAATTGCTTTTGCAATTGCTTTTTGCAATTGCAATTGTAGTTTAAGGCACTTAATTTGGGGGTAGCCTGTTACACAGCAATAGATAACTAATAAAACCATCAACTCTGCCTATCTAAGAGAAAAAGAATAATGACAATGTTGACTAAAACCCAAGACCGGGAGCAATGGGGCTCCTGGGAAGGCCTTTCAGCAGGCCTCTACTAAGGGACAAAATAGGCACAAGAAAAAGAATCCAAATCAGTTTAGCAGGCAAGGGGTGGAGGTAGGGAATGATTTCCAGAGTGATGGGCAGGAATCAATTTACACCAAGTGCTCAGGTGGAAAATGTATTCAAAGACTTGCTTATGAAGCAGCTGAGATCAGCAGGGCAGGAAGGAGGCAGAGAAAGCTTTGTTGGGCTAGGAACAAAGATAAACATTTCCTAAACCAATTGTGTTTCTAATTAGCTATGAGATCTTGGACAAGCCTCTTGGTCTTTTTGGGGATTTGGTTCCCTATCTAGAAAGGAAAGTTGGTTAAGAAACCTATAAACTCTACCATTGCAGTATTCTCTTTGCACAATGCTAGAGGCAGTAGCACTGTCTTGGGCAAACTATAATTTACACTGTTTCATTGTTCTTGAGAGATGAAGATACATATTGTTAGGGCATGTTCTCAGTTTGGAAGGCAACTCTTGTTCAAGTTTTTTCCTTTATCATTTATTCAATAATTGTTTACTGTTTCCTCTGTTCCAGGCATAATGTGCTAGGCTTTAGGGGTAAGAATGAATTCCAATGCTCAATGAGATACAATATCATTCCTTAGGAAACCCACAGTACACTTATTCTGTCTGGTTTGAATCTATTTCTACTTAAATCAAAAGGCAGGTATCTCAATACCACCTGCCTTTTGATTTAAGCAAAAAGTTTCCTGTTTTCTTTATCCATCTCTAAAATTGTAAGTTAGCTTCCACTTCTTTCATCTCTAAACTATTTAAGCTTCCCCATCTAGTCTTTTATCTTTTTCTCAGTGCTGTTTTTGGAAGGAAAGGGCACCTGGAGAGCTAAGGACCTTCCTGAGCACTATTAACTTTAATAACCAAGGGGATCATTATTTCCCTCTTTACGGACATTAAACATCTATGAATGGAGCATAAGATTGCTTAAATTGTTTTGTTGTCATACTACAATGGTTGTTTAATCAACTGTAAATTCGTGTAAGTATATACAAATTCATCATTTTAGCTACAAGATGTATGACATGGAAGCCCTTGTAAATTGATTTTCTGAAACCAGTATAACTTCTGTTTATGAAAATATCCAATATATCAAGCCACTAACCCCATACAATAAGTAACCAAATTTACTTTGGCAGAGTTTCTTCTTAACACAGGATGGCTTTTATTGATAACTAGTTTTTCTTCCAAATGTCCACAAACTAAAAGCTTCATAGTCCTCTACATTGTTTTTACATTATTAGAACATATAAATCACTCTAGTGTTTCCAGAATTCATCCATCTCCCTTAAAAATATTTTGCTTACATTTGATCTCTTGATAGCTTTACCTACTTATCACATTCATTTGTAGATGAGAAAGATTCTTTCATTGCTTTCTTTCTTTACTCCCATAGACATAAAAAAAATCAAATCAAACATGCAAAGGATTCATAAGATATCCTGCCTTTGGTAGACACTAGCTTCCAGGAGCCATCAAGATAGTTAAATTGCTTACTATTACTATAGTTTGCTCTTTGTAATCTGTATTAGAAAAGCATTATTGATAACTAATCTTTGGTCAGACTGTCTACATACACTCTAAATATTTTTTAGAAACTGAGGCTCAGGAGAGTAAAGGTTTTGTCCAAGGGCACTGATAAGGCATACACAGAAGTCAGTGTTCATGATACAGGAAGCATCTTAATTTTAACACCTATTTCCTTTACCACAATTTTCAAATGCACATGACTTTCCCTCTCTTTTTAACCTCAGTCCAATGTTCTTTCCATGTTTAACTCTACTTACTTCCATGAAACCATATTTTGACACATTCACTTATGCAACAAGTACTTATTGAACACTATGCCATTATTATAATTGCCTGTTTAACAACATTATGCACATACAACATATCCAGTACACTACTAACAATGTAATGTGATGTTATCTACAACAGCCACAACTAAATTGTCATGCGGGGCCACTCAAGATGGATGAGTCATGGTGGAGAAATCTAACAAAACCTGATCCACTGGAGAAGGGAATAGCAAACCACTTCAGTATTCTTGCCTTGAGAATCTCATGAACAACATGAAAAGGCAAAAAGATATGACATCAAAAGATGAGACCCCATGTCAGTAAGTGTTCAATACGCTACTGGAGAAGACCAGAAAAATAGATCCAGGAAGAATGAAGAGGCTAGGAAAAGCAGAAATGATGCTCAGTTGTGAATATGCCTGATGGTAAAACTAAAGTCCAATGCTATAAAGAACAATGTTGCACAGGAACCTTGAATGTTAGGCCCATGAATCAAGGTAAATGGGATGTGGTCAAGGAGGAGATGGCAAGAATGAATATCAAGAGTTTAGGAATCCGTGAACTAAAATGGACAGGAACGTGAGAATTTAATTCAAATGACTATTATTTCTACTACTGTGGGCAAGAAATCCTTAGAAGAACTGTATTAGCTCTCATAGTCAAGAAGAGTTCAAAATGCAGTACTTGGGTACAATCTCAAACACGGCAGAATGATCTTGGTTTGTTTCCAATGCAAACCACATAACATCCAAGTCTATGCCTCCACCACTAATGCTGAAGAAGCTGATACTGAATGGTTCTATGAAAACATATAAGACCTTCTAAACTAACACCAAAAATGATATCATTTTCATCACAGGAGATTGAAATGCAAATGTAGGAAGTCAGGAGATACCTGGAGTAACAACCAAGTTTGGCCTTGGAATACAAAATGAATTAGGGCAAAGGCTAACAGAGTTTTGCCAAGAAAACACAACTGTCATAGAAAACACCCTCTTCCAACAACACAAGAGATGACTCTATACATAGACATCACTAACTGTCAATATTGAAATCAGATCGATTATATTCTTTGCAGTTCAAAATAGAAAAGCTCTATGCACTCTGCATAAACAAAACCTGGAGCTGACTGCAGCTCATATTATAAGCTCCTTATTGTAAAATTCAGGCTTAAATTGAAGAAAGCAGGGAAAACCACTAGACCATTCAGGTATGACTTAAATCAAATCACTTATGATTATACAGTGGAGGTGATAAATAAATTCAAGGGATTAAATCTGGTAGACAGACTGCCTGAAGAACTATGGACAGAGGCTCACAGCATTGAACAAGAGGTGGTTACAAAAATCATCTCCAAGAAAAAGAAATGCAAAAAGGCAAATGGTTGTCTGAGGAGGCCTTACAAATAGCTGAGAAAAGAAGAGAGGTGAAAGGCAAAGGAGAAAGAGAAAGATATACCCAACTGAATACAGAGTTCCAGAGAATAGCAAGGAGAGCTAAGAAACATTTTTAAGTAGATAATGCAAAGAAATAGACGAAAACAATAGAATGGGAAAGACTAGAGATCTCTTCAAGAAAACTGGAGATATCAAGATGGGCACAATAAAGGACAAAAATGGTAAGGACCTAACAGAAGCAGAAGAGATTAAGAAGAGGTACCAAGAGTACACAGAAGAACTATACAAAAAAGGTCTTAATGACCCAGATAACAATGATAGTGTGGTCACTCACCTAGTGCCTACATCCTGGAGTGTGAAGTCAAATGAGCCCTAAGAAGCATTACTACAAATAAAGCTAGTGGAGGTGACGAAGTACCAGTTGAGCTATTTCAAATCCTAAAAGACGATGCTGTTAAACTGATATCCTCAATATGTCAGCAAATTTGGAAAACTAAGCAGTGGCCACAGGAATGGAAAAGGTCAATTTTCATTTCAATCCCAAAGAAAGGCAATGCAAAAGAATGTTCCAACTACTGTACAAGTGCACACATTCACATGCTCTCAAGGTTATGTTCCAAATTGTTCAAGTTAGGCTTCAGCAGTACATGAATCAAGGACTTCCAGATGTACAAGCTGAATTTAGAAAATGCTAAGGAACCAGAGATCAAATTGCTATCTTCCATTGAATCATAGATAAAACAAGGAAATGCAAAAAGAAAAGAAAGAAAAAAAAACCTACTTCACTAACTACACTAAAGCTTTTGACTGCGTGGATCACAACAAATTGCAGAAAATTTTGAAAGAGATGGGAATACCAGACTGCCTTACCTGTTTCCTGAGAAACATGTATGCAGGTCAAGAAGCAACAGTTAGAACCAGACCTGGAACAACAGACTGGTTCAAAGTTGAGAAACAAGTACATCCTGTTTATCTGTCACCCTGTTTATTTAACTTATGTGCAGAGTACATCATGTGAAATGCTAGGCAGGATGAATCACAAGCTGGAATCAAGATTGCTGGGAGAAAAATCAATAACTTCAGATATGCAGATGATGCTACTCTAATGGCAGGAAGCAAAGAGGAACTAAAGAGCTTCTTGAGGAAGGTGAAAGAGGAGAGTGAAATAGCTGGCTTAAAACTCAACATTTAAAAAACTAAGATCATGGCATCTGGTCTCATCACTTCATGGCAAATAGATGAGGACAAATTGGAAACAGTGACAGAGATTTTATTTTCTTGGGCTCCAAAATCACTGTAAATGGTAACTACAGTCAGCATTAATTAAAAGACACTTGCTCCTTGGAATAAAAGCTATGACAAATCTAGACAGCATATTAAACAGCAGAAATGGCACTTTGCCAACAAAATCCATATAGTCAAAGCAGTCAGTCATGTAGGATTGTGAGAGGTGAACTATGAAGAAGGCTGAGCACCAAAGCATTGATACTTTTGAATTGCAGTGCTAGAGAGGGCTCTTGAGAGTCCCTCAGACAGCAAGGAGATCAAATCAGTCAATCCTAAAGGAAATGAACCCTGAACATTCACTAGAAGGTCTGATGCTGATGCTGAAGCTCCAATACTTTGGCCACCTGATGCAAAGAGTCGACTCATTGGAAAAGACACTGATGCAGGAAAAGATGAGGACAAGAGAGAAGGGGGCAACAGAAGATGCAATGGTGGGATGGTATCACCAACACAATGGACATGAGTTCAAACAATTTCCAGGAGAATAGTGAAGGACCAAGAAGCCTGGTGTGCAGGGTTCATGAAGTTGTGGGCAGACACAACTTAGTGATTGAACAACAAATTGTAAAATCCAGCCAATAAACAGGAAGTACAACATAAATTATGACTATCAACACAACTGTTATCATTCTGATTGCTACCTAGGTGAGAAATACTTATCACATAACATTAAAAGCAAGATAGAAAGTAAAGGTAAAAACAATCATAACTCTTTGGGTGTTTTGGAGATGTAGAGGAGACCTGGAAGGATATATGCAAAAACACAATAAGTAAATAGGTTTCTGGGTAATTGTTTTTCTTCCTCAAAGTTTTTCTTTAATCTTATATTAAATATTCTCAATGTTGAACACTTTTTAGAAGATATTTAATAATACCCAGATAATCATGATGATGTGATCACTAATCTAGAGCCAGACATCTTAGAATGTGAAGTCAAGTGGGCCTTAGAAAGCATCACTACGAACAAAGCTAGTGGAGGTGATGGAATTCAAATCCTGAAAGATGATGCTGTGAAAGTGCTGCACTCAATATGCCAGCAAATTTGGAAAACTCAGCAGTGGCCACAGGACTGGAAAAGGTCAGTTTTCATTCCAATCCCAAAGAAAGGCAATGCCAAAGAATGTTCAAACTACCACACAATTGCACTCATCTCACATGTTAGTAAAGTAATGCTCAAAATTCTCCAAGCCAGGCTTCAGCAATATGTGAACCATGAACTCCCTGATGTTCCTGCTGGTTTTAGAAAAGGCAGAGGAACCAGAGATCAAATTGCCAACATCCTCTGCATCATGGAAAAAGCAAGAGAATTCTGCTTTATTGACTATGCCAAAGCCTTTGACTGTGTGGATCACCACAAACTGTGGAACATTCTTAAAGANGTGAACCATGAACTTCCAGATGTTCAAGCTGGTTTTAGAAAAGGCAGAGGAACCAGAGATCAAAATGCCACCATCTGCTGGATCATCGAAACAGCAAGAAAGTTCCAGAAAAACATCTATCTCTGCTTTATTGACTATGCCAAAGACTTTGACTTGTGGATCACAATAAACTGAAAATTCTGAAAGAGATGGGAATACCAGACCACCTGACCTGCCTCCTGAGAAACCTGTGTGCAGGAAGCAACAGTTAGAACTAGACATGGAACAACAGACTGGCTCCAAATAGGAAAAGGAGTACGTCAAGGCTGTATGTTGTCACTCTGATTATTTAACTTCTATGCAGAGTACATCATGAGAAACGCTGGGCTGGATGAAACACAAGCTAGAGTCAAGATTGCCAGGAGAAATATCAATAACCTCAGATATGCACACAACACCACCCTTATGGCAGAAAGTGAAGAAGAACTAAAGAGCCTCTTGATGAAAGTAAAGGAGAGTGAAAAAGTTGGCTTAAAGCTCAACATTCAGAAAACTAAGATCATGGCATATGGTCCCATCACTTCATGGGAAATAGATGGACAAACAGTGGAAACAGTGGCTGACTTTATTTTTCTGGGCTCCAAAATCACTGCAGATGGTGATTGCAGCCATGAAATTAAAAGACGCTTACTCCTTGGAAGGAAAGTTATGACCAACCTAAACAGCATATTAAAAAGCAGAGACATTACTTTGTCAATAAAGGTCTGTCTATAGTTTTTCCTGTGGTCATGTATGGATGTGAGAGTTGGACTATAAAGAAAGCTGAGTGCCAGAGAATTGATGGTTTTGAACTGTGGTGTTGGAAAAGACTCTTGAGACTCCCTTGGCCTGCAAGGAGATCCGACCTGTCCATCCTAAAGGAAATCAGTCCTGGGTGTTCTTTGGTAGGACTAATTTTGAAGCTGAAANGGTCATGTATGGATGTGAGAGTTGGACTATAAAGAAAGCTGAGTGCCAGAGAATTGATGGTTTTGAACTGTGGTGTTGGAAAAGACTCTTGAGACTCCCTTGGCCTGCAAGGAGATCCGACCTGTCCATCCTAAAGGAAATCAGTCCTGGGTGTTCTTTGGTAGGACTAATTTTGAAGCTGAAACTCCAATACTTTGGCCACCTGATGCAAAGAACTGACTCATTTGAAAAGACCCTGATGCTGGGAAAGATTGAGGGGAGGAGGAAAAGGGGAAGGAGGATGAGATGGTTGGATGACATCACCAACTCGATGGACATGAGTTTGGGTGGACTCTGGGAGTTGGTGATGGACAGGGAGGCCTGCGATTCATGGGGTCACAAAGAGTTGGACACAACTAAACAACTGAACTCAACACATGTCTATGGAATCTAGAAAAATGATATTGGTGGACATATTTGCAGGGAAGGAATGGAGAGACAGATATAGAGAACAGACTTGTGGACACAGTTGGGGAAGGAAAGAGTAGGATGAACAGAGAAAGTAGCATCAACATTTATACACTACCAAGTGTAAAACAGACAGCTGGTGAGAAGTTGCTATATAACACAGGAAGCAGAGGGGTGTGATGGGGGATGGGAGGGAGGCTTACGAGGGAGGGGATACTCGCATTAGTATAATCATGGCTGATTTGCGTTGTTGTACAGCAGAAACCAACACAACATTGGTAAGCAACTTCCCTCCAATCAAGAAATAAATATATTTTAAAAAGATGAATTAGACCTCCTACAGAGGAAAGCGGACAATGTGGGTGTCTGAGATGGGACAGCCTCCCCCACAGCTTACCAGTCAGGCCATGAGTGCTAATTACACAAAAGTGATGACAGTAAAAAATGTGGGCCACAAAGGAAGTAAGAGTTGCTTCTGACCGAGAAACTCGGGGCAGGTAGCCTTCTCAGAGGAGGCAGCATGTAAACTGGGACATGCGGAGGGGGAGACAGGACCGGCTCCCAGCACTTCTCAGACTTCCACTGTGGACGTGATGGTGGAGACACCACATGCGAGGCGGAGCCTATTCTGTGCTCGGCACTGGATCCTGTACTTGGCCAACGACTTTGCTTTCTCCACTTCTCTCATGCACAGGAGACCCCAGCATCTGCTCCATCTCCAACCCTGACTTTGTCCTCTACTCTTCAGTGGTGTCCTTCTACCTGCCCTTCGGAGTGACTGTCCTCGTCTATGCCAGGATCTACGTGGTGTTGAGACAGAGGAGACGGAAGCGGATCCTCACTCGACAGAACAGCCAGTGCCTCAGTGTCAGACCCGGCTTCCCCCAGCAGGTGAGCATCCTGGAGCAGCAGAAGGAAGACACGGCCTCTCAGCCTTGTGTCCAGCAGTGCACGCTTTTGCCTGTTCTGCCCATCGGGGACACACATCTGCCACCTTTTAACCTGCAGATACTGGCTAGGCCTTGGAGGAAATCCAATCTCAACAGTGCATTGATAGTCTTCCCTAGAGCACCCTTTCTGGGCTTGTTCTGCTTCCTTTCAGAGTCTCTCATTGCCCTCAATGAGAGGGCTATTCAGATATCACACAGGTGTGAAGTTTCAGTGTAGCAGCTTTACCATTTACTGCTGCTGAGTTTCCAGGAATGACGTTTTGGCCAGAGCATTCACATCAAGAATCACCAGGGGTCTGTTGAAATTTCTTTTCCTTTCTAGACCTACCTCTGTGTCACGGCGCTAACCAGCTGGTGGAATGGGATGCTGATGGCACATTTTATTAGGTCTTTTGAGGCTCTGAAAAGGAAGTTCATTGAAATATTCCAATTGCTTGGGCTGTAAATTCTGCTTATTCCAGTGCCTAGTACATGGTTCAAGTGATTCATCTGAAGCATGAATGGATACTTACCTATCACTTGCAACTGCTAAGCAAGAGACAGCAGGGATATTATACAGCCTCTACCTTCATGGAGTTTAAAGCCTTAGATAAGCAAATAAAACACACCTACACCCAAAATTAATGAGCAGCCCAAAACTGAATGGAATGTTTGCCAAAGTGAGATGAAGACAACTAAGCACATAAATATTAAATGCTGGAGAGGTTATGAGAAGATAAAGTCAATATGCTCAGAAAAGGGCTTTATAGAGTAAGAACTGAGTGTGATCTTGAAGGTAGGTCCAAACTGGACATCTAGATCAACCTGTAATGACTTGAGTGAGAATCGTAATCTCAAACTGAAAGTCCCAAAGCTTGGGTGGAACGGGAATATTTGCCCCCATGAAATAGGAGGTCAGAACCCAAGACTGAGGATATGAACACATTGTATTCATATAGCGTCATCTATATGATCCAACTATATAGAGCTTAACACACAACTGTTTCTCCTTCAACCCACCCTAGTCTTCCTGTCTATGGTTGCACCCCATTCGGCAGTTTTCAATAAGGGCCAGATTTCCATCAGATGCCACAGGAAAAATGGTAAGTAAGCCATGCCTTGGTTGTAGTAAAAGAATAAGAGACCCTTTCTCAAGACAATGGCTTGATTCGATTCTACTTCCACCCCAAAATGAATTTGGCCCCAGTTTCCTACTTGGATTTATAATAAATAACAAACCTGAGAACTTATCTAATTTGAGCTTCAGAATAGGCATTATCAAGTGATATTCCAGAAGCATGTGACTCTTGGGGTAGATCCCAATGACTGGTGCCAGTGACTCTTGGATGTGTTGTGGAGTTTACTATCCAGAACCACCTGCATTAGAGAGAAAGGACATCACTGAAACAGACATGTGCAGAGCCAAGAAAAGTAGAAAAAGGAGGCTAATGGGAGAATTTCATGTGCCCAATTGCCATCAAATATAGGGGAAACCAAGACATTTTCATAGTTGCCCTAATTCATATCCTTCCATTCAAACCAGCCCTGACTCCCCAAGCAAGCCAAGTGCCAAATAGAGCCTAAAAGTGTTAGATAAAAGACCAGTATCCCTCTCCCTGAACTCCACAGCTAAGTAAATATTAGGAATAAACCTCCAAAAACCCATAATGATGAATGACAGAGCCCTGTTTAATTTCTGTATAGTTCAGTCTCTGAGTCGTGTCCAACTCTTTGCAACCCCATGAACTGCAGCATGCCAGGCTTCCCTGTCCATCACCAACTCCNGGTGATGGACAGGGAGTCCTGGCGTGCTGCGATTCATGGGATCGCAAAGAGTCGGACACGACTGGGCGACTGAACTGAACTGAACTTGCTTCTGACCCAGCACATTTTGGTATAAGACCGTATCTTCCACATCACCTACTGAGTTAGAACTTACATTGTAATAGTTTATCTCTGAGATTTATATTTTTCCCAATGAAAGTCACTCAGTTATGTCCGACTTATGTGACCTCATAGACTATACAGTCCACGGAGTTCTCCGAACCAGAATTCTTGGAGTGGGTAGCTGTTCCCTTCTCTAGGGAATCTTACCAACACAGGGATGGATCCAGGTTTCTGCATTCCAGGTGGGCTCTTTACCAGCTGATCCACAAGGGGAAGCCCCTTGTGATTCATGTACATAAAAGTACTGTGTTTAGGGAGCTTCCCCAGTGGCTCAGCAGTAAAGAATCTACCTTCGATGCAGAAGATGCAGGAGACACAGATTTGATACCTGGGTTTGGAAGATCCCCTGGAAGAGGACATGGTAACCCACTCCAGTATTCTTGCCTGGAGAATCCCAGGGACAGAGGAGCTTGGTGGGGTACACACCTGAAGTGACAGCACGCATGCATTCTCCCACGTGCTGTGTTTAGGACAGTGGCTATCCATTAGGATGTCCTAACAATCTGTAAAATTAATACCAGTGCCTAGAATCTTTTCTAAATCACAATCTTAGAAAACAGTGGAGCCCATCTTTCTAACTCTTTTTCTACCTCTCTTCTTTCTTTCCCCCCTTCCCTCTTTCTTCCTTTCTTCCTCTCCTCTTCTTGCCCACTCTCCCTCCATTCATTCATTATTTCTTTTTAACTTTGAAAGTTTCTTAGGTGAAATTCTAAAATGCAGCCAGAGTAGAAGACCGTTAGGTTACTAATGATAGAAGCGTTCAGGGTTCCACTCTGCTATTCACTACCCATGCCACCTACAAAAATGAGTTGATTTTTCTGGTTTTAATTATATCATCTATTAAAAGTGAAATAATAACATCTACCTCAAAGGGTTTTTTGGTAAACACAGTGCCTAAAACAGTGCTCATAGAGAATGACTTTCACAAGGTGACAACTATAATTTTTGAAAACATCATGTTTATTACTCTGTAAATATGTTATATATATAAAGGGATGTAACAAACCTCTTTTTTTCCCTTCAAACTTCAAGGCATTGCATCAATTTAATTTGGTTCCAAAACTGTAAGACTTGACTAAACCATGGCTAAAGACCAGTATCACAACTTCCTATACGGCTGCAATATATGAGTTTTGTTTTCATCAAAAAGCTTTATAACATGTTATCTAGTAACCCCAGAAAAAGGCCTAGTCTTACCTTTTAAAGCCTTTTCAACAACTCCTGCTCAGTTCTTTGAGTTTTAGGATTTTGTCTACTTATTTTCATTTTGGTGAAATAATTACAGTTACGTATTTTATATCTTTGGTAAATGTAGGGACAAGGTAGATTTTCTGCTTATTTTGATGAAGAAAACTAAAACTTTACCATCACATAAAGGAAAAAAGAAATAATTTATTCACAATAGAAGTGATAAGCAAATCAAAAAATCATAATTTAAAATGAATCTTTTTAGTAAATCTCTCTAAACTTGATTCAGTATAATTTTTTTTTTCAGATAAATTTAAGAAATGAATGACAGGTTACTTAAGAATATAATTTAACTTAGTTTTTGAATGGATGACTAACATGTATTTTCTCTTTTTAATTTTATTATATTTGTTTGTTTTATTTTTTATATTCCACAGGTAAGTGAAAATACACAGAATTTGTCTGTCTGAAAATGTCTGTCTGACATTTCAGCAAACATAATACACTCCAGGTCCATCCATAATGTTGCAAATGGCAAAATTCCACTCCTTTTAGGGCTGAGTAGTAGTGTATTTTGTACATATACCACATCTTGGCTTCACAGGTAGCACAGTGGTAAAGAATCTGCCTGCCAATGAAGGCAACGCAGGAGATGTGGGTTTGATCCTTGAGTTGAGAAGAACCCCTGGAGGAGGAAATGGCAACCTACTCCAATATTCTTGCTTGTAAAATTCCATGGGCAGAGGAGCATGGCAGGCTACAGTCTGTGGGGTTGCAAAGAGTTGTATATGATTGAGTGACTGAGCACAAACACATGCAAACTCTGGAAAGAAATATTTCATAAAAAGGCAATTCAGTAAGCTATGCTATATCTGTCTGGTAGAATTGAGCTGCTGGTGGAGTGGGCCTGCATACATTAGGAATCATAGAGGTTTGTAATAACTTTAACAGTCCATAAATTTTAATGTCCCTTTGTTCCAGTGCTTTGAGGTTGAAAAAAAAGGTTCTGTCAAAATAATAATAATAATAATAATGGATCCAGAGTATAAGATAGTATATAGATATGGAGACAATGCTGACACTAAGTTCAGACTGAGTTAAAAAAAAATAAGGCATGTAAATTCAAGTGTCTTGTGAATTTTAAACTTTCATAACTTGTTTGAAAATACTGACCCCAAATTAAGGTCATGAATTAAGTTTTACTTGGAGCTGTTATCAAGTTGATCTGATGCCATTGTTATAAGCTGACCAGATGTTCTCTTAAAAACACCACATGTACATGAAATGAATAGAAACATTTGGAGAAAAAAATCCATAGATTGAGTTAATATATGAAAACCGAGGCCCGATTTCAGTATGGATATGTATTATTCTAAAATTTTATCCTTCTTATGTAAACATTAAAAATAGAATTTGATTATCTTAATATTATATTCATATGTGACATATTTGAAACCCTTGTTATCTTTTTTATTTTATTCTAAAAAAAGGTGATATATAATAAGGGATTCTTTTATAAGAAACTGCAGATTCTAAAATCATGCTGAAAATAAAAATGGGTAAAAAATTACTTGGGAAGAATCATGGTGTTATAAAATATATTACCAAAGTATACCTCAAAGACCTGTCTTTTAGCCGAGTTTTTTCAGTGGCCATGTGACCTTATACAAATTATACTACTTCCCTAGAATTCATGTTGTTTTAGATTTCCCAAGAATGGATTAGAGTATAATCTATTATCTCCTTGTGTTTTTCATTTTACATTTTAGCTTTTATTATCTATAAATAGCTGAGGTTATATATTTTGCAAGGGTTACTACCATCTATAGATACTCATGAATACAATCACTTTATAAGTACCAACTTCTCAATTATCCTTTCACAAGTATATCAAATGCTGTAGAAGAATCCTGATCATCCAGGATTAACATCTTCTAGCTGCCACAACAGAGGCTGCCCTACTATTCATTCTAATGCTTCTCCGATGCTGATACTGTTGTTTCTGTAGTTATTTGATTCTGTCCTGATGTCCTTGTCTTGTGAGATTAGTTTCAAATTTCATTTCCAACTGATGTCTATAGTAGGAGATGCACTTTCCTGGGTCGGGAAGATCTGCTGTAAAGGGATAGGATTCAGAATTCTTGTGCTTCTCTTGTGGCTAAGCTGGGAAAGAATCAGCCTGCCATTCAGGAGACCTGGGTTTGCTCCCTGGGTTTGGAATGTCCCCTGGAGAAGGGAAAGGCTACCCACTGCAGCATTCTGACCTAACGATTCCATGGACTACATAGTCTGTGAAGTCACAAAGAGTTGGACATGACTGAGTGACTTTCACTTTTATTTCCAACTGATGTCTATAGTAAGAGATGCTCAGTGGTAATGCCCCTCTTGCCCAGTGCCACACACTGTGGGAGGAGAAATTGTTATTATTCAGGGGCTAAGTCATGTCCAACTCTTTGTGCAAGAGAATGCTGCTGCTAGGTCGCTTCAGTCGTGTCTGACTCTGTGTGACCCCATAGACGGCAGTCCACCAGGCTCCTTTGTCACTGGGAGTCTCCAGGCAAGAACACTGGAGTGGGTTGCCATTTCCTTCTCCAATGCATGAAAGTGAAAAGTGAAAGTGAAGTCGCTCAGTCATGTCCAACTCTAGCGACCCCATGGACTGCAGACTACTAGGCTCCTCCGTCCATGGGATTTTCCAGGCAAGAGCACTGGAGTGGGGTGCCATTGCCTTCTCTGGTGCAGGAGAATAGTTCTCCACAAATACAGCAAAGAGCTTTAGGAAATGGGTCAACTACTGAGTGACCAGTGCCTAATAAATGTCCTCTCATGTTTATTCCATTCTGTTGAATGTTAAGACTTTGAAATCTTAAGATATGCATAAATTTTTGTCACTGTCATTTTGTGAGGACTAAATTTGAAAATGTATTTTAATTTCATTCTTCTGTTGTGTTATAAATGCATCACCTAGAGTTACATATGTCTAATCTGTGACTGCACCATAAGGTAGCAACTTCTAATGCAATGAGAAAGACGAGGACCAAATTGTAAAATAATGGGAAAGTACAAAAGAGGAAGTGATAACCTCTGCAAGTCAAGGAAGTTGTCCCGGAGGAAAGGACAGGAAATGGAGGTGGAATTTTGACAAATTTTAGCAGTTCAACAAAAAGACAAGTAGGTAGGACAACAGGTAGGACATTTACAGGCAGTGGGGACAGCTGGGGAATTTGACATTGTTTGGTGAAATTCAGAGTGTGTGGAGGTTGTAAAAGAGAGACAGAGAGACTGGGCAGGAGAAGTGCTTGGAATTAGAAAGGAATTAGGCTGTGATTAAGTTTTTTATGTCACACCAAGAAATGAGTACTTCATCTTTTAAGACACTGAAGGTCATGAAACATTTTTAGAATGAGAAAATACATGATTTGAAAAGTGTTACTGAAAGAGCATACTAGGATATACCAACAGAATTCTTGACAAAGACCTTTTTGCATAAGGAATGAAAATCAAGTTTTAAATTTTTTTAATTTAAACTAATGCTGATTGACAAGAAATGATATAAAAATTGAGATGTACAATTTACTTATTCAGCAGGATTTGGTTCCTTTCTTTATATAGTCTGTTCTTACTCCTCACAGCAGTTATGCTGTGTGAAGTTGCTGTGAGCCTAAAATTAGTGAACACTGAACCTTCGCTCCTATGAGTTATGTTCCTGTAAGACTCTGATCACAATAGCTTTCATCAGTCAATCAATTCATTGCCTTGTTTAAATGTGCTTCCATTTGAAGACACCTTATTTTATATCTTCAGTTCAGTTCAGTTCAGTTCAGTCACTCAGTCGTGTCCAACTCTTTGTGACCCCATGAATCGCAGCCAGGCCTCCCTGTCCATTACCAACTCCAGAGTTCACTCAGGCTCACGTCCATTGAGTCAGCAATGCCATCCAGCCATCTCATCCTCTGTCGTCCCCTTCTCCTCCTGCCCCCAATCCCTCCCAGCATCAGAGTCTTTTCCAATGAGTCAAATCTTCACATGAGGTGGCCAAAGTACTGGAATTTCAGCTTTAGCCTCATTCCTTCCAAAGAAATCCCAGGGTTGATCTTCGGAATGGACTGGTTGGATCTCCTTACAGTCCAAGGGACTCTTCTCGAACACCACAGTTCAAAAGCATCAATTTTATATCTTATTGATCTATTAACATTGAACTTATGACCAGCAACACTATAAACCCATGCGTGAACAAAGCTTAGCTCACATATATATTTTCTCTGTAAGACACACCAGAGCCTTCTTGAATTTAGAAACCCTGGAAATCACTTCAGCCCTATGCTTGAGGAGCACTTTGAGTAGTGAAATCACTAACAAAAAGCACAAAAATGTGCAAACCATGGCACTACAAAGACGGTACTTGTTTGCTGAAAACAGAGAGCAGAGCTTTGTTTTCTGTGACCTTGACTGAGAACATACATGTTGATGCTCTGCATATATACTTGACTGTGCAAGCATTGCTAATATGATTTTGGTATTATAAACAAATTCTAAGGAGAAAGATTCAGAAATATGGAATCTGTGAGTGAGAATAGATTGTATATTTAAATTGCTAATTTTAAGTAAAGGTCTGTTTAAGAAAGATTTTTTTGAATTCAACAGGCAGACAACTAAAGGAAATTCATAGGACACTAGTTAGACANGTGTATAAGAGACAGGTATATTTAAATTGCTAATTTTAAGTAAAGGTCTGTTTAAGAAAGATTTTTTTGAATTCAACAGGCAGACAACTAAAGGAAATTCATAGGACACTAGTTAGACAAAAATGACTTTAAATCTGCCAAAATTTAATATCGAAAATAATTGTGTTTGTGTAGTATTCATTCAAAGGAAAATATATTTCTGATATCAACAATATTTGGGGGGGAAAAAAAGATGAATTCTTACTCTCAAACACTGATTTTAATCAGTATATACTCAGCATTCATATTAAATGGTATCTAAAGAATTTTTTTCTAGGCAAAATTTTCCTGAAATTTTTGTTATATATGCTATTTAAAACAGACATAACAGAATTATCACTAAGTATTCTATTTATTTCATTTATTTTCTGAAGTTGAAAGAAACAAGGAAGAAAGGAAGAAGAGGAGGGAGGAAGGAACGGATTAAAGAAATCATCGGTTAAAGTTTTGAGTGAAAAATTAAATGTATGTCACTAGTTGATAAATTAATTAGTTAAATTGATTCTCAGAAAGGGGGGGTAGATGAAAAATGAGCAATGGGTTGCCTTAATTAATGTTCCAATCTCCTTCTTCCTGCCAGAGCTTCTTGTTAATGTTAATCTATGAAGGAATGACTTCACTGAAATATGCTGCTCACCTTACTAAGAATAGTAACTTGCTTTGTCAGCCAAGAATTCACAACAGTGGGGGCACTACACATATTATAAATGCACAAGGAATAGTGAAGCAGTGTTTCTAACAAGGATATATTTTCTTAAGATACTATAAAACCATTTAATTCTGTTTAGCTGTAAAAAAATTTACATTTATTGAAGTAATTATTTGGTTTTGTAAAATTCAACTTAAATTTTAGAAACACTACCATTCATTTCTAGGAATAATAAGGCTATATTGAAGGCTATGAAGGGCAATTGCAGAGAAAAAGAGGGAGCCGGGCAATCAGGCAAGAAAAGGGAAACTTATTAGAAGGAAAAGAGAGTGACTGGCTTTTAATGAAAACCAGCATCTGCCCTTTCTGACCGGTTCTTTCTTATACCCCACCAAAGAGAAACTCTCTGAAGGGATGGTCACGTAGCCGGAGGTCTGGAATCTGGTGATCTTGCAGCTTTGAGAAGATAGGCGCCAGTGAGAAAACAGCATGCCATTTGGGCAATTTTATCAGTCTCACAGATCAGTTCAGTTCAGTTCAGTCGCTCAGTCGTGTCCGACTCTTTGCGATCCCATGAATNGACGTCCCTCTCAAAAAAATTAGAAATAAAGGTTAAAGTGAGTGTTAAATATCAAATAGATCAAAGCATCAGTGATATACAAGCTACCTATGAGATATTGCAAGTTTAAGTCCAATAAAGTGAATTTTTGAAATAAAGAAAGCCACACAAATTTTTGATTTCCCAGTGCATATGAAAGTTATGTTTATACTATACAATAGTCTATCAAGTGCATAATAGCATTATGTCTAAAAAAAGAACATATATTCATTTAAAATATTTTACTGCTAAAAAATGCTATCCATCGTTTAACAATGCAGGGTTGCCACAAACATCTAGTTTGTAAAAATGCAATACCTGGAAAGTACAATAAAGTGAAAGACAATAACATGAGGCATACCAAGGCTAGAAAGAGTTATGCAATACATGACTATATCCAAAGGAAGAAGGTATGATTAATAGGCCCACTGGTCAACCATAGAAACAGAATCAGAGACAACTACAGATCCAAATAGGAGGAATTTTAGCCTACAAATTTCATTCACTCAACAATTTTTTATGTAGTTCCTATTAGATGTTTTTAAAATTTATTTTAAGGAATATAGTTGATTTACAACACTGTGTTAATTTATGCTGCATAGCAAAATTATTGTTATACATATATATATATATATATATACATACATTCTTTTTCATATTCTTTTCCATTATGATTTATCACAGAATATTGCATATAGTTACCTGAGCTATTGGCTTCCAGGGTGGCACTAGTGGTAAAGAACCAACCTGCCAATGAAGGAAACATAAGACATGTGGGTTTGATCCTTGGGTCAGAAAGGTTCCTGGAGGAGGGCATGGCAACCCACTCCAGTATTTTTGCCTGGAGAATCTCATGAACAGAAGAGTCTGGCAGGCTATAGTTCATAGCGTCACAAAGAGTTGGACATGACTGAAGCAACTTAGCATGCACCTGAGCTATAGTGTAGGACCTTGTTGTTTATTCATTCTACACAAAACACTTTGCATCTGCTAACCACAAATTCCCAATTCATTCCTCCCCCATACTCCCTCCTCCTTGGCAACCACAAGTCTTTTCTCTATGTCTGTGAATCCTACTAGATATTTTTTAGTTCTGAGGACACCATAGTTAATAAAGAAGATAAGATCCCTCGCCAACACACCTTACATTTTAGATAAGAGGAACAAGAGATACAGAAGGAAAGAAATCAGAATTCTCCAACTGTTAAAAAGTGTCATGAAGAAGATAGGCCATACCCCAATGTTCATTGCAGAAAGAATGTCCAAACTACCGCACAATTGCACTCATTTCATATGCTAGCAAAGTAATGCTCAAAACTCTCCAAGCCAATCTTCAATGGTACGAGAACTAAGAACTTCCAGATATTCAAGCTGATTTAGAAAAGGAAGAGGAACCAGAGATTAAACTGCCAATGTCCACTGGATCATAGAAAAAGCAAGAGAGTTGCAAAAAAACATCTACTTCTACTTCATTGACTAAATCCTTTGACTGTGTGGATCACAACAAACTATGGAAAATTCTTAAAGAGATAGGAATACCAGAACACCAACCTGCCTCCTACCAAACCTATATGCAGGTCAAGAAGCAACAGTTAGAACTGGACATAGAACAACGGACTGGTTCCAAGTTGGAAAAGGACAATGCTGTATATTGTCACCCTGCTTATTTAACTTACGTGCACAGTACATAATGCTTGAAATGCTGGGCTGGATGAGGCACAAGATGGAATCAAGACTGCCAGGAGAATTATTAATAACTCCAGATATGTAGATGGTACCACCCCTATGAAGAGCCTCTTGATGAAAGTGAAAGAGGAAAGTGGAAAAAGCTGGCTTAAAACTCAACATTCAAAAAATGAAGATCATGGAATACAGTCTCATCACTTCATGGTAAATAGATGGGAAAACAATGGAAACAGTGACAGATTTTATTTCCCTGGGCTTCAAAATCACTGCAGATGGTGACTGCAGCCATGAAATTAAAAGACCCTTGCTCCTTGGAAGAAAAGCTATGACAAACCTAGACAGCATATTAAAAAGCAGAGACATTACTTTGCCAACAAAGGTCTGTATAGTCAAAGCTATGGTTTTTCCGGTAGTCATGTATGGATGTGACAGTTGGATCATAAAGAAGGCTGAGTGCCGAAGAATTGATGCTTTTGAACTGTGATGCTGGAGAAGATTCTTGAGAGTCCTTGGACTATGAGGAGATCAAACCAGTCAATCCTAAAGGAAATCAATCCTGAATATTCATTAGAAGGTCTGATGCTGACACTGAAGCTCCAATACTTTGACCGCCTGATGGGAAAAGCCAATTCATTTGAAAAGACCCTGATGCTGAGAAAGATTAAAGGCAGGAGGAGAAGTGGACGACAGAAGACAAGATGGTTGGATGACATCACTGACTCGATGGACATAGTTTGAGCAAGCTCTGGGAAATAGTGAAGGACAGGTAAGCCTGGCATGCTGCAGTCCATGGGGTCACAATGTACTGGACACGACTGAGTGACTGAACAACAGTTTACAAAAACCAAGACATGAAAGCAACCTAAATATCCATCGACAGAAGAATGGATAAAGAAGATGTGGTACATATACACAATGAAGTATTCTTCAGCCATAGAATAATGAAGTAATGCCATTTGCAGCAACTATCATACTAAGCAAAGTAAGACAGACAGAGACAAATATCATGATATCTCTTATATGTGGAATCTAATTTTTTAAATGATACAAATGAATTATTTCCAAAACAGACTTACAGATATCATAAATACATTTATGATTACCAAAAAGGAATTGCAGGAGAGAGGAGATAAGTCAGGAGCTTGGGATGAGCATACACACACTGCTATATGTATATGTAAAAGACAGATAATAAACAAGAACTTTCTGAATAACATGGGGCTTCTCTGATGGCTCAGATGGTAAAGAATCTACCTGCAATGTGGGAGACCTGGGTTCAATCGCTGGGTCTGGAAGACTCCCTGGAGAAGGGAATGGCTACCAGTTTTCTTGCCCAAAGAATTCCATGGACATATGAGCCTGACAGGCTGGGGATCACAGACAGTCAGGCATGACTGAGTGACTAATATACTGAATAACAGAGGGAACTATACTCAGTATTCTGTGATAACCCAGATGAGGAAAGAATCTATAAAAGAATGAATATATGAAAAAAAAAGAATGAATATATGTACATGTATAATTGAATCACTTTTCTGTATATCTGAAATTAAGACAGCATTGTAAATCAACTACACTCCAAAAAAAATAAATAGATAAATATACAAAAATATTAAAAATATAAAAAAGAAGACAAGCCAAAGAGTAATGGTTAATAGAGCAATGCATATGAAAGCAGGAGAGGGATGCTTTAAATTGATTTTGTGTAGTTTTTTTTCAATTGAAGTATATTTGATTTACAATGTGTTATTTTCAGTTATACAGAAAAGAGATTCAGTTATATATATACATAATATATATAATACACATATAATACAGTCATATCCATAGGATATGTATATATTCTTTTTCAGAGTCTTTCCCCTCATAAGCTATTACAAAATATTGAGTATAATTCCCTATGCTATACAACAGGTCTTTGTTGGTGATCTATTTATATACAGTAATGTGTATATGTTAATCCCAAACTTCTAATTTATTCTTTCCCTACCTTTTCCCTTTGGTAACCGTGAGTTTGTTTTCTATGTCTGTGATTCCATTTTTGTTTTGCACATAAATTCATTCGTATCATTTCTTTTAGATTCCAAATATAACTGATATCATATGATATTTGTCTTTCTCTGTTTAGCTTACTTCATTTAGTATTATAATCTCTAAGTCCATCCATGTTGCTGCAAATGGCGTTACTTCATTCTTTTTATGCCTGAGTATTATTCCATTGTAAATATATAATTCACATCTTCTTTATCCCTTCATCTGCCAGTGGACATTTAAGTTGCTTTTATATCTTGGTCATGGTAAATAGTATGCAAAAGTCTTCAACAAAATACTAGCAAACCAAATACAACAATACATTAAAAGGATCATACATCAGGATCAAGTGGGATTCATCTCAGGGATACAAGGATTTTTCAATATCTAAAAATCAATCAGTGTGATATATCACATTAACAGACTAAACAGTAAAAACTATTTGATCATCTCAATAGACGCAGAAAAAGCTTTTAATAAAATTCAATATCCATTTATGATAAAAACTCTTCAGAAAGTGAGCACAGAGGAAATCGACCATGACACATGGTACATGACACATCATACATGACACACCTAACATCATACTCAATGGTGAAAAGCTGAAAGGATTTCCTCTAAGTTCAGAAACAAGAAAAGGATGTCCACTCTCACCACTTGCATTAACATAGTTTCAGAAGTCCTAGCCACAGCAATCAGAGAAGAAAAAGAAATTTAAAAATCCATATTGAAAAAGAGAAGTAGAACTGTCACTGTTTGCAGATGACATGATACAATATATAGAAAATCCTAAAAACTTTACCAGAAAACTACTAGAGCTCATCAATGAATTTAATAAAGTTGCAAGATAAAAAATTATTACACAGAAATAGGTTGCATTTCTATATACTAATGAAAGATAAGAAAGAGAAATTAAGGAAACAGTCCCACTTACCATTGCATTAAAAAGAATAAAATATCCAGAAATAAACCTACCTAAGGAGGCAAAAGACCTGTACTCCAAAAACTGTAAGACACTGATGAAAGAAAGAAATAATGACACAAACAGGTAGAAAGATACACCATATTTTTAATTGGAAGATTCGATATTATCAAAATAATCATACTACCCAAGGCAATCTATGGTTTTGTGTAGATATGAATGAATATACAAATTATATATTTGTATACATATATAGCAATGGCTTAAATGAGATAAAGTTTATTTCTCTTTTATTTAAAAGAAGCCTGTAAGTAGACAACCAATGAAAAGTTTAGAGACTCACAAATTCATCAGGCACTCACACTTTCCAGATCTCTGCTCCAACAGAAAAATGCAAATCCAAAGTGAATGCCTTTTTCTCCATGATTAAAGATAGTTGCTAGAGCCTGGTCACCACACTTGATGTTCCAGGGAGATGGGGAGAAAGAAGGATGAACCTCCTTCCTTTTGGGGTTTGTTTTCAAAGCACCACATTATACTTTGGCTTACAATTCTTTGGTCAGAATATCTAGTTACAGAGAACCTGGTTAATATAGCTGTTTGGCTGTATGCCAAAGTGTTTAACAAGGGAAGAAAGGTAAAAGGAATATTGGGAAGCAAAAAGCATTCTTGCCAAAAGTGGTCAGGGAAGGCTTCACTGATAAGTTAGCACATGGCTTGAAGCCTCAGTGATGAGAAGGCAGTCATGAAGACCTGGAAGTAGGCATTTTAATAAGACAGAAAGATGAGTACAAACTCCCTAAAGTGTGAATGAACTCTGTGTATCTTTGAATCAAAAGAAAACCAGGACACTGATGAAAACTGAATGAGGGAAAGGGTACTACAGAATGAAATTAGGAGATTAGCATGTTAGACCTCACAATAAATAGTCCAGAGAAATAAGTTTAGAATGGAGTATGTTCAGTTCTCTTGAAAGGGCTATGCTCATTGTAATATGGATAGACAAGATCATCCTTAAATTTGAGACCATCAAACACCGATTTATCTTCATTCCCTTGTCATGAATAGTCTTCTAACTCTACATGCTCCATCAATAAAGTGACCTATGATTCTTGAGTCTTCGTCTCATTCTCATTCCTCCTTCCGCTACTTCCTTAGCAGATTTTCCCAACTGCTGCACTAGGGTGCCTGGGCTAAAGAAGATCATGTAGGTGTGTTATGAACAGAGATACAATTCAAGGTAGTTAATCTCAAATTGCCTCGAAATACACATATTGGTCAATTAATATAAGATTTCCTTCTCAGCTCCCTAGAAAAATATTCAGGAAAGACTATCCTAACCTTTGTTTGCAATAAAATAAACAGTTCAACAGTTTCCCTTCTGCTTCTTCCACATTTCATATAAGGATTTGTCGAACATATTCCCATCTGCAAAGAGAGGCGAAAGGGAACAGCTGGAGGAGCTGTCTCTTCTTCCAGCATTTGCTCTCTGTAAGCTTTGACAATTTGAGTCATAGACCTTCCAGAAAGTTTAGCTGTTTAAAAGTGGACCTGGATTTCCAAGAGGAGATCAGCAGGGCTATTAACAAAATAATGCCCTATAAGGTTAGTGTCTCAAAGGTCTTTCATTGTCTCTCTATATATCACTCACTTATACACTCAAACACACACACACACATACACACACACACACACAATTGTATATATTTATATACCTATGCAATAGCTACACCAGGCCAAGTAATTGGTATATGACACTTTTTTTTTTTTTAACACATTTGTAGAACCTGGCTGGTCATTGTAGAGAACAAGTTTAAGTCAAGGATTAGTTAACCAAATAATGGAGTTTAAAACAACATACACAGAAAAGGAGGTCACTCAAAGAACTACAGAACAAAGGAGAAGTTGGCACAGAGGAAAAGTCAAACTTTGATTAAATAAGTGAATAATGATAGTGATTATTATACATGCAATCGTTGAACATTAACTACATACTAGATAAAGTACTAAGCATTTAAATTACCTTATCTCAATTAATAATAATAACCTCAAGAGACAGGCACTATTATTACACCTGATTTATAATTAAAGAAACTGAGTACTAGAAAGATTAAATCTCTTGCCAGGTCTGAGAACTAGTAAGTGATAGAGCTGGACTCAATCCAGATCTGTCTCACTCTAAATCCTATTCTCTTAACAACTTCTTATGCTTATTATTAGTCGCTCAGTCGTGTCCGACTTAGTCGTGTGACCCCATGGACTGGAGCCTGCCAGGCTCCTCTGTCCATGGAATTCTCCAGGCAAGAATACTGCAGTGGATTGCCATTTCCTTCTCCAGGGGATTTTCCCAACCCAGGGATCGAACCCTAGTCTCCTGCAATGCAGGCAGATCCTTACATGATGCTAATATGCAAGACAGGGTAGAAAAGACGAGAGTGTAAACTTAAGCTATATTAAACATTTATTTTTACTGGATTATATTCCTATCACACCTCACATAGATTATCATGTCAAATTTAGGAACCAAATTTAATGACACAGACTTATAAAAATTAGGAGGTATTGGCTTTAACCACTCCTAGCTAAATGACCTTGGCCAGTTACATAGGAACCTCAATGTTTTCATCTGAAATGGGTAAAAAATCTACAAAGTTGATGTGAAGATTAAAGTTAATGTGTGTGAGATGAAAAACAGTGTCTGGTATAGACTAAGCAGAAAAGGCAATACAAATATGGCAACCCATAGATTTACTATTATTATTCCAAGAAGAGAATGACTAGGATATTGATCATATTTTCTGAACACTAGCATGAACTGTGAATTCATCCTCTCTAAGGAAGTGGTTTCATTATTACTTTGCATTCTCCTACAAATTATAATTCTTAACAAGCTCAAAGTTGGGCTCTTCTGAGGCAAACAAGATAAATCTTATAAATCTAGTAATTTTACATTCCCCAGGGAACTGAGAGGGATTCTTTCCAGTCTCTTGTCAAAATTATCTCTGGGAAAAAATGGATAATGGAAAGGAGTCCCAGTGGCTGCTGATAGGCTGCCAAGTTCAACACCAGTATCTCTTCAAAGGTCTAACCCATAAAAAAATATCATTTTCTTGACTGACAGCATTTATCTTGAATTTCAAAGCATCAAAGGACAACTGGTCCCCAAAATGTTTTGTGAAATGATGCTAATGTGTTCAATGATCTGCATTTGAGAGGCTGTATTTCCAAAGCTGACAGACTCTAAGAAATCCCACTAGTGAAGTCCATTTTCAGTATATAAATATCATCTACATTTGAAAAGGCACCTATTAATCACATCTATAAATGCATTTATAGTCCAAAGCTGATGCAGTATTGAAGGTGGTGGCCTTCATCTAGATGGAGACACCTAAGAGGAAGGGATTAGAAATGAACTCACCTTATTAGAAATGAGAAATGGCATTCAGCTCAACCTTATTTCTAGGCTCAGAATGAGCTCTGCTGCTGTGTGCTGTGCTTAGTCATTCAGTTGTGTCTGACTCTTTGTGACCCCATGGACTGTAGCCTGCCAGGCTCCTCTGTCCATGGGGATTCTCCAGGCAAGAATACTGGAGTGGGTTGCCATGCCCTCCTCCAGGGTATCTTCCCAACCCAGGGATTGAACCCAGGTCTTCCACATTGCAGGCTGTTTCTTTACCAGCTAAGCCACCAGGGAAGGTCATGAATACTGGAGTGGGTAGCCTACCTCTTCTCCAAGGGATCTTCCCAACCCAGGAATCGAACCAGGGTCTCCTGCACTGTAGGCAATTTCTTTATCAGCTCAACTGACAGGGAAGCCCAGAATGAGTTCTAGGGGCAGAAAAATAAGACTGTAGAGATAAAAAGCAAGTGTTCTCACTCCTCTTTCTACTGCCATCATAGAAACCACTATACTTTCTGTGCAGTTTCTCCACAGGAATATCCTTGCCTTAGATTCTATCAACCAAAAGCCTCAACCATGACTTCTTCCAGGAAATTTGCCTCTCTTCTACTGACATCATATCCATCAGACATAAAATCTGGACTATTGATTCACCAAAAAACTTCTTAAAAAATGAGACTAATACCAAGAATGGTAAGAGAAGTCATTAGATAGCACTGAATCACATAATGAGAATGGCATTCTATTTTAAATTCTTTTTCTAATTTTCTGATTTGTTAAGAAACAAGTCTCAGTGCCATGCTAATATGTCATGAGCATCTCTCCAACACTCGCTAAGCTTTTTTTTATAAGGACTTAGACTCAGAGCCAAGGAACAGGCAACACTACCTAGATAGAATTTAATAACACTATTTTGTTTATATCATTTTTATTTTTAGTTACTGTCTTTTTATGGCAAGTGAACTGGTTTTCCATTTATAGTACTAAGATGAAGTTTACTTTCTTAATTCATTTACTTGAATTATTAAAGTTAAAAAGATGGATCAACTGTAAAGATGGTATACAGATAAAAAGGAAATTATGAAGGTGAGTTGAAAATGATGAGATGAGAGATACTAGTTATTATACAATCTGGAAACAGAATATTTTAAAATATATTCCTCTACTACCTTAAAGCAGAGTTAACCTCTCCCTCATGTGTGGTCTCACTGCCTTGTTTGTGCCTCTTACACACCATGAATTCGTCTTTTTTGAATTGTAGTCAAGTACATTTCTCATTTTCTCTAAATAGAGTTAGCTCCTGGAAGTCTTGCTCATATGTGCAGGTCCCTTCTATGTAATATAAAAGTACATTCTCTGAATGTTTGTTGAATAGGGAACTTGTTCATCTTGATCCCACCTGCAGGATACTGATAATTACTTTAAGTATCCTCAGGACCCAAATAGAAGGTTTCTCTATACCACATGGTTTTCATTACTTTATTTAAATATCAGTCAATAAACAGTAAAACAGACTTATTAAACTTCTACTATGGGACATCACCAAGACAGAGACACAGATTATTCCT
Source organism: Neotragus pygmaeus (assembly GCA_006410875.1). Classification (NCBI taxonomy): domain Eukaryota; kingdom Metazoa; phylum Chordata; class Mammalia; order Artiodactyla; family Bovidae; genus Neotragus; species Neotragus pygmaeus. Next base: position 115,423 of record SJYV01023271.1, on the reverse strand, counting down.
AACACTGCTTCCCCTTAAAAGAAGAACAGTTAATAACTATTCAAAAACAAGATACCACTGAGAGAATCCTAGAACATGGGGGTGAGACTAAAGCATACCCTGTACCACAAAGACCAAGAAAGACTCTCTTGAAAGGGTAAAAGAAATGGCTACATGACGACTGCACTCCCCCTCCTCCAGACCAGTACAGTTCCTCCAGTGGAAAAGAGAACCCAGGAGTACAACCAGCACTGCCTTAAGGATTGTGGGTCACTTTGTGGGAGTCCCTACTCTGATTGCATACCACAGGGATTTCAGGGGATCTGTAGGGCTCAACAACTGGGAATCTGACTGTGATGGAGAAGAGGTGAGGGGCTTGCAACAATCAGCAGATGGTCTTGGCAGTTCATACCTGCAGTGCCCAAGTAGTAATCCCAACCAGTGGCTTTGCTAATCTGTATACCACTCTGACCTGAAAACTAGGTAGGGTACAGTTTTGCCTGATTTGGGTCCTCAAATGAGGAGTTTTGTCAACACTGCTGCTGCTACTGCTAAGTCGCTTCAGTCGTGTCCGACTCTGTGCGACCCCATAGAGGGCAGCCCACCAGGCTCCCTCGTCCCTGGGATTCTCCAGGCAAGAACACTGGAGTGGGTTGCCATTTCCTTCTTCAGTTCATGAAAGTGAAAAGTGAAACTGAAGTCTCTCAGTCATGTCTGACTTTTAGTGACCTCATGGACTGCAGCCTACCAGGCTCCTCCATCCATGGGATTTTCCAGGCAAGAGTACTGGAGTGGGTTGCCATTGCCTTCTCCGTTGTCAACTCTAGATCTCAGTTTATCTATATCCAGACAAAGAGCTGAATCACAGTCCCGTCCACTTTCGTTCCACCTGGCCAGAAGGGCTAGAGACAACTCCTAGAATCAGTGTGGTCCAGTGGCAATCAAGCCAAGAGGTGAATGGGCAGAGATGATTGCCCTCCAGAGCAAAGCTGCCCTGGGGCATGAAGTGTTTCTATGCTATGCACAGGTAGGGGGATTAATTCATAGTCCAAAGCTGAAAGTAGCTCCCAGCTCCCTCCCAACCAGAGAACCTCATAAATTTGAGAGAAGCCTGGAACAGTCCCTCTCCCACCTAGGCAAGGGAGCTGACACAGAGCCCAATTACTATAGAGAGTATGGAGACATATCCCTGTCTGACTGAGAGGGTAGGAGACAATTCCTGAAAGTTGTACAGCCCAGAAGCACCCATGTGGAGAGGCAGGCAGGCAGCACTGATAGTTTTGCAAAGTCAGTGACCCTGTTTGATTAGGAAACTTGGGCTGCAAGTCAGCTTGAGTTAAGACAACAGGTAAAAGTCTCTTACTAGCTCTAGAGCTGCTTCTCCCAATGCACCCAGGCAGGGAATCTAAGTTGTAGCCACATTCAATCTGAATACAGCCTTCAGCTTGTCTAACCAGAGGACCTAACCAGAGCACACAGAGAGCTGCATAGCCCATTCAGCAGTCAGAGGAACACAAAGAAAAAGAATGAAAAAGAGTGCAAAAAGCCTACAGGAATTACAGAAAACAACAAAAAGACACATTTGCAAAATAGGAATTTTAGAAAGAGAAGAGTAAAGAGAAAGGAACAGAAAGTAAAATGATAATGACTGAAAAATTCCCTCACCTGATCAAAAAAATGGACATCCAGATCCATGTTCCCAAAATCTACACCAAGACACATGGAATTAAATTCTCAAAAACAAAAGCCAAAAAAAAGTTTTAAGAGCAGCAAGAAAAAAGAGAGAAGTTACATACAAGGGAACATTTTAAGACTATCAGTAGATTTTTCAACAAAAATTTTCAGGCCAGGAAGAAATGGAATGATACATTCAAAATATAGAAAGAAAATAAATATTAACAAGAATTCTANTGTCTCTGCTTTTTAATACGCCGTCTAGGTTGGTCATAACCTTCCTTCCAAGGAGTAAGTGTCTCTTAATTTCATGACTGCAATCACCATCTGCAGTGATTTTGGAGCCTAGAAAAATAAAGTCAGCCACTGTTTCCACTGTTTCCCCATCTATTTGCCATGAAGTGATATAGTAACCAGTTTAATGAAAGGCTAAAAAATGTTAATTCCTCCTGTTCACTGTCACTCTGATTCCACCAGGAGATCCAAACAGTCTTTAGGTAAAAGAATACTGGAGTACTGAAAGTTCAAATCTCTATTTCCAATATTGATATCTCTTCTAATTTCCTGTCCAATATCATCACCTACCTCATGGCTATTTCTACCCTATGCCCATCTCCTCTTTCCTCCCAAATATATCTAAAACCAGTTTGCCCTCTTAAATGCCTTATGTCTTCCACTACTTTCATTCCTCTCCTACAGCTCTTAAAAAAGAAAAAATTTTATCCTTCCATTCATACAGTCTTTTCTATTTCTCTAAAATCTCCTTAACACTAATACTTGAGTCCTGGATTAAACAATACTCTCTTCACTGGCTGCCTTCCCTCAAACTGCTCACTTGACTGGTGTCTAACTCCATGCTCATTTTAAATAATTGTTTCCAAATGAGAAGATACTACCATCAGAAGATACTTCTTCTATCTCTTTTTTCCCTCAAAAATTGGGTTTTCTTCCATCTTGCTCAATACATGTTTCAAAATATTTTTAGAGAAAAAGACTTAACTTCCATCACAAATTCAGAAGAAAAAAAAAAGATCATCTGTCACAAAAAAGAAAATATATGCTCTGAATAGTGACATATAAATCTCTCTTTCAACTGCTATAGCACATACTCACAGAGAAACAGAGACACTGTCTTCCTCACTGTCTTGTGAGAAATCTGGAGCAGAGAGAAGAGAGATGGATATAAAGTTGCCAAGTTATAATATGTTTAAATCAATCACACACACAAAAAAAACCAACAATAAAAACAGATGAAAGAGCTAGGGGCAAGGGGGAAGCCCTATGGAGTAAGTTTTGTCTAGGAATTCTATATAGAGTTCATAACACAAGATTTTCAGAGACAAGCAGATTCCTGGCTCAGTTTTTAGGGTAAAGTCATTAAGTGTCTGATATCTTAAAGCAAGGGAAATAAACTGTATTCCTTCTTGCTAACAGGGAATAAAGGAACATCAAGAATCAACAGAAAAGAGGTTTTAGGTGTCTAGAAACAGATGTAACATTCTAATGTCAATGCTGTCAGTAACTAACCAAGCAGAGGCCAAGACAAAAGTTATGTAAATAAAATTCACTATGCATTCTAGATAAGATTATAATCGTAATAAGCAATTAACTAAGTAAAAGTAACTCATGCTTACAGTTCTATCCCATTCCATTTTAATCCAAAGTACATTTTATTTTGTTATTTACCTCTAACATAACAAATACAGCTGTATTTTTAACAGTTAATCATCAAAGCAGGAAAAGTTCTAATTCTAAACTCTGGATTATATGTTTAATCTCTTGACTTACTGGCCATAGAGAAACTGTAAAGAACAGTTGCCAAAAGAATAGCTAATGCAAAAGCCCTTACAGTTGGGAACTACTTTGTTGAATAACCTTAAAGTGAAAGTGAAGAAAGAACGGGTTATTCACTCAGTTGCATCCAACTCTTTGCGACCCCATGGACTATAGCCTCTGTCCACAGGATTCACCAGGCAAGAATACCGGCTCTTCCCAACCCAGGGATCAAACCTGGGTCTCCTGCATTGCAGGCAGATTCCTTATCACTTAAATTCTTAGGGACTTGTTTCCACATAACAAATATTGATAGCATGTATACTGCTAATAATTATTTCTACTAAACACCAGACAATGTGTTAAACAATGGTTCTTGCCATGAGAGTACTTATAATATCATGCAATGGTTTGAATGATATGTCAAATTTATCTTCCAGCTAAAAACTGAAAATTAATTAAAACCTGTTCATCTGTATTTCAAAATAAGGCAAGCTGCTGAAACTCTGGTACTGGAGACACTGGACAGACTGTTAAGTTTCTGTCAAATGTGTCTAATGGATTTTGTCCCAGTGGTAGGAAAAACACACACCATTCTTCTAAAATCAGACATCACTTCACATTAACTACACATATACATAAACACCTCAGTTTGTTCTTCAGAGCTTTTCACACTGTACACAAGCATGACTTTCTAAATTTTGTACTACCATTTCTCAACTCAAACTCATGCCCCAGTCATACTGGTCTACTCAGTGTCTCTACAATTGATCATACATATTCCTACCTCTACATTTTTCTCATACCATTTCCCTAACATGAAATGACTTGCGTAGCCTTCATCTGTCAAATGTCCTCCCATTTTTCAAGTGTTTACTAACTCATTCATTCATTCAAAATCCAGTGTGTATGACATGTAAGTTCTGAGAATGTAACACAAAATATAACAAAGTCCTTTATTTAAATGAGAAGTGACAGATACTGAATAGATAAACAAGTGTGTGTGTGTGTGTGTGTGTGTGTGTGTATAACAAGTGTATGTGTGTATATATTTATATATAAATATATATATATATTTATAAAGAGAGAGAGACATAAAGCAGAGTAAGGGAGCTGGAGAGTGTGGTGAGAGTGGGGCTTGGCATTCTACATAAAAGTCTCTCTAACATTTGAACATAGGCCTGAAAAAAGTGAGAGACAACCCACACAGGCATATGAGGGAAGAAATTTCTAAGGAAAAGAATAGCTAATGCAAAAGCCCTTACATAAGCGCATGCTCTGTATTTTCAAGGAAAAGCAAGGAGGCCAGAGGAGGGAACAAATGTGAGAGTAGCAAGAGACAGGTCATACGGTGAACAAGCGTAAGGGGGTGGGGGTGGAGAATGGATGGCAGACCACAGAGCCCAGCAGACCACTCTATGATCTGTGGAATTACTCTGAGAGACACGGAAAGCCACTGAGAGATTTTGAGCAGAAGAATCACATGGTCTGACTTAGGTTTAAAGGACTCGTGTTTGTTAGGCCAATTAAAGTAAGGGATAGAGGGAGAAAAAGAAGTGTTTTGAGGAGAGAAGAGAAAGAATAGGCAAGTGAATGGACAAGAAAAACAGTAAGATTGCTGGGCATCACCAAGACTTATTTCAGCTTAATCATGATATTTTCTTGGGCTCCAAAATCACTGTGGCTGGTGACTGAAGCCATGAAATTAAAAGACACTTTCTCCTTGGAAGAAAAGCTATGACAAACCTAGCATAGTATTAAAAAGCAGAGACGTTACTTTGCCAACAAAGGTCCATCTAGTCAAAGCTATGGTTTTTCCAGTAGCCATGTATGGATATGAGAGTTGGACTACAAAGAAGGCTAAGACCAAAGAACTAATGCTTTCAAACTGTGGTGTTGGAGAAGACTCTTGAAGAGTCCCTTGGACTGCAAGGATATCAAACCAGTCAATCCTAAAGGAAATCAATCCTGAATATTTATTGGAAGGACTGATGCTAAAGCTGAAGCTCCAGTATTTTGGCCACCTGATGGGAAGAGCTGACTCACTGGAAAAGATCCTCATGCTGGGAAAGATAGTAGGCAGGAAGAGAAGGGGATGTCAGAGGATGAGAAGATTGGATGGTATCACCAACTCAATGGACAAGAGTTTGAACAAGCTCCGGGAGATGGTGAAGAACAGGGAAGCCTGGCATGTTGCAGTAGTTGCAAAGAGTCAGACACGACTGAGTAACTGAACAATAACAACAACAATCACAACATTAAAACAAAACTAGTTACTTACCACGGGGGTGTTTTTCTGTAGCCACATAAAGCTGCTTTGGAGCAGTGCTGAAGCAGGCTGCACTCTTTCCAAAACCTTCCCTGACCATTCCAGGTTTCAACCACCTCTTCCATTTCATAAGTTCCACAAATATTTCTCTAAAGATATATAGATTCTTTTCCATTCATGTAGAAAAAAAGTAAATTGCATATTTCATCAATTGCAACTTTTAACTTTATCTTGTCCTCCCAATCAAATTTTTATTTCTTCAAAAAAACAAAACAATGTGTTGCTACATATTCCTAAACATAATACAGTCATATGTAAGGCAAGGCTATTTTTTAAACTAAATGTTACAAGTGACAAAAATAAAATGTACTGTATATTTTATTGTTCTCTTGGGCTTCAGAGGACTGGAATATCCCCCTTTCCTGTAACTTTCTGCCTTCTTTAGAATCAATTTTATAATTTAAACTGTTGTTTTTTCACAGTAACTATTTTACAATAGAACTTCTTTAGTAAGAACTCTAAAATAGCCAACATAAGACATATTAAAATAGAAAATGCTAATGTATTCCAGAACATTGGCATGAGATTATGTTGCTGCCAGTCATTTACTGGAGAGATCTCTAAGGAAGCTGAAGCCAAGAAGAGTTTTATTTCTAAGTCACAGTCCAGCCTCTGTGTTGGATGACTAGAGTACAGAAATATTTAATTCAATTCAATAAATTTTTCATTGAGCACCTATCATGTGCAAGGCTGTGCTAGATCTATAGAGAGAAGATAAGAAAAGTCTTTCACTCAAGAACCTTATTAAGCAAGAAAGTATATACAAGAAATAATTATGCCTGTTACAGAGGCACAAAGCACTTATGAAAAGGTGTAACATCCTTCTTCCCTACAAGTATTCTCCATGATAGTCAAGTATGGAGTAAATTAAAATGTGATTCAGGAGTCAAAACGTCGTCATATTGCACTGATTAAAAGTTGAGGTTTGAAGTTAGACTGCAAAGAGTTACAATCTGGCTATAATTCTTTGTGGCTATTTGACCTTGGACAAGTTAACTTCTCTGAGCCTTAGTTCACAGTAGGGATAACAGTTGTGGTGGGAACCACTACAAGTTAACCAATATTCAGTTTTCTAGTTCTGGATACATAGGAGGATTGTACTTTCCTGTTCCTGTCTTTGTCTCTTTGACCACAAGATCTGCCACCTAGCTATTTACCAGTAAAAAAAAAAAAAAAAAAAAAAAANTGTGAGAGTTGGACTGTGAAGAAGGCTGAGCGCCGAAGAATTGATGCTTTTGAACTGTGGTGTTGGAGAAGACTCTTGAGAGTTCCTTGGACTGCAAGGAGATCCAACCAGTCCATTCTGAAGGAGATCAACCCTGGGATTTCCTTGGAAGGAATGATTCTAAAGCTGAAACTCCAATACTTTGGCCACCTCATGCGAAGAGTTGACTCATTGGAAAAGACTCTGATGGTGGGAGGGATTGGGGGCAGGAGGAGAAGGGGATGACAGAGGATGAGATGGCTGGATGGCATCACTGACTCGATAGACGTGAGTCTGAGTGAACTCTGGGAGTTGGTAATGGACAGGGAGGCCTGGTGTGCTGCAATGCATGGGGTCGCAAAGAGTCGGATATGACTGAGCGACTGAACTGAACTGAGAAGACAAGAGCTCCACTCTATCCCCTTGGCAGAAGCCAAAGACACCACCTTCTGTACCAAGTGGGTCCCTGAGTGGCTCCAAATGAACACCAGGAGCCTGGTCTCAGGAGGGGAGGCCATCATGTGGGCAGGGGCATGGTTAGGGCACCAGGAGTCTGAGTTCTTTCAGCATCTACAGGGACCAAGGATATCTCCCAGTCTGCAGACGGGGATGAGCAGGGGGACACTGGGATTGGAGTAGGGGGTTTCCAGATGTGCACTTCCACCCAGGGCCTGACCCCACTAGGATACTGGAATGGCCTGAGGAAAGGACGCTGAACAATGCCCTGACATAGAAACACAGAGGAAAGAGGAGCTGGCTGCTGTCAGTACCTGAAGTTTAGCATCATCCACTACTTACCTTTCCAGGTTCTCATGTTGTCTAAACCGGAAAGGGAGATTCTTCTAGGCACCACAGTGCCTTCCGGCTTCTTGAGGCTACTGGGCCCTCTGCACAGGAACTGCTCCTTGTGCCACCATTCAGAGAGATGGCTTGGCTTAGGGGGGCGAGGAGGGGGTGTGTTAGACATCATGTCTAGTTCTTTCACCCCATAGGGCAAGGAAGCTTGGTTTTGATCTACCTGGATGGCAGAATTTAAGGAAGTTTCCCCCAGTGGTAAAGAAAAGTGGTCCCTGGATGGGCCATTGACATCTTTCATCGAGATCAGGGTGGCCTGGGGCCTCATGGAGGGGGCCTCCTGAGACCCGTTCTTGGGGTGCGAAGGGCATGCCAGGCTCCCAGAGGGTGGCAGCTGTGGGCAGTCCACAAAGACGTCATCAAAGGAAGCCTGCTCCAGTGAGCGCTCTGAGTTTGACCAACTATCACATCTGGTGGGGAGAGAGAGGGAAGAAAAGCACAGACATTTGACTGAAAGGTCACAAGTCCCCACAGCAGCTGTTGGTACTGCTACACCTTTGGCAGAAGTTTGAAGGAGAAAGCCACCCACCCACTGCAAAGCCATGCTGTGGGGGAAAAGAGGCCATGCTGCCATCACTCCCCCTACTTTAATGTCACTGTCTTTTTTTTTTTTTAACTTTTATAGTGACATTCCCTCCACACCCCTCAGTGACAGCAACCCCTTGATGCAGGGGGAAAAAAAAAGGTTTGTTGATTTTTTTCATCATCTAAGTGGAAGATACGAATGAAAATGCAAGGTTAGAAATGAAAGCCACAACACCAAAATGCCTGAGTCATTCTGTTGGTGTACCACATGCTTCGGCCTTGATAGTGGTTGATAGGGATCTGGCCCCACCCTGGCGGTAGCAGGAAGCGAGGGGAGCAGAGATACAGCCACCAGAAGATGCTACAGCTAAACAGCCTGACTCGCAGCGAGGGCATGACAGTCACAGAGGCTGCAAGAGGAAGCAATGTGGGTTCTGCCAATGGAGGGGCGTGCGCTAGGAGGCCGGGCGCAGAGGCATACCTGGCATGGTGCAGTCTTCCCGTCTCGCAGTTGGATAGAATCAGATAATCAGGAAGGAAGAACAACTCTGACTCACTTCTGGTTTCCTCAGTGGCTACAGTACTAGTGCTTGGGTCATCTCTTGGCAGGGAGCAGACAGCAGGGTTGGTGAGGAGGGAGCTGGAGGGGGAGGGCTGTGCGGAGGAGGGGGCGCGACAGCCACTCTCCATGGAATCTGCAGGACAAATTGTTTCCCAGCAGAATGTTTAAGAATGGCTAGAATACAGTTTCTCAGATGGCATCTAAGAGGCCAAACAGAAGATGAAAATCACAGCTGGTGTTTGTACTGATGGAGAAGACCATTTCCCCAAGCTATAAACAACGTCTGGGGAAGAAGGCCAATGTTCCAAGAGTGAAGTGTTGAATCAATTAAGGGCAAAATAAAGCAATCATTCTTGGCCTAAAAATCTGCAGATAGTCTACACACAGCTTCTTCATGGATCTTAGCCACAACTCTGCATTCATCACTGTTTATTCACTCAACAAATATATACATACACTTACATATGCATTGGGGCACATGTGCAGGCATGCAGATATAGACATTTATGTCTACTTATGTCTATATAGATACCTTCTCTTGCACTTACTATGTGCACGGGACTGTTCTAACTTTGCCAGCCAAGACAAAGACTCTGCCCCCACTGGCATTTACAGCCCACCAGAGGAGAGAGACAAGTAACACATAAAGAGCAGTGTGAGTGATTGACCGCTAGCGATGTCTAAGGAAAAGGAATGAAAGAAATAAAGTGTGATGGCTGGTAAAGCCCACATTCAGAAACTCCCAATGAAAAGCCTGCTTTGATTTCTCTTTTGAACCAAGTTGGCAGGAATTTAGGATTCCTGAGTCAGAGTGGCCCAGAACTTCCTGGATTCAAGTGCAGACTCTAGTATCTAGCCTGTCATGACCTTGGCCAAGTTACCTGCTTGGTCCAAGTTTTCTTCTCTATAAAGTGGTTATGCTCAGAGTACCTCTGCCACACAGTTGGTCTGGGGATGAGAAGAGCTAATACTCAAAAGCATTTAATGGAGTTACTGGCCAGAGTACACATGAAGTGCTGGCTACCTATGGGTACCAGAGACAGAACCAAACACTCTATGTGAGAAGCCACAATATAGCCCCTTCAGGCTTGGTTCTCAGATGAAGAGGAATCAACCTCTACAGTTCAGTTCAGTTCAGTTCAGTCGCTCAGTCATGTCTGACTCTTTGCAACCCCATGAATTGCAGCACGCCAGGCCTCCCTGTCCATCACCAACTCCTGGAGTTCACTCAAACTCATGTCCATCAAGTCGGTGATGCCCCAGCCATCTCATCCTCTGTCATCCCCTGCTCCTCCTGCCCCCAATCCTTCCCACCATCAGAGTCTTTTCCAATGAGTCAACTCTTCACATGAGGTTTCAGCTTTAGCATCAGTCCTTCCAAAGAAATCCCAGAGTTGATGTCCTTTACAATGGACTGGTTGGATCTCCTTGCAGTCCAAGTGACTCTCAAGAGTCTTCTCCAACACCACNTCAAGCTGGATTTAGAAAAGGCAGAGGAACCAATCAAATTGCCAACATCCGTTGGATCATCAAAAAAGCAAGAGAGTTCAGAAAAATATCTACTTCTGCTTTATTGATGATACCAAAGCCTTTGACTGTGTGGATCACAACAAACTCTGGAAAATTCTTCAAGAGATGGGAATACCACACCACCTGACCTGACTGCTGAGAAATCTGTATACAGGTCAAGATGCAACAGTTAGAAATGGACATGGAACAACAGACTGGTTCCAAATCGGGAAAGGAATACATCGAGGCTCTATATTGTCACCCTGCTTATTTAACTTATATGCAGAGTACATCATGAGAAACGCTGGGCTGGAAGAAGCACAAGCTGGAATCAAGATTTCAGGGAGAAATATCAATAACCTTAGATATGCAGATGATACCACATTATGGCAGAAAGCAAAGAAGAACTAAAGAGCCTCTTGATGAAAGTGAAAAAGGAGAGTGAAAAAGTTGGCTTAAAACTCAATATTCAGAAAACTAAGATCATGGCATCTGGTCTTATCATTTCATGGCAAATAGATGGGGAAACAGTGACAGACTTTATTTTGGGGGCATCAAAAATCACTTCAGATGGTGACTACAGCCATGAAATTAAAAGACACTTGCTCCTTGGAAGAAAAGTTATGACCAACCTAGACAGCATATGAAAAAGCAGAAACATTACTTTGCCAACAAAGGTCTGTCTAGTCAAAGCTGTGGTTTTTCCAGTAGTCATGTATGGATGTGAGAGCTGGACTATAAAAAAAGCCGAGTGCTGAAGAATTGATGCTTTTGAACTGTGGTGTTGGAGAAGACTCTTGAGAGTCCCTTGGACTGCAAGGAGATCCATCCAGTTCATCCTAAAGGAAATCAGTCCTGGATATTCATTGGAAGGACTGATGCTGAAGCTGAAACTCCAATACTTTGACCGCCTGATGCGAAGAGCTAACTCACTGGAAAACACCCTAATGCTGGGAATGATTGAAGGCAGGAGAAGAAGGGGACAATAGAGGATGTTATGGATGGATGGCATCACTGACGCAGTGACCTGAGTTTGGGNAATACTTTGACCGCCTGATGCGAAGAGCTAACTCACTGGAAAACACCCTAATGCTGGGAATGATTGAAGGCAGGAGAAGAAGGGGACAATAGAGGATGTTATGGATGGATGGCATCACTGACGTAGTGACCTGAGTTTGGGTAAGCTCTGGGAGCTGGTGATGGACAGGGAGGCCTGGCGTGCTGCAGTCCATGGGGTCGCAAAGAGTCAGACACAACTGAGTGACTGAACTGAACTGAACTGAAGGTTTTACCCTGAGATATATTAAAAGGAAACATAGATGTCCTCTTGGATACCAGCTTCAAAGCCCTGTCCCATCTCTGTGACAGCCTAGCAGTAGTAATAGTAGAGTTAGTTGCTAAGTCGTGTCCGACTCTTTGCAACCCCGTGGACTGTAGCCTGCCAGGGACCTCTGTCCATGAGATTCTCCCAGCAAGAATACTGGAGTGGGTCACCATTCCCTTCTCCAGAGGATCTTCATGACCCAGGGATCAAAACTGCTTCTCCTGCACTGCAGGCAGAATCTTTACCATCTGAGCTACAGGGAAGTCCAAGGTTCTCCTAAATAATCCATGGAACTGCCATTCATCGAACCTTTCAATCTTTCTCCTGAATATATTTTCACCCTTTACAACCTCCTCAGTTAACAAGTTCCATAAGTTGTATAAAAGAGATTTTCCTTTTATTTTACTTGAGATTTCATTCATGAAAGAAGCTTCAATGATAGCCTTCTTAACCTACAGTCCTGGGACTCAATGACTAACACCATGCTCATTTCGCTAATACTGTGGCTGTTTTTCTATATTCGTTATTGTCCTTCTTCATCTCATACATCAGTTCCAATCTACATGATTTGTTCTTGAATATCTCCATCACTACACTTTCCTCCCCTCTATTATTTCAGTTGACATTTCTGATTCTATCATTTTTAATTTTGGTGTCCAAAAAAATTATACATGATGCTCTAGGTAGAAGGGCATCTATCTTCTCCAAGAATAAAATAGTGTTTTCCAGAAAATTATCAATATACACTTTTTTCCACAACAGTGATATCAGGAAGCAGTATTCCTTGGCTTTCATGCTCATAGCCACACACACTGAAGTTCACAGATTTTCTTTCTGTCTGTCAGGATAGTACTGAAATTAAGCTTACGGTCTCTGGAGTCATACTGCTCAATTCACCATTTTATAACCACAATTTGAACAAATTATTTAACTTCTTTAAGCCCTTGTTTCCTTACCTTTAAAAGTGGTAAGGAAATCATAGGATTGTTGTTAGAATAAAATGAAATGCCTATAAAGCAATAAGCAAAGCATTTTCTACAGAGTAAGTGCCCAAATATTAGAAATTACTATTGCTATTATTAGGCCCATTCCTAAAATCGGGCTTCCCCAATGGCTCAGTAGGTAAAGAATCCACTTCCTATGCAGGAGACATAGGAGACAAGAGTTTGATCCCTGAGTCAGAAAGATCCCCTGGAGAAGGAAGTGGCAAACCACTCCAGTATTCTTGCCTGAAAAAAATCCCATGGACAGAGGAGGCTAGTAGGTTATAGTCCAAAGAGTCACAAAGAGTTGGACATGACTGAGAGACTAAGCACATTCCTAAAGTGTCCCACTTTAAGTTTATGTCTCAACATCCAGGCAAACCTAGTTCAACCTGTGTTTTTGAAGAAGTCATTGTATGTTCTTCCTTACAGGTTAATTTTTAAAATATTAAATGAGTCTTTTTATCTGATCCATAGGAACTCTAACATACTTCCCTCTTAAGATAAACACTGAGTTCTACTCAGTAAAACATACCATTAAGAAAACTGACAAACCATAGACTGGAAAAAAATATTCACAACATGTATATCTGACAACAGAACCATGTTCAGAACAAATAAAGAGTTCTTTAAAATCCATGATAAAAAGTCAAATTCCCTTCAAAAAAAAAACAAACAAACAAACAAACAAGATAAGACACCTGGACACTTCACAAAAGAAAATCTACAAATGGCTAAAAAACACATGAAGAAAATGATCAATAGTCACCAGAAAAGTTCAAATCAAAACCATAATGAGGGCTTCCCTGGGCTCAGTGGTAAAAATAAAATCTGCCTGCCAATTCAGGAGACACAGATTCGATCCCGATTCAGGAAGATCCCACAAGCCCTGGAGCAACTAAGCCTGTGCACAACTATTGAGCCTGTACTCTAGAGCCCAAGAACCCAAACTACGGAGCTCACAAACCACAATTAATGAAGTCTGAATGCCCTAGAGTCTGTGCTCCACAACAAGAGAGGTCACCACAATGAGGAGCCCATCCACTACAACTAGAGAGTGGCCCTACAATAACACAGAAAACATAACAATAGTGGAAAAACTGAGGAAATCCAAATAAAATCTGTAGATCAATTAATAGTACTGTAACAATGTAATTTCTTAATTTTTATTGAAGTATAATTGACATGACATTATATTTTAATCTCTTAGTTTTGATCAAGGTAAGAGGGAGATGTAAGACGTTAACATTAAGGGATGCTAAGTGAAAAGTTTATAGGAACTTTCAAAGCCAAACTTACAGAATTTTTTAAAACTTCTATAAATCCAAACTTATTTGAAAATAAAAACCTTTAAAAAGTGAAGTACCACTCTACATAGACTAGAACTGGTAAAGTAAGAAAGAATTAATGTTGGAGGGAACATAAACAACCAGAATTCTTCAATATTATTGGTGGGAATATAAAATGATAGAATCTTTCTGGAAAACAGTTCAGCAGTTTGTTTAAGCATGAAACATACATTTATCTACCTTCTGACGCAGCAGTTCCACTCCTAGATATCTATATGAGAAAAACGAAAATGTATGTCTCAAATAAGCCTTCCACAAGAATGTTCATGAAAACTTTATTCATAATAACCAAAGACTGGAAATAATCCACAGAGCCATCAACAAGATAATGGATAAACCAACTGCAGTATATATAATGGAGTACTGCTGCTGCTGCTGCTGCTGCTAAGTAGCTTCAGTCGTGTCCAACTCTGTGTGACCCCATAGACGGCAGCCGACTAGGCTTCTCTGTCCCTGGGACTCTCCAGGCAAGAATACTGAAGTGGGTTGCCATTTCCTTCTTCAATGCATGAAAGTGATAAGTGAAAGTGAAGTCGCTCAGTTGTGCCCAACTCTTAGCAACCCCATGGACTGCAGCCTACCAGGCTCCTCCGTCCATGGGGTTTTCCAGGCAAGAGTACTGGAGTGGGGTGCCATTGCATTCTCTGAATGGAGTACTACTCAGCAGCAAAAGAAAGAAACAAATCACTGATATAAGCAACAACATGGTGAATCTCAAAAACATCATTCAGAGTGAAAGAAGTCAGATGCAAAAAATACATGCTGCGTAAGTCTATTTATATGGAGTCCTCCTAGAAAAGTCAAACTCAATATATGGTGACAGAAATCAGACCAGAGGTTGTTTGAGGGTGGGACAGGGTGAGTGCTCACCAGTGAAGGATATGAGGAAACTATCTGGAGGTGATGGAAATTTCTGGGTGCCAATAAGGATGCGGTTACTTAAGAG
This sequence comes from Neotragus pygmaeus, assembly GCA_006410875.1. Lineage (NCBI taxonomy): Eukaryota > Metazoa > Chordata > Mammalia > Artiodactyla > Bovidae > Neotragus > Neotragus pygmaeus. The sequence goes on along the minus strand of SJYV01023271.1, from coordinate 100,411 downwards.
TATGCATTTGTGAACGCTAATCCAACTTACTCTCTTAAGATATCTGTTCTTCACTTTATGCAAAATTATACCTCATTAAACCAGTTTTCAAAAATAATATGATTATGCCTTATTCTTTCCTTTTGTTTCCTGTCCCTAAATAAAGTTCCTTCCTCAGTCCAAACAGACCCTTCTCACTCCAAAAACTATGCAATGACTTTATTTATAGGCCTTTGATTAGACACCCCGCTACAGATTTTTGAAAGTCTTACTTGCATTACACCCACTTGTTCCCCGCAAAATAGCTGTCAACTTAACTTCACTATCCAGAGATTGAGGGACTACAGTATTTCCACTCTTTGTATGTTATACTTCGGCACATTTTTCACAGATAATTTAAGAATATACAAATAGCCCTCTTATCTGAGGGAATCCTAAGTGTTTTACAAACCTTCAAAACAGATTTTTAAACTATCTAATATTTTATAGGAGAAACATTTCATGCACACTAAAGTGCAGCGACATCTGGCCTGCAACATGGCAGCTGTTTAACAGCCATGACACCTCACAAAAGTTTAGGACAGGAAGTGAAGAATTCTACAGCCAACTGAGGCAAAGATGAGGAGGGCTGTAGAAGCAAAAAGCTGCAATGGCGTGGGCTGGATCAGAGCCAGCACTGTGTGGTTGTTAACACCTCTGTCCTAATGAAAAGCACAAGTGTCATTAGTGGTCAAAACCTCATCTCACAGAAGGCACGCCCTACAGCACAGTGACCTTTCCCTTCCATCAGGAGCACTGGTTTATTTCTAATACAAGGAAAATGCTCCCACTAGCCATGTTCAAACCATTCCTTTCTGAGGTCTCCTTTCCAGGTACTAAACTGTGCACGAGTTTAAATGTGCTGAAATATGACAAGATCTTTATTCTGATGTCAGAAGGTCAAGCCAATAGTTGGTTGGATATATTTCACCACAGGCAAATAGGACAGAGAAAGCTGTAATTTGGATTACGGGAGTACAGATAAACACAATGTCATCCAAGACTCTCCTTTTAGTTATTTTTGGAAATTCTTGGTTTTATTTCTTTAGTTTTACTAAATTAAATGAGAAAATTTTGACTGTTTCTCCCCACTGTGATAGCCTTCAAATACTTTCCTGAAGACAAGCTCATCTAGTTTTTGAGAAGAAATGTAGAGAAGAGTTCTAGATGTAGAAGATATGAAAGACCAGAATTTATGTGCTTTTGGCCAGTACTATTGGTATATGTAAGCTTCTTTTAAGAAGAGCACAAACATGTCTGTAAATAACCATCACACCTTTGCCTCACATCTATGGAAACATAAATCCTCCTTTGTTTACCTCTAAACTATTCTAGATACTAGACCTAAAGTCATTTTTCCCATACATAAAAATTGAACCAGATCACTCAGCCTTCCAGAAACTCCCCATCATTTCTCAGGAGTATATAAGGATTTGTGTCTTGAATTTCAATGCTTCCTCCTTAATAGTCATGCATGCACTATTTGAAAGGCCAGATAATGATAACCTAGTATTCAGACTGCCATCCTACAACAAGAGATCCACTCATGCAAAAAGATACGTTCTATACTTTCAGGATGCATATGAGGCTGTAGTGACACCTCCTGGATACCAGAGGATACTAAAGAGACTCCAACCTTGTAAACTCATTAATCATTATCAAAAGACAAGTTCTTTGTCTCCTTCCATTCTGCTCAAAGGGCAAGGCAGGTCAAAGACACTCTGAATTTGAGACAACTCAAGACATCACATGAAAATGTTTGACAGAAATGATTACTCAGGAGAAAGATCAGACTCAAGATTTAGATTTGATCACCATCTGCTGTCTAGGTGGCGCTAGTGGTAAAGAGGTGTTCCCTGGTGGCTCAGAGGGTAAAGCGTCTGCCTGCAATGCGGGAGACCTGGGTTTGATCCCTGGGTCAGGAAGATCCCCTGGAGAAGGAAATGGCAATCCACTCAAGAACTCTTGCCTGGAAAATCCCATGGACGGAGAAGCTTGGTAGCCACTGTCCATGGGGTCACAGAGTCCAACACAACTAAGCAACTTCACTCTCTCACTCACTCAGTGGTAAAGAACCTGCCTGCCAATGCAGGAGACATGAGAGACACAAGTTTGATCCCTGGGTCTGGAAGATCCCCTGGAGGAGGGCATGGCAATCCACTTCAGTATTGTTGCCTGGAGAATCCCATGGACAGAGGAGACTGGCAGGCTGCAGTCCATCGGGTTGCAAAGAGCTGGACACGACTAAAGCTACTTAGCACCTCCACACACACCATCTGCTATGAACCAAGCAGGGAACAAATTCACCAAGAAAAATCATACAGAGTGACAAAAGTTAATGGCAAGAGATAGATTTTACAAATAAAACAAACATACAAACACACACACACATATTCAGAAATGCAAAACAGTCTCAAATTTGCATCTAAATGAAGGAAACTAAGGCTTGGAAAAGACCATTGTAACTGGCAAGTAGGTCACAGCAATCTTCAAATGTTCTGGTTAAGGCAAGCAATCAGAAAAAAAGGCAGATTTCAGAGAACTAATGAGTGTGTGGATTAAAAGTGGAGGTTATGAGACAGACTACAGCTAATATTAGAAAAGATTGGCAGTGAAAGAAAAAAATAGGACTTTATATTATGTGCTAGTGTACCTGGGAGAACTTCAACTTTCTCAGTCCATTATTTTTATTTTCATATTAAAATTCTATTATAAAGAATCACTATGCTATAATCTGAATCAAGCTATACTGCAGGTCAAATCCTGTCCCCTGTGTGCATGGTACTATACAGGCTATCAGTCTCAATACACCAGAGAAAGCTTGTGAGTATTACCCTTGTCCACTCCAGTCCTATCTGTGTTATTACAGGGTTGAACTGTAATTTGAGTTTATAACACTAATGTTGCTTCATTGGAACATTAATATACTTATTATTTGAAATAAATCACCCCATTTCTGTAATCAGCCTCTATTGACAACTTTACCAATTTGGTGAGATGATGACATAGGAGCGTGAAAACCATATTGAAATAAGATTTATGTCTAAATCCAGATGTTTAGACACATTACACCACTATGGAGCCTGATGATTTATTTTCTCTCTCTATAGGTCAGAGCATATGGCTTAGAGAACACTTAAAAGAAGCGAGCTAATGTACTCATATTTCACTACTGGAACCTTTGGTTCCCATTTGAGTAAAATTACCAGTGAAGGAAGCTTGATGAACTTGTGTGAAACTCAACATTCCTCAATTCAGATCAAATTCTCCACCTGTCTACTTCCATGGGGAAAACCTAGTGCTACCATCAAGGAATTTCTCAAAGATATAGGCAACTAAATACCTCAGACCTTGGTTATATGAATTCTTTTATTCTGAGTTAGTAAAAGGAATAAGGACTCAATAGACCTGATACTTAAACTTATCCTCTCAATGAAAAAACTGCTGACAGAAAAGGCACTTTGCAACTAGTCAAGTACCCNTTTCTCCCCACTGTGATAGCCTTCAAATACTTTCCTGAAGACAAGCTCATCTAGTTTTTGAGAAGAAATGTAGAGAAGAGTTCTAGATGTAGAAGATATGAAAGACCAGAATTTATGTGCTTTTGGCCAGTACTATTGGTATATGTAAGCTTCTTTTAAGAAGAGCACAAACATGTCTGTAAATAACCATCACACCTTTGCCTCACATCTATGGAAACATAAATCCTCCTTTGTTTACCTCTAAACTATTCTAGATACTAGACCTAAAGTCATTTTTCCCATACATAAAAATTGAACCAGATCACTCAGCCTTCCAGAAACTCCCCATCATTTCTCAGGAGTATATAAGGATTTGTGTCTTGAATTTCAATGCTTCCTCCTTAATAGTCATGCATGCACTATTTGAAAGGCCAGATAATGATAACCTAGTATTCAGACTGCCATCCTACAACAAGAGATCCACTCATGCAAAAAGATACGTTCTATACTTTCAGGATGCATATGAGGCTGTAGTGACACCTCCTGGATACCAGAGGATACTAAAGAGACTCCAACCTTGTAAACTCATTAATCATTATCAAAAGACAAGTTCTTTGTCTCCTTCCATTCTGCTCAAAGGGCAAGGCAGGTCAAAGACACTCTGAATTTGAGACAACTCAAGACATCACATGAAAATGTTTGACAGAAATGATTACTCAGGAGAAAGATCAGACTCAAGATTTAGATTTGATCACCATCTGCTGTCTAGGTGGCGCTAGTGGTAAAGAGGTGTTCCCTGGTGGCTCAGAGGGTAAAGCGTCTGCCTGCAATGCGGGAGACCTGGGTTTGATCCCTGGGTCAGGAAGATCCCCTGGAGAAGGAAATGGCAATCCACTCAAGAACTCTTGCCTGGAAAATCCCATGGACGGAGAAGCTTGGTAGCCACTGTCCATGGGGTCACAGAGTCCAACACAACTAAGCAACTTCACTCTCTCACTCACTCAGTGGTAAAGAACCTGCCTGCCAATGCAGGAGACATGAGAGACACAAGTTTGATCCCTGGGTCTGGAAGATCCCCTGGAGGAGGGCATGGCAATCCACTTCAGTATTGTTGCCTGGAGAATCCCATGGACAGAGGAGACTGGCAGGCTGCAGTCCATCGGGTTGCAAAGAGCTGGACACGACTAAAGCTACTTAGCACCTCCACACACACCATCTGCTATGAACCAAGCAGGGAACAAATTCACCAAGAAAAATCATACAGAGTGACAAAAGTTAATGGCAAGAGATAGATTTTACAAATAAAACAAACATACAAACACACACACACATATTCAGAAATGCAAAACAGTCTCAAATTTGCATCTAAATGAAGGAAACTAAGGCTTGGAAAAGACCATTGTAACTGGCAAGTAGGTCACAGCAATCTTCAAATGTTCTGGTTAAGGCAAGCAATCAGAAAAAAAGGCAGATTTCAGAGAACTAATGAGTGTGTGGATTAAAAGTGGAGGTTATGAGACAGACTACAGCTAATATTAGAAAAGATTGGCAGTGAAAGAAAAAAATAGGACTTTATATTATGTGCTAGTGTACCTGGGAGAACTTCAACTTTCTCAGTCCATTATTTTTATTTTCATATTAAAATTCTATTATAAAGAATCACTATGCTATAATCTGAATCAAGCTATACTGCAGGTCAAATCCTGTCCCCTGTGTGCATGGTACTATACAGGCTATCAGTCTCAATACACCAGAGAAAGCTTGTGAGTATTACCCTTGTCCACTCCAGTCCTATCTGTGTTATTACAGGGTTGAACTGTAATTTGAGTTTATAACACTAATGTTGCTTCATTGGAACATTAATATACTTATTATTTGAAATAAATCACCCCATTTCTGTAATCAGCCTCTATTGACAACTTTACCAATTTGGTGAGATGATGACATAGGAGCGTGAAAACCATATTGAAATAAGATTTATGTCTAAATCCAGATGTTTAGACACATTACACCACTATGGAGCCTGATGATTTATTTTCTCTCTCTATAGGTCAGAGCATATGGCTTAGAGAACACTTAAAAGAAGCGAGCTAATGTACTCATATTTCACTACTGGAACCTTTGGTTCCCATTTGAGTAAAATTACCAGTGAAGGAAGCTTGATGAACTTGTGTGAAACTCAACATTCCTCAATTCAGATCAAATTCTCCACCTGTCTACTTCCATGGGGAAAACCTAGTGCTACCATCAAGGAATTTCTCAAAGATATAGGCAACTAAATACCTCAGACCTTGGTTATATGAATTCTTTTATTCTGAGTTAGTAAAAGGAATAAGGACTCAATAGACCTGATACTTAAACTTATCCTCTCAATGAAAAAACTGCTGACAGAAAAGGCACTTTGCAACTAGTCAAGTACCCTGGTAAAGGAAACAGTCATAGCCAAATAAACATAGCTACCCAAACCCATGAGTGTTTAGTGAAGGCTTGCTGAGATCATGTCTGAGTAAAAACATTATATAAAGTTAAATCTGAAAATGCTGGAAACTATTCCATCAAGCGACAGCTATACTGCAACATTAGAAAACATAAGAAATGGTCTAAAATAAATAATTAGCAAACTTTTCTGTTAAGGGTCAGATAGCAATTAGGTTTTGCAAGTCATAGAGTCTCTATTGCACTGACATAGCTCTGCCTTTCTATTTGCAAATTCAGCCACAGAATATGTTACAGAAGAGTGTGGCTGTGTTACATTAAAATTGTATTTACAAAATCAGGCAGCAAACAGAAGTGCTTAACATCAACAATAACAACAACACAAACAATGATGAAATATGTCAAAGGGATACGGGAGCCAACAGAAAGAACTCTTAATGGCCAGAGTTGGAACATTTGGGGCAATGAAATAAGGTAATACTGAAATAAAATCAAAAGAATAATATAACTATCCATGAGTCCATACTGATATTAATAAGTGACTGAGTAAATAAACAAATAATGGAAAAGAGATTAATGTCCCACGCAGAATACAAATAATTTATGTATTTACTCCGTCCTCAAGGAGGTAAGTTAAAACTCTCCACTCAAGTGTGAGCTGAACATAAGGACTCCCTTATAAAAATATATATTATAGCAAGAGGAGGAAAAGGAGTAACTTTAGAGTCGAGGAATCTGACAAACCCTACTTCAGCAAGGCTATCAAGGTCCATATCAACAGAGATAAGTCATGTTGGCTCTATGTACTCTTAATATGTCACAATGAGAATATGACACTTTATTTCTGTGCTTTTCTTTCTCAAACCAGAAGCCTAAGTCTAGTCATGAAAAAATAATGGGGAAAATGCCAATAAACAAACATTCTATAAATTTTCTGACAGTTCTCTTTAAAACTGACAAAATCACCAAAAACAAAGAGAAGTCTGAGAAACTGTCATAATCAAGAAGAGCCTTAAAAAAGTCAGACAACTAAACATAATATGGTAATGTGGGTGAGATCCTGAACAGAAAAAGAACATATGTACAAACTAAGGAAATCTGAATAAGATATAGACTTCTTTAGTTATTTTTAAAAATGAAAATAATAGATGGCAGGCTAGATTTGGCCTGGGCCAACTGGACCAAACTCTTATCTCCAGAAAGAATGAAGAAGCTGAGCCAAAGCAAAAACAGCCCCCAGTTGTGGATGTGACTGGTGATGGAAATAAAGTCCAATGCTGTACAGAACAATATTGCATAGGAATCTGGAATGTTAGGTCCATGAATCAAAGTAAATTGGAATCAAGGTCAAACAGGAGGTTTTGCGAGGTTTTGCAAGTCATAGAGTCTCTATTGCACTGACATAGCTCTGCCTTTCTATTTGCAAATTCAGCCACAGAATATGTTACAGAAGAGTGTGGCTGTGTTACATTAAAATTGTATTTACAAAAACAGGCAGCAAACAGAAGTGCTTAACATCAACAATAACAACAACATAAACAGTGATGGAATATGTCAAAGGGATATGGAATATGTCAAAGGGTCCATGAATCAAGGTCAAACAGGAGATGGCAAGAGTGAACATAGACATTTTAGGAATCAGTGCACTAAAAAGGACCAGAATGGGTGAATTTAATTCAGATGACCATTATATCTACTACTGTGGGCAAGAATCCTTTATTTATTTACTTTTGTATAGAAACAACATTTTTTTTAAATCAATTTATTTATTTTAATTGGAGGTTAATTACTTTACAATATTGTGTTGATTTTGCCATACATCAACATGTATCTGCTACAGGTATACACGTGTTCCCCATCCTGAACCTCCCTCCCACCTCCCTGCCAGTACCATCCCTCTGGGTCGTCCCAGTGCACCAGCCCCAAGCATCCAGTATCATGCATTGAACCTGGGCTGGCAACTCATTTCATATATGATATTATACATGTTTCAATGCCATTCTCCCCAATCATCCCACCCTCTTCCTCTCCCACAGAATCCAAAAGACTGTTCTATACATCTGTGTCTCTTTTGCTGTCTCGCATACAGGGTTATCGTTACCATCTTTCTAAATTCCATATGTATGTGTTAGTATATTGTATTGGTGTTTTTCTTTCTGGCTTACTTGATTCTGCATAATAGGTTGCAGTTTCATCTACCTCATTAGAACTGATTCAGATGTATTCTTTTTAATGGCTGAGTAATACTCCATTGTGTATATGTACCACAGCTTTCTTATCCATTCATCTGCTGATGGGCATCTAGGTTGCTTCCATGTCCTGGCTATTATAAACAGTGCTGCGATGAACATTGGGGTACACATGTCCCTTTCAATTCTGGTTTCCTCCGTGTGTGTGCCCAGCGTGGGATTGCTGGGTCATAAGGCAGTTCTATTTCCAGTTTGTTAAGGAATCTCCACACTGTTCTCCATAGTGGCTGTGCTACTGCTATTGCTACTGCTAGGTCACTTCAGTTGTGTCCAACTGTGTGTGACCTCAGAGACAGCAGCCCACCAGGCTCCCCTGTCGCTGGGATTCTCCAGGCAAGAACACTGGAGTGGGTTGTCATTTCCTTCTCCAATGCATGAGAGCGAAAAGTGAAAGTGAAGTCGCTCAGTCGTGTCCGACTCTTTGAGACCCCGTGGACTGCAGCCCACCAGGCTCCTCCATCCATGGGATTTTCCAGGCAGGAGTACTGGAGTGGGGTGCTATCGCCTACTCTGATAGTGGTTGTACTAGTTTGCATTCCCACCAACAGTGTAAGAGGGTTCCCTTTTCTACACACCCTCTCCAGCATTTATTGCTTGTAGACTTTTGGATAGCAGCCATTCTGACTGGCATGAAATGGTACCTCATTGTGGTTTTGATTTGCATTTCTCTGATAATGAGTGATGTTGAGCATCTTTTCATGTGTTTGTTAGCCATATGTATGTCTTCTTTGGAGATTTCGCCAAAGAAGACATACAGATGGCTAGCAAGAATCCTTTAGAAGAAATAGAGTAGCCCTTATAGTCAACAAATGAGTTTGAAATGCAGTACTTGGGTGCAATCTCAAAAATGATAGAATGATCTCTGCTCATTTCCAGGGCAAACTTTTCATTATGACAGTAATCCAAGTCTATGCACTAACCAATACTGATAAAGAAGCTGAAGTTCAACGGTTCTATGATGCCTACAAGACCTTCTAGAACCAACACCAAAAAAAGATGTCATTTTCATCATAGGGGATTGGAATGCAAAAGTAGGAAGGCAAGAGATACCTGTAATAACAGGAAAGTTTGGCATTGGAATACAAAAAGAAGCATGGCAAAGGCTGACAGAGTTTTGCAAAGAGAATGCACTGGTCATAGCAAACACCCTCTTTCAACAACACAAGAGATGACTCCACACATGAACATCACCAGATGGTGAATACTGAAATCTGATTGATTATATTTTCTGCAGCCGAAGATGGAGAAGCTCTATACAATTAGAAAAACAAGATCAGGAGCTGACTGGCTCAGATCATGAACTTCTTATTGCCAAATTCAGACTTAAATTGAAGAAAGTAGGGAAAACCATGAGCCATTCAGGTATATGCTAAATCAAATCCCTTATGATTACACAGTGGAAGTGTCAAATAGATTCAAGGCATTAGATCTGATAGATAGGGTGCCTTAAGAACTATGAATGGAGGTTTCTAACACTGTACAGGAGACAGGGATCAAAACCATCCCCAAGACGAAGAAATGCAAAAAGACAAAATGATTGTCTCAGAAGGCCTTATGAATAGCTGAGAAAAGAAGAGAAAGCAAAAAGCAAAGGCAAAAGGTAAAGATATATCCATCTGAATGCAGAGTTTCAAAGAATAGCAAAGAGATTTTAAAAAAAGCTTTCCTAGGTGATCAATGCAAAGAAATAGAGGAAAATAATAGAATGGGAAAGACTAGAGATCTATTGAAGAAAATTAGAGGTACCAAAGGAATATTTCATGCAAAGATGGGCAAAAAATATCTTAATGACCCAGATAACCAAGATAGTGTGATCACTCACCTAGAGTCAGACATCCTGGAGTGTGAAATCAAGTGGGTCTTAGGAAGCATTACAATGAACAAAGCTAGTGGAGGTGATGGAATTCCAGGTATTTCAAATCCTAAAAAATGATGCTGTGAAAGTGCTGCACTCAATATACCAGCAAATTTGGAAAACTCAGCAGTGGCCACAGGACTGGAAAAGGTCAGTTTTCATTCCAATCCCAAAGAAAGGTAATGTCGTAGAATGTTCAAACTATCACACAGTTGCACTCATCTCACACGCTAGCAAAGTAATACTCAAAATTTTCCAAGCTAGGCCTCAACAGTACATGAACCAAGAACTTCCAGATGTTCAAGCTACATTTAGAAAAGGTAGAGGAATCAGAGATTAAATTGCCAACATCCACTGGATCATCGAAAAAGCAAGAGAGTTCCAGAAAAACATCTATTTCTGCTTCATTGACTATGCTAAAACCTTTAACTGTTTGGATCACAAGAAACTATGGAAAATTCTTCAAGAGATGGGAATACCACACTCACCTTACCTGCCTCCAGAGAAATCTGTATGCAGGTCAAGAAGCAACAGTTAGAATCGGACTGATTCCAAATTGGAAAAAGAGTACCTCGATGCTATACAGTGTCACCCTGTTTATTTAACTTATATGTAGAGTACATCATGAGAAATGCCAGGCTGGATGAAGCACAAGCTAGAATCAAGATTGCTGGGAGAAATATCAATAACCTCAGATATGCAGATGACACCACCCTGATGAGAGTGAGAGGGGGATGCAGCATTGGGAGCTTGTGTACACCTGTGGTGGATTCATGTCGATGTATGGCAAAGCCAATAGAGTATTGTAAAGTAAAATTTTAAAAAATAAATTAATTAATTAAAAAAACCTCAACATTCAAAAAACAAAGATAATGGCATCCACTCCCATCAATTCATGACAAATAGATGAGGAAACATTAGAAACAGTGACCAACTTTATTTTTGGGAGCTCCAAAATAACTGCAGATGGTGACTGCAGCCATGAAATTAAAAGACACTTGCTTCTTGAAAGAAAAGCTATGATCAATCTAAATAGCATATTAAAAAGCAGAGATATTACTTTACCGACAAAGGTCCATCTAGTCAAAGTTATGGTTTTTCCAGTAGGCATATATGGATGTGAGAGTTGGACTATAAAGAAAGCTGAGCACTGAAGAATTAATGCTTTTGAACTGTAGTGTTGTAGAATATTGTTTTTTTTAATATAAATTTATTTATTTTAATTGGAGGTTAATTACTTTTACAAGATTGTATTGGTTTAGACTGCAAGGAAATCCAACCAGTCAAATGTAAAGGAAATCAGTCCTGAATATTCACTGGATGGACTGATGCTAAAGCTGAAACTCCAGTACTTTGGCCACCTGATGCAAAGAACTGACTCACTGGAAAAAGACCCTGTTGCTGGGAAAGACTGAAGGCAGGAGGAGAAGGTGATGACAGAGGATGAGATGGTTGGATGGCATCACTGACTCAATGGACATGAGTTTGAGCAAGCTCTAGGATAGTCTGGTGTGCTGCAGTCCTTGGGGTCACAAAGAGTCAGACACAAATAAGCAACTGAACTGAACTGAACTGAACCTTGGTTAATTGCTGTATTCGCTGTAGGTCATGGTGGTCACCCAAAGCACAAAACAAAACATAGAAATAAATGACAGAATGACAGCATAGCCTTTAGAGACTATCCAGTCTAGCATTTTATTTTATAACTGAGAAAACAGAAGCAGAGTGGTTAAGTGTCTTACCCAAGTTCAACCAGCCTGTAAGCAGTGGACCTAAAGCTAGGATATTGGGGTCTAACTTTTTGGCTAATGCTCTTTATGCTACACTATGCTGCTGCCCTCTCCTTTTCCATATATACATAATTTCAAGTCACTACAGAAATAAGGGAGCACTTAGGCAGCACTTAGTCAATACATATAACATCCTCTCCAAAAAGAAAATTCTACTATGCCTTCCTATTTTCAATTCCCAGATAAGATTTTTTCCCCTAAATTCTTGTAATTGAAAGCTAGAACCCACAAAGCACCAGAGCCCAAGAAGAGTGACTCCTCACTGTTTTCCATCTCCTGATCTTGTTTACATGTGTTAGTCTGCAAAAGTTTTAATGAAATAAGAGAAAATGATTGCTTTAATTTCCCAATAAAGTCTGTGCTGCAGTATGAGTCACTGTTTTCTTTTTTTACACTAACCAGGCTAAAGCCTTCTGGTTTTAATAACTAATACTTCTGAGTTCAATAAAAGCACTTAATTTAATTTAATCCAAATCTTGATCAATGCCAGCTTCCCCTGGAATTTTATCTTTGTTTTAATTTGAGTCTCTATGTTCAGAAAAATGAGAGGCCAAGAGGAAAAGAACAGAAGTCAACTAGCCTGCAGGTTTGTTTCTAGGCAAAGGACATGAAAATACAAGATTGACAGGCAAACTCCAAGATGCTAATATTTCTGCCCTGCTGAACAAACTTTTCCTGGCAGAATTAATGTTTTCTTTAGTCCTGAATTAAAAAACTGAACAATTCACAGACCCCTTTGGAAAATATTTTTTAAATAAAATATCCCAAGCCAATGAATATCAGATTTTTAAACTACAAATATATTGCCTTTAATGTGTTAATAATTGAGAGATATGCTACTGTAAAATTAGATACAGAAAGCCTCTTGAATCAAGCCTGCTTGAACATTAAAGCAGCTAGACTCAGTGCCTAGGGAACTGGAATGGATATGAAGACTGAAATGGAAATAGAATGAAGCAATTCTGAGGACAGTTTGATAGGCTTTCCTCAAATGGTCCTTTTATTACTGCAATAGAATTTTCATATCTAAAAACATACATCACTTTAGAAAAATTGTTCCTTACTATCAATTGACACCACTTCCTTAACTTATACCTGTAAATTCCCTACTGACCAGTCAAGTGTGAACCAAATACTTTTCGAGNCGCTCAGCTTTCTTCACAGTCCAACTCTCACATCCATACATGACCACAGGAAAAACCATAGACTTGACTAGACAGACCTTAGTCGGCAGAGTAATGTCTCTGCTTTTGAATATGCTATCTAGGTTGGTCATAACTTTTCTTCCAAGGACTAAGCGTCTTTTAATTTCATGGCTGCAGTCACTATCTGCAGTGATTTTGGAGCCCCCCAAAATAAAGTTTGACACTGTTTCCACTGTTTCTCCATCTATTTCCCATGAAGTGGTGGGGCTGGATGCCATGATCTTTGTTTTCTGAATGTTGAGCTTTAGGCCAACTTTTTGACTCTCCATTTTCACTTTCATCATGAGGCTTTTTAGTTCCTCTTCACTTTCAGCCATAAGGGTGGTTTTCTTTTTTCTCATTTCACCCTAAATTGCTGAAAAATTCATCATGTACTAACATTCATTTATAGACCACTGTTTGGGAAACAAACAGCTAGTCTAAACCTTTTACTTTACTGATGAGAACACTGACTTCCAGAGAGGTGAAGAACTGCTCACAGAAATAAAACTGACTGATAGCAGAGAATGGACCAGAACCCAGCTCTCTAAATTCTGAGTATTTTGCTTTACCACTGATAGCAGATTATTTCATTTGCTCAATAAACTCCTTGATCTCTGACTATGTGCTTATGGAAAAGTTAAGAAGAGAACTCTCCTGAAAAATTTATGGTCAGGGTTGAATAGGGTGGTAAGTGGAGGTTTGGAGAAGAGACAAGTAACAATTCTAATTTAGAGAAGAATGTAATGTTCAGGGAGATGCAAATTGTATGAAAGTTTGAGAAAAAGGAGGAACTAGTTATAGTTGGGGACTTCCTGATTTATAGAACAGGCCACATTTGAACTGGGTCTTGATAGAAAAAAAAAAAAAGAAGGCAATAAGGACATACATAACCAAGTAAATGGTGTGAGCACAAATTATCAGAAAAGTAAGTTAAAGATCTATGATGTAATATCAAGCATTTGAATTTGGGCAAACCTTGAAAGTAGATAATAAGAATAAAAAAGGTCATTTTGGCATTTCAGTAGATGTTGAATGTCAATCTAAGTTTACACCAATGCATCTCCAACTTTAGCATGCATAAGAATTCCCCGAAAAATTATCAGAGTTCAGATTTGGGAGACCAGAGACTCTGGTCCAATAGGTCTGGGTGAAGCTTGAGAATGTATTTTTTAATAAGCTCCCAGGTAATGCTGACAAGGTCGATCTATGGATCATATTGTGAGTAACATCACATTTAGCAACATTTAGACATAAATGGAAAACATTCACAATCTGCTGAATTTTTTTAAGCAGAGAAGTATATACTCTTTCCTTGTCTATTCATTCACTTATTTTGGATTGAAAAGTGGAATTATTCAAAGACCAATTATTAATGGCAGACCTTTAGAATTTTCTCTGTTGTGATCACAGTTGTTCTTCCATGAAGAAATAATCCAAAACATAGTCTTTTTGGGGGGCCAGGCAGGGGGAGCGGTGTTGAATTTGGAAGAAATGAGATTTTGGAAAGTCTAAAGACTAACAAGGAAATTAAATGTGTTATTAGCTACCACTTTGAAAATCTTTAAGCACAAATATTATAAAAGGTAAATAAAACATACGCACAAAGAAAAATGACAACTGAATCAGCCTGACTAGGAATCTTCATCATTCCTTAGAAGCAGGAATAATGTTAACAATATACCCTCCAAGCCTGGAAGAAAACAGACTTATAAACTTCAGTCTTGTAGAAAAAGAATCTTGTATTTTTATTCCAGAGATCAGAACTATCATCAATGGGTAGAAATTTTAAGATATTAACAGTATTGCTAAAGATAAGATCTTATTTTTAAAGATAAAACTTTCTAATAAATCTGTTCTAAGATGGTTGAACCTTCTCATGATATGAGAAGCCACTCAATCTTGGAAATGCTTTAAGCAAAATCTTGTTAATAATTTCACAGGTTTATTGAAAAGAGAAATCAAGCAAGTTTTAAATAACTGCTTGATCTGAGGACCTCAAAGAAGTCATCCAACACTAAAAATCTAGAATTTTGTTTTCATCTCTACCCCTACAAACCAAGAATCAGCAAAAGATTAGTCAGATACTTCAGAATAGACACAAAACTCTCGTGAGGACAAATGTTAATTACACAATTTCAGAATATTGACAACTCAGCAATCAGTCATGCTTAGATAAGCAATTATTAGAATTGGAAATCTGGACTCAGTTAAAATGTTCTTTAATACAATGTTACTTTTCATTATACCAAAATCTTTACAATTATTTTGATACATGCTTTAAATGGCTTCCCTGGTGGCTCAGAGGGTAAAGCGTCTGCCCACAAAGCAGGAGACCTGCGTTCGATCCCTGGGTCAGGAAGACTCCCTGGAGAAGGAAATGGCAACCCACTCCAGTACTCTTGCCTGAAAAATCCCATGGACAGAGAAGCCTGNGGCTCAGAGGGTAAAGCGTCTGCCCACAAAGCAGGAGACCTGCGTTCGATCCCTGGGTCAGGAAGACTCCCTGGAGAAGGAAATGGCAACCCACTCCAGTACTCTTGCCTGAAAAATCCCATGGACAGAGAAGCCTGGTGGGCTACAGTCCATGATCACAAAGAGTCGGACATGACTGAGCTACATGCTTTAAATACACATTTTTAAGCACCTACTTCATTCCAGGCACTGTGCTTAATTGTTTTCCTAAAATAAACACACCCAGGTATTATGTAGAATGAAGCATCTTTAATTTTAAAGAGTTTTACTCCCTAGCAGTGGTGGAATTAGTATTAATAAAGAGGAAAAGTAGAAGAAATAGGCACTTGAAGAGCTTCCCTGTCTAGGAATAGCTCCCCACCATTTGACAGTTTGTGAAACTCCATTAATAAGAATCCTTTTCCTTGCTTCTTAAAGAATTCATATTAGAAGACTACCACTAAAAAGCAAATACACCCTAGGAAGAGAAATAACCTAAGACTCTAGCAGCTTAATAACTTCCCCTCTTTGGACTTCAGTTTGCCTACCTATAAAATAAGTGGTTTTGACCAGATGATCTCTGTGGTATCCTTCAGCTGTAAAAATCTAGGACTTATTAAGCCTACAGGCCAGGGAATGTGAACAACTTAAGGCTGGGTTTGAAAGTCTGCCTAGAAACAAGGTTAGACTCATAAGCAGTCCAAAGTACTTACAATGCTCAAACCCTCTCCTCAACCTGAAGTTATAGAGAAAGATTTAAACATGCCTCCAAGCCTCATGGGCAATTCACTCCCTTAGAGCTGCTGAACAACCATAGGCTAATAAAGATTAAACAAATAAATATAAAAAATGGTTCTATCCAGAATCCTAAGAGGCCAATTTGCTGTTAATGGTGGTGTTTAGGCCCTAAAAGGGTATTAACTTACAGAGTAGTTAAGTCTCCAAACACAGACCAGAGCTTTAAAAGACGTACAGGTGCCAAAATTAAAGGCCAAATTACCAATCTGTTTTAAATGATGGTCTGGGAATGCTCAGTATGACAAGGAAAATGTATGACAAATAATATCTTCAATACAAAGAAAAAGCTTCTTGAATTTATTAGAGGAAATGTGCTGCCTCTTGGGATTTCTCTTTTGCCCATTCCCCAAAGCGGTGATTTTTCAAAATTGACTTGAAGATACAGCTAATGCAGAATGACTCTAAACACAAAATGAGGCTCATGTTAAACTAAAACAGCCTCCATGTCAGCATTTGCCAAAACCTTTGAGAACTTAGAAATATCAAGGAAATGCACATATCATTAGTATCAAAACTAGGAGCTTCCATGATATGCTAAATGCCTACATTACTCAACATGTGCAAAAGCTTTAGCAGAGTAAAGCTGGCCACCTCTCTACTCACTGACAAGTTTAAACAACTGCATTGGCAGCCCTGCTGTATGACAGCAGAATGACTTCCTGTTAAGTAACTGACATTCTCCAAGGTGACAGGAAATGGCTTTAAACACTGATAATATCACTAATCAATCTGAGACAGCACAAGTTCCCAGCCCGCAATTGTGAAGTTTGGTTGCAATGTGTTAGCTGCTTGCTAGGCCATGTGATTCCGCATAATGACAGATGAAAGGAAAGATCAGATTTACTAAGTGTTGCAGAAGTATCATCAGAGATGTATATTACTTCAAGATGTCCTCTGCATCAGAGACATCTCATATACAGGGGTCAATTTCTTCTACAGAATTCTTCTGTTTCCCAATTACTTTTCTGGAAACTCCCAAACTTGTTTCAATATATGAAGAATTGAATTTTCCCTTATTTCTGATTGAGACCAAATAGTCCAAAGTAATGGTCTTACCTGTACATGATCCTATCTTGGTCTTCAAGATAAGTGCATACTTGTATATACTTTCTAGGTTTGCCAAATTCACTCTTGTCAAGTTAAAATAGCCAATTTTTCCTCAAAAGTTCTTACGTATGCCCCAGTTATCTTGATACTTCAGGGACTGAGATAGTTCCCTTCTCAAATATTCTTTTGCACTTGTTCTAAAAGAGGCACTCTTCCGTCTTACATGAAGGAGGGCATGAGGAAATAGAATTTTCCTTTTATTTACAGAACAAAAGGGACTTTAGGGATCCTCTTACAGAGTTTATTCTATTAAATATTCATTCCTACAGTCATAATTATTTTTTAAACTTTTTCTAAATCAGAAATTATGCTAACAGTTACAATAGTGAGTAGACCCAGACATTGTTCCTTAAATAATAAACACTAAGTAATTATTCAAATGAATGTATAATTCATAAATCAAATTTTATAATCATTAAATAAGTTAATTCAGTTAATGTACAGTTATTGACTGAGGATGAGTAAATAGACATAGAAAGGCAAAGTGACTTCCAAAGGTCCCACAGTAAATCTTTTATAGAATAATGGTTCTCTTGGCTCTCATCCCAGTTCTGTTTCAGGCTGTACCCCAGTGCATTTCACCATCTTTCCCCTGGACTGAAAGATAATCTGATACTCTGTTTCCAAGGCAGTCTTGTAGCAGCTTCTCTACATCAGGTCTTTCCAAGCTTTTTACCTCCTACTGAAGCTATAAAATGCTTTGCTCCTTAAAGGCATACCTAGGGGAAAGACAGGGAGGGTATATGTTTGTGTGTTGGGAGGTATGGTTGAGGGCAGTGTAACTAGAAGCAATATCATGATCGAGGTCTCCTAAATTGTTATGAACGCTCAAGACTACGTGAGTGAAAGCAGTGCATACATAGCTTTCCTCTACAAACCAGGATAACCTCCCAAAGGAAAAGGAAGTATACCTGGGAATAGGTGATAGAATTCTAAGTGATTTTCTAGAATAACTACAAGCTTCTGTCTTAAATGCTTGCTGAAAATAGTGACTCAGCTCAGCCTAAAGGGCCAGGGAACACGGAGGCCATGGACATGACTTGGCAAACCAGAGCAACCAACTATGTGAAAGGATGATGCTTCTTGGCAAGAAGAGCAGAGTCAGGTCCCTCTGAAGCATTATCTCCACAGTCAAAGTAGCAGAATCAGGCAGTCCAATTACTCCTTCCCAGAGGAGGAGGAAAGGACATGGAAGTAGGTAAGTCTCAGGTAGTCAATCCCTCCATTAGGAGCTTTACAATTTCCTATAGATTCTAAAACTTTCTCCAATAAATATGTCTTCTCACAGCTTAGATTTTTGTCTCCACAAGAGAGAACAAGCTGCCCTTGTGTGGACAGTGGCATCAATCTGCATTTTCAAACATTAATAAGAAAACTTTACAAAGCTCTTAGCTTATAATAGATATTATGATAAGGCTTGGAATGCATTTCTTTACATAATCCTAATCCTATGTTGTTGTTCAGTTACTCAGTCATGTCAGACTCTTTGCAACCCCATGGACTGCAACACACCAGGCTTCCCTGTCCTTGACTATCTCCCAGGGCTTGATCAAACTCACATCTGTTGAGTCTGTAAAGCCATCCAACCATCTCATCCTCTGTCTCCCTCTTCTCCTTCTGCATTCAATCTTTCCCAGCATCAGGGTCTTTTTTAATGAATCAACTCTTGGCAACAAGTGGCCAAAGTACTGGAACTTCAGTTTCAGCATCAGTCCATCCAATGAATATTCTGCTTGATTTCCTTTACGATTGACTGGTTTGATCTCTTTGCTGTCTAAGGGACTCTCAAGTCTTCTCTAGCACCACAGTGCAAAACCACTAATTCTTCAGCTCTCTGTCTTCCTTATGGTCCAACTATCACATCCATACATGACTACTGGAAAAATCACAGATTTGATGATATGGACCTTTGTTGGCAAAGTGATGTCGCTGCTCTTCTAATATGCTCTCTAGGTTTGTCATAGCTTTTCTTCCAAGAAGCAAGTGTCTTTTAATTTCATGGCCACAGTCATCATCCACAGTGACTTTTGAGCCCAAGAAAAGAAAGTTTGTCATTGTTTCCATTGTTTCCCCTTCTATTTGCCATGAAGTGAAGGGACCAGATGCTATGAACTTAGTTTTTCAAAGTTGAGTTTTAACCCAGCTTTTTACTTTCCTCTTTCACCTTCATCAAGTAGCTCTTTGGTTCCTCTTTGCTTTCTGCCATTAGGGTGGTACCATCTTATATCTGAGGTTATTGATATTTCTCCCAGCAATCTTGGTTCCAGCTTGTGCTTCATCCAGTCCAGCATTNGAGTTTTAACCCAGCTTTTTACTTTCCTCTTTCACCTTCATCAAGTAGCTCTTTGGTTCCTCTTTGCTTTCTGCCATTAGGGTGGTACCATCTTATATCTGAGGTTATTGATATTTCTCCCAGCAATCTTGGTTCCAGCTTGTGCTTCATCCAGTCCAGCATTTCGCATGATGTACTCTGCACGTAAGTTAAATAAGCAGGGTAACAATATACAGCCTTGACGTATTCCTTTTCCAATTTGGAACCAGTCCATTGTTCTAAGTCCGGTTCTAATTGTTGCTTACTGATCTGAATACAGGTTTCTCAGGAGGCAGGTAACATGGTCTGTTATACTCATCTCTTTTAAGAATTTTTTACACTTTGTTGTGATCCACCCATCAAAGGCTGTAGCATAGTCAATGAAGCAGAAGTAGATGTTTTTCTAGAATTCCCTTGCTTTCTCTATGATCTAGCAAATGTTGGGACTTTAATGTCTGGTTCCTCTACCTTTTCTAAATACAGATTGAACATCTGGGAGTTCTCTGTTCATGTACTGCTGAAGCCTCATTTGAATGATTTTGAGCATTATCTTGCTAGAATGTGAGATGAGAGCAATTGTGTGGTAGCTTGAACATTCTTTGGCATTGTCCTTCTTTGGGATTGGAATGAAAACTGACCTTTTTCAGTCCNACAAAGCAGGAGACCTGCGTTCGATCCCTGGGTCAGGAAGACTCCCTGGAGAAGGAAATGGCAACCCACTCCAGTACTCTTGCCTGAAAAATCCCATGGACAGAGAAGCCTGGTGGGCTACAGTCCATGATCACAAAGAGTCGGACATGACTGAGCTACATGCTTTAAATACACATTTTTAAGCACCTACTTCATTCCAGGCACTGTGCTTAATTGTTTTCCTAAAATAAACACACCCAGGTATTATGTAGAATGAAGCATCTTTAATTTTAAAGAGTTTTACTCCCTAGCAGTGGTGGAATTAGTATTAATAAAGAGGAAAAGTAGAAGAAATAGGCACTTGAAGAGCTTCCCTGTCTAGGAATAGCTCCCCACCATTTGACAGTTTGTGAAACTCCATTAATAAGAATCCTTTTCCTTGCTTCTTAAAGAATTCATATTAGAAGACTACCACTAAAAAGCAAATACACCCTAGGAAGAGAAATAACCTAAGACTCTAGCAGCTTAATAACTTCCCCTCTTTGGACTTCAGTTTGCCTACCTATAAAATAAGTGGTTTTGACCAGATGATCTCTGTGGTATCCTTCAGCTGTAAAAATCTAGGACTTATTAAGCCTACAGGCCAGGGAATGTGAACAACTTAAGGCTGGGTTTGAAAGTCTGCCTAGAAACAAGGTTAGACTCATAAGCAGTCCAAAGTACTTACAATGCTCAAACCCTCTCCTCAACCTGAAGTTATAGAGAAAGATTTAAACATGCCTCCAAGCCTCATGGGCAATTCACTCCCTTAGAGCTGCTGAACAACCATAGGCTAATAAAGATTAAACAAATAAATATAAAAAATGGTTCTATCCAGAATCCTAAGAGGCCAATTTGCTGTTAATGGTGGTGTTTAGGCCCTAAAAGGGTATTAACTTACAGAGTAGTTAAGTCTCCAAACACAGACCAGAGCTTTAAAAGACGTACAGGTGCCAAAATTAAAGGCCAAATTACCAATCTGTTTTAAATGATGGTCTGGGAATGCTCAGTATGACAAGGAAAATGTATGACAAATAATATCTTCAATACAAAGAAAAAGCTTCTTGAATTTATTAGAGGAAATGTGCTGCCTCTTGGGATTTCTCTTTTGCCCATTCCCCAAAGCGGTGATTTTTCAAAATTGACTTGAAGATACAGCTAATGCAGAATGACTCTAAACACAAAATGAGGCTCATGTTAAACTAAAACAGCCTCCATGTCAGCATTTGCCAAAACCTTTGAGAACTTAGAAATATCAAGGAAATGCACATATCATTAGTATCAAAACTAGGAGCTTCCATGATATGCTAAATGCCTACATTACTCAACATGTGCAAAAGCTTTAGCAGAGTAAAGCTGGCCACCTCTCTACTCACTGACAAGTTTAAACAACTGCATTGGCAGCCCTGCTGTATGACAGCAGAATGACTTCCTGTTAAGTAACTGACATTCTCCAAGGTGACAGGAAATGGCTTTAAACACTGATAATATCACTAATCAATCTGAGACAGCACAAGTTCCCAGCCCGCAATTGTGAAGTTTGGTTGCAATGTGTTAGCTGCTTGCTAGGCCATGTGATTCCGCATAATGACAGATGAAAGGAAAGATCAGATTTACTAAGTGTTGCAGAAGTATCATCAGAGATGTATATTACTTCAAGATGTCCTCTGCATCAGAGACATCTCATATACAGGGGTCAATTTCTTCTACAGAATTCTTCTGTTTCCCAATTACTTTTCTGGAAACTCCCAAACTTGTTTCAATATATGAAGAATTGAATTTTCCCTTATTTCTGATTGAGACCAAATAGTCCAAAGTAATGGTCTTACCTGTACATGATCCTATCTTGGTCTTCAAGATAAGTGCATACTTGTATATACTTTCTAGGTTTGCCAAATTCACTCTTGTCAAGTTAAAATAGCCAATTTTTCCTCAAAAGTTCTTACGTATGCCCCAGTTATCTTGATACTTCAGGGACTGAGATAGTTCCCTTCTCAAATATTCTTTTGCACTTGTTCTAAAAGAGGCACTCTTCCGTCTTACATGAAGGAGGGCATGAGGAAATAGAATTTTCCTTTTATTTACAGAACAAAAGGGACTTTAGGGATCCTCTTACAGAGTTTATTCTATTAAATATTCATTCCTACAGTCATAATTATTTTTTAAACTTTTTCTAAATCAGAAATTATGCTAACAGTTACAATAGTGAGTAGACCCAGACATTGTTCCTTAAATAATAAACACTAAGTAATTATTCAAATGAATGTATAATTCATAAATCAAATTTTATAATCATTAAATAAGTTAATTCAGTTAATGTACAGTTATTGACTGAGGATGAGTAAATAGACATAGAAAGGCAAAGTGACTTCCAAAGGTCCCACAGTAAATCTTTTATAGAATAATGGTTCTCTTGGCTCTCATCCCAGTTCTGTTTCAGGCTGTACCCCAGTGCATTTCACCATCTTTCCCCTGGACTGAAAGATAATCTGATACTCTGTTTCCAAGGCAGTCTTGTAGCAGCTTCTCTACATCAGGTCTTTCCAAGCTTTTTACCTCCTACTGAAGCTATAAAATACTTTGCTCCTTAAAGGCATACCTAGGGGAAAGACAGGGAGGGTATATGTTTGTGTGTTGGGAGGTATGGTTGAGGGCAGTGTAACTAGAAGCAATATCATGATCGAGGTCTCCTAAATTGTTATGAACGCTCAAGACTACGTGAGTGAAAGCAGTGCATACATAGCTTTCCTCTACAAACCAGGATAACCTCCCAAAGGAAAAGGAAGTATACCTGGGAATAGGTGATAGAATTCTAAGTGATTTTCTAGAATAACTACAAGCTTCTGTCTTAAATGCTTGCTGAAAATAGTGACTCAGCTCAGCCTAAAGGGCCAGGGAACACGGAGGCCATGGACATGACTTGGCAAACCAGAGCAACCAACTATGTGAAAGGATGATGCTTCTTGGCAAGAAGAGCAGAGTCAGGTCCCTCTGAAGCATTATCTCCACAGTCAAAGTAGCAGAATCAGGCAGTCCAATTACTCCTTCCCAGAGGAGGAGGAAAGGACATGGAAGTAGGTAAGTCTCAGGTAGTCAATCCCTCCATTAGGAGCTTTACAATTTCCTATAGATTCTAAAACTTTCTCCAATAAATATGTCTTCTCACAGCTTAGATTTTTGTCTCCACAAGAGAGAACAAGCTGCCCTTGTGTGGACAGTGGCATCAATCTGCATTTTCAAACATTAATAAGAAAACTTTACAAAGCTCTTAGCTTATAATAGATATTATGATAAGGCTTGGAATGCATTTCTTTACATAACCCTAATCCTATGTTGTTGTTCAGTTACTCAGTCATGTCAGACTCTTTGCAACCCCATGGACTGCAACACACCAGGCTTCCCTGTCCTTGACTATCTCCCAGGGCTTGATCAAACTCACATCTGTTGAGTCTGTAAAGCCATCCAACCATCTCATCCTCTGTCTCCCTCTTCTCCTTCTGCATTCAATCTTTCCCAGCATCAGGGTCTTTTTTAATGAATCAACTCTTGGCAACAAGTGGCCAAAGTACTGGAACTTCAGTTTCAGCATCAGTCCATCCAATGAATATTCTGCTTGATTTCCTTTACGATTGACTGGTTTGATCTCTTTGCTGTCTAAGGGACTCTCAAGTCTTCTCTAGCACCACAGTGCAAAACCACTAATTCTTCAGCTCTCTGTCTTCCTTATGGTCCAACTATCACATCCATACATGACTACTGGAAAAATCACAGATTTGATGATATGGACCTTTGTTGGCAAAGTGATGTCGCTGCTCTTCTAATATGCTCTCTAGGTTTGTCATAGCTTTTCTTCCAAGAAGCAAGTGTCTTTTAATTTCATGGCCACAGTCATCATCCACAGTGACTTTTGAGCCCAAGAAAAGAAAGTTTGTCATTGTTTCCATTGTTTCCCCTTCTATTTGCCATGAAGTGAAGGGACCAGATGCTACGAACTTAGTTTTTCAAAGTTGAGTTTTAACCCAGCTTTTTACTTTCCTCTTTCACCTTCATCAAGTAGCTCTTTGGTTCCTCTTTGCTTTCTGCCATTAGGGTGGTACCATCTTATATCTGAGGTTATTGATATTTCTCCCAGCAATCTTGGTTCCAGCTTGTGCTTCATCCAGTCCAGCATTTCGCATGATGTACTCTGCACGTAAGTTAAATAAGCAGGGTAACAATATACAGCCTTGACGTATTCCTTTTCCAATTTGGAACCAGTCCATTGTTCTAAGTCCGGTTCTAATTGTTGCTTACTGATCTGAATACAGGTTTCTCAGGAGGCAGGTAACATGGTCTGTTATACTCATCTCTTTTAAGAATTTTTTACACTTTGTTGTGATCCACCCATCAAAGGCTGTAGCATAGTCAATGAAGCAGAAGTAGATGTTTTTCTAGAATTCCCTTGCTTTCTCTATGATCTAGCAAATGTTGGGACTTTAATGTCTGGTTCCTCTACCTTTTCTAAATACAGATTGAACATCTGGGAGTTCTCTGTTCATGTACTGCTGAAGCCTCATTTGAATGATTTTGAGCATTATCTTGCTAGAATGTGAGATGAGAGCAATTGTGTGGTAGCTTGAACATTCTTTGGCATTGTCCTTCTTTGGGATTGGAATGAAAACTGACCTTTTTCAGTCCTGTGGCCACTGCTGAGTTTTCCAAGTTTGCTGGCATGTTGAGTGTAGCATTTTCAACAGCATCATCTTTTAGGATTTGAAATAGCTCAGCTGAAATTCCATCATCTCCACTAGCTTTGTTCATAGTAATGCTTCCTAAAGCCCACTTGACTTCACACTCCAGGATGTCTGGCTCTGGGTGAATAACCACACCATCGTGGTTATCCAGTCATTAAAATGTTTGTTGTACAGTTCTCCTGTGTATTCTTGCCACCTCTTCTTAATCTCTTCTGTTTCTGTTACGAATTTACCATTTTTGTCTTTTATTGTTCTCATCTTTGCATGAAATGTTCCCTTGGTATCTCTAATTTTCTTGAAAAGATCTCTAGTCTTCCCATTTCCTATTGATTTCCTGTTTCTTTGCAAAGTTCACTTAAGACTTTCTTATCTCTCCTTGCTCTTCTTAGAACTCTGCATTCAGATGTGTGTATCTTTCCCTTTCTCTTTTCCTTTTCTTCTCTTCTTTTCTCAGCTATTCACAAGGACTCTTCAGATAACCACTTTGACTTCCTGCATTTCTTTCTCCTGGGGATGGTTTTGGTCACTGTCTCCTGTACAATGTTACAAATATCCATCCATAGTTCTTCTATCTACCAGGTTTAATCTCTTTCATCTATTTGTCACTTCCACTGTATGTCAGGCACTCTATCTACCAGGTTTAATCTCTTTAATCTGTTTGTCACTTCCACTATATAGTCATAAGGGATTTGATTTAGGTTATACATGAATGATCTAGTGGTTTCCCCCACTTTCTTCAAATTAAGTCTGAATTTTACAGTAAGGAGCTCGTGATCTGAGCCATAGTCAGCTTCCAGTCCTGTTTTTGCCGACTGTATAGAGCTTCTCCATCTTCAGCCTCAAAGAATATAATCAGTCTGATTTCGCTATTGACCATCTGGTGATCTCCAGGTGTAAAGTCATCTCTTGTGTTGTTGAAAGAGGGTGTTTGCTATGATAAGTGTGTTCCCTTGGCAAAACTTTGTTAGCCTTTGCCCTGCTTATTTTGTATTCCAAAGCCAAACTTGCCTGTTACTCCAGGTATCTCTTGACTTCCTACTTTTGCATTCCAGTCCCCTATGATGAAAAGGACATCTTTTTTTGGTGTTGGTTCTAGAAGGTCTTATAGGTCTTCATAAAACCATTCAGTTTCTTCTTCAAAGAAACTTAAGTTTCTTTGGCATTAGTGGTTAGGGATAGACTTGGATTACTATGATGTTGAATGTTTTGCCTTGGAAACAAACCAAGATTATTCTGTCATTTTTGAGATTGCACCCAAGTACTACATTTCAGACTGTTTTGTTGACTATAAGGGCTACTCCATTTCTTCTAAGCGATTCTTGCCCACAGTAGTAGGTATAATTGCCATCTGAATGAAATTTTCCCATTGCTGTTCATTTTAGCTCACTGATTTCTAAAATGTCAATGTTCATTCTTGCCATCTCCTATTTGACCATGTCCAATTTACCTTGATTCATGATCTAACATTCCAGGTTCCTATAAGATGGCTAACATTATTATTCTCATTTCACAGATGAGAAAACAAAAAGGCTTTGTTGTTGTTCAATCACTATGTCTGACTCTTTGCGAACCCATGGACTGCAGCATACCAGGCTCCTCTGTCCACCACTCTCTCCGGAAGTTTGCACAAATTCATGTCCATTCAGTCAGTGATAATGTCTAACCATCTCATCCTCTTCAGCCCCTTCTCCTTTTGCCTTCCATTTTCCCAGCAGCCAGGTCTTTTCCAATCAATCAGCATTTTGCATCAGGGGGACAAAATGTTGGAGCTTTATCTTTAGCATCAGTCCTTCCAATGAATATTCAGAGAGATTATATTACTGACCCAAGGGTATTCAGCTAATAAAAAGCAAGATGCAGGATTTAAACCTAGGTCTAACACACTCAAAGCTCATGCTCCTGATCACCATATTTAATTCCTCCTTCAGGATCAAGTCAGGGCAAGTTGTAGAGTACCTCATTACAGGGTCTTACTCTCAGTTAATTAGATCACTCTCAGTAGCAAACAAGAACAAAGTATTGTAAACAAAAAATAAAAGTAATATCTCACACACAAAGAGGAGTCCTGAAGTAAGGTGTTTTCGTGGTTGATTACTTCAGTGGTTTAGTGATATCTTCAATGATGCAAATCCTTTCCAATTCCTGCTCTGCTGTCATCAGAGTGCTTGGGTTTGTTTTCAAGTATGGCCCTTGATGCTAGCAAGATGGCTGCAGCAACTATAGGCATTACTTCCTCACACTGTGGTGTCTGGAGGCAAAAAAGGGACTGTTTTTCTCAGTGCATTTCTTTCAGAAGTGCAGAAACCTCCCCCAGAAGGCTTCACCCCACCAGTAGACTTCCATTTTTACCTAACTGGCCATTCCCAAATCAATCACTGGTAAAGAGATTATAATTACCACAACTGACTTAAAGTAGTTAATATTTACCTACCTAAGGTTGAGAAGGAATCAGCTTCCCTGAAGCATACAGTCACCTGTTCCTAAACAAAAGTAACACCCTTTGAAAAAAAAGCAAAAGATTTATATAAGCTGAAAAGAAACCAGCGTATATGTAAGGCCCTTTTAACAAGCAGAAGGGCAGGAATGCCTGCTGGATAGGAAACTAGTAGTAACTGCCACATACTCAGACCAAATCCTAAGTAAAACTAGAATTATATAAACTGAAGCATTTTCTAACCACTGCCAAATACTACTTGACAAATGCTTTCAAATCTAGTTATTTCCAAAGGCAAAGTAGTAATCAATTCCAACCTTCTAGGCTTTTGGAATGAAAAGAAACTGTAGAAGCAAACAAAATAATCCATTTTCCACCGATCCGATATCAAAGAAAGAAAAACATGGTTTCTTTCTTAGAGTTCAGGGTCTAAGAGAAGAAAATATGTAGAAGCCAGTTCTTCCAATCCCTCTGCCTTTGACTCTAAGACAAAGGACGACTTGCTGCTCAAAGGCCCAAGATGGCTCCTGAGTTATAACTACCCATGTTTCAGAATTTCCTCCGTATTAAATCAGGTGGAACCCAATCCTGTCTATTCATCACTAAAGACCGTTAACCTGGGATTGCCATTTCAGGTCTCTGAACCTTATTTAGAAATGATAATCTCTTCTTATATTAATAAGAAGTTATGAAATAACACTTGTGAAAGTTCTCTGCAAATTTTAATTTGCTACACAAGCAGAATTTTTTTATTTTTTATTTATTTTAGTTGTTATAAAGAAAGCTAAGTGACAAAGAATTGATGCTTTTGAACTGTGGTGTTGGAGAAGACTCTTGAGAGTCTCTTGGACTGCAAGGAGATCCAACAAGTCCATCCTAAAGGAGATTAGACCTGGGTGTTCAGTGGAGAGACTGATGTTGAAGTTGAAACTACAATACTTTGGCCACCTGATGCAGAGAGCTGACTTATTGGAAAAGATCCTGATGCTGGGAGGGATTGGAGACAGGAGGAGAAGGAGACAACAGAGGATGAGATGGTTGGATGGCATCACCAACACAGTGGACATGGGTTTGGGTGGACTCTGGGAGTTGGTGATGGACAGGGAGGCCTGGCGTGCTGCAGTTCATGGGGTCGCAAAGAGTCAGACACGACTGAGTGACTGAACTGAACTGAACTGAAGTTATGTCTGAGTCTTTCACAGCCCCATGGACTGTAGCCCAGCAGGCTCCTCNGGTGATGGACAGGGAGGCCTGGCGTGCTGCAGTTCATGGGGTCGCAAAGAGTCAGACACGACTGAGTGACTGAACTGAACTGAACTGAAGTTATGTCTGAGTCTTTCACAGCCCCATGGACTGTAGCCCAGCAGGCTCCTCTGTCCATGGGATTTCCAGGCAAGAATATAGTGGGTTGCCATTTCCTTCCCCAGGGAATATTCCTGACCCAAGGATGGAATCCACATCTCCTGCATTGGCAGGTAGATTCTTTATCACTAAGCCACCTGGGAAGCCAAATAAAAAGTTCTGACTTTAGTCAACAGAATGACTTACATGATGGAAATCAATGTAATGTGCCCCAAATATTTGGATTTTTGAAGAGCCTTTGCCAGTGTTTTCAGAGCTTATTGTGGAAAGATTAGATAACTGTCCAGAAATATTCACTGACTCTCCTCTATTTCCATGAGTCAATCTTAGCTTCAGTTGGCAACCAACCTTAGTTTGGTGACTTTTTGTGGCTAACAGAATGAGGCTGATATGACACTGACCTATATCTGACTTATATCTTAATCTAGGTCTTAAGAGGCCTTGCATGCTTTCATCTGCTCTCTTGCTTTCTAACAATATATCCAGATTATTTCACTGGTCCAAAGAGCAGAGACACTTAAATAAAGCCAAGGATAGATCAGCTAATCCCCAGGTAGCTGACCTTCAGGCTTATGAATAATAGTAAGTATTTGTTGTTTAAAGATATTGAATTTTGGAGCAGTCTGTTATATAACAGCAAACCAATAAAATGCTCATTGTTCCTAAGTGATCAATGGAAAAAAGTCAGAAATGCAAAAAGGAAAACAATAGAATAGGACAGACTAGAGATCACTTCAAGAAAATTAGAGACACCAAGGGAACATTTCATGCAAAAAATGGGCACAATAAAGGACAGAAACAGTATGTACCTAACAGAAGGAGAAGATATTAAGAACAGGTGGCAAGAGTACACAGAAGAACTAAACAAAAGAGATCTGCATAACCCAGATAACCACAATGGTGTAATCACCCACCTAGAGCCAGACATCCTGTAGTGCAAAGTCAAGTGGGCCTTAGGAAGCATTACTACAAACAAAGCTAGTGGAGGTGATGGTTTTCCAGCTGAGCTATTTCAAATTCTAAAAGAAGATGCTGTGAAAGTGCTGCACGCAAAATGCCAGCAAACTTGGAAAACTCAGCAGTGGCCATAGGACTGGAAAAGGTCAGTTTTCATTCCAATCCCAAAGAAGCACAATGCCAAAAATGTTCAAACTATCACACAATTGCACTCATTTCACATGCTAGCAAAGTAATGCTCAAAATTCTCCAAGTTAGGCTTCAACAGTAAGTGAACAAAGAATTTCCAGATGTTCAAGCTGGATTCAAAAAAGGCAGAGGAACCAGAGATCAAATTGCCAGCATCCGTGGAATCATAGAAAAAGCAAGAGAATTCCAGAAGAACATCTACTTCTGCTTCATTCACTATGTCAAAGCCTGTGACTCTGTGGATCACAACAAACTGAAAAATTCTTCAAGAGATGGGAATACCACACCACCTGACCTGCCTCCTGCAAAACCTGTATGCAGGTCAAGAAGCAATAGTTAGAACCAGACATGGAACAACATACTGGTTCTAAATTGGGAAAGGAGTAAGTCAAGGCTATATACTGTCACCCTGCTTATTTAACTTATATGCAGAGTATACCATGAGAAATGCCAGGCTGGATGAAGCACAAGCTGGAATCAAGATTGCCGGGTAAAATATCAACAACTTCATATATGTATATGACAACACCCTTATGGCAGAAAAGCAAAGAGGATCTAAAGAGCCTCTTGATGAAGATGAAAGAGAAGAGTGAAAAAGCTGGCTTAAAACTCAACATTCAAAAACGAATATCATGGCATCCGGTCCCATCACTTCATGGCAAATAGATGGGGAAACAATGGAAATAGTGATAGACTTTATTTTCTTGGACTCCAAAATCACTGCAGATGGTGACTGAAGCCATGAAATTAAAACACGCTTGCTCCTTGGAAGGAAAACTATGACAAACCTAGATGGCATATTAAAAAACAGACACATAACTTTGCTGACAAAGGTCCATCTAGTCACAGATATGGTATTTCCAAGTCATGTACGGATGTGAGCATTGGACCACAAAGAAGGCTGAGCACCCAAGAATTGATGTTTTTGAACTATGGTGTTGGAGAAGACTCTTGAGAGTCCCTTGGACTGCAAGGAGATCCAACCAGTCATTCCTAAATGAAATCAATCCTGAATATTCATTGAAGGGACTGATGCTGAGGCTGAAGCACCAATACTTTAGCCACATGATGCAATGAGCCGACTCATTGGAAAAGACTCTGATGCTGGGAAAGATTGTAGGCAGTAGGNATTCCTAAATGAAATCAATCCTGAATATTCATTGAAGGGACTGATGCTGAGGCTGAAGCACCAATACTTTAGCCACATGATGCAATGAGCCGACTCATTGGAAAAGACTCTGATGCTGGGAAAGATTGTAGGCAGTAGGAGAAGGGGATGATAGAGGATGAGATGGTTAGATGGCATCACTGACTCAATGGACATGAGTTTGAACAAGCTCCAGGAGATGGTGAAGGACAGGGAAGCCNAAGACTCTGATGCTGGGAAAGATTGTAGGCAGTAGGAGAAGGGGATGATAGAGGATGAGATGGTTAGATGGCATCACTGACTCAATGGACATGAGTTTGAACAAGCTCCAGGAGATGGTGAAGGACAGGGAAGCCTGGCATGCTGCAGTCAATATGGTTGCAAAGAGTCAGACATGACTGAGTGAGCGACTGTACAAATATGATGCTTAAAGTGTAGCTATATCTAGCTTGAAAAACATATGAATAAACAAATTGGGCAGTCCCCCCCAAAAAATGTCTCCAAGCACTATGTTCTAGTCAGTTCCTATTACCAATAACACTCAAGACTGATTTCAGGTATTTTTCTTCTTTAGACCATGCTGCTGGGAGAACTTCTTTCCCTGTCAGTTCTCTCAGTATTTCTCATCCAAAACTGGTCATCTGCATTGCAAATTAATCTGCTCATTTAAGCAAGGGACTGAAGAACATGGGCTTTGTCTTATACTGACATATCAAGATTAACAAAGTACAAAAGGCACTGCCTTACAAGTAAGAAGTACTCAATAAATGTCTTTTTAATTAAATTCTGAATCTATTTAATTACAGTGTCTGATAATCTAGAATAAGTAATTTTCAAGTATAGAATCTCACTACCTAAATCAGCTCAATCAAAATAAATGCACTGATAAGACTTCCATTGTTTGTTGCTTCCTTTCCTAATTCCACCCTTGCTTCAAGTCTCATCCCCAAGTCCAGGGAATACTCCACCTCATTGTTTTCATGACTGCTTAGGAGTAGAGATCTTTTCTCCTTTCTTTTTCCAAGATCTATCTTTGTGGTCAGATCAGGCTGTGCTGCTGGAGGTCCAAATCTTTATTCATGGAGATTTCCCTGGGTGAGGTGACTTTGTCTTTCTTCTAAGACTTTTTTATCTAGCTAAAGGTGTTCTTTATGATAGTTTTTCTTCCATTGCCAACTGCTCTCTAACAGATTTCCTTCTACTAGAGTATCTAACCTTTGTCTTCATCATAATAATATATTAATATTAATAGCTAATATGTGTCGATTGCTTACTCCACATCAGGTCTGATTTTAAATTATTTGTGTGCAGGATATTTTTTCATCCTCCAGAGAAGTCCTTTGAGGCAGACACTATATTAATTCTATTTTATAGATGAGAAAACATCACCTTACAATAAAATATTCAAGGCTCACACAAAGAGTGAGGATTACTATCAAACCATCCATATCAACAAGTTCACATTTCCCAGCAGTATTTTCTCTCTAAATATCTATACCTTACATAGTACACATCATAATTGACAAACAACAGCTTCTCTATTAATTCTACATATCCTATCCTGAAGGGTTCTCTCACTGAGGCATAAGATGCCTGATTCAGTATTATTTTCTCCCTGCAATATTTGTAGTCTTCACATCGGTAGTGACTATCCAATTGCTTCTTCAGCCCAAAAGATGAAGGGGTTAGAGACAAGTATTTGCCTTAAACTGCAAAAGCTCTAGGAAGGGATCTTACCTTTCAAAGAAGAATGGAAAATATTTAGGAGGGAAAGGATTCTCTCTCATTGATGGTAGCATTAAGTGATCTTTAATCCAGCAAAAAGTACACATTAATTAGGCTGGCAATAAGTGTACTAAAATGTAAGTAGTTCTCTCTTTCATTAAATAAGTATTAATATTATGCCACTTACATCATTGAGACATTATAAGAACCAAGGAGATTACATATGGTAAAATGCTTTTCAAATTTCAGAATATTCATGCAAGCGTTCATTAGTTGTTAATATTCTATGACTATACAAGTTACTCTTCCAATTATAATCTTCTGAAATTAAGATGTTTTCCTTTCTAGGACTCTTTAGAGTCCTAACACTGGTCTGGGCCCTCTGTTTTGCATTACTCCCTAATTTAACTAACTGCTAAGTCGCTTCAGTCGTGTCCAACTCTGTGAGACCCCATGGACTGCAGCCTACCAGGCTCCTCCGTCCATGGTATTTTCCAAGCAAGAGTACTGGAGTGGNAGGAGAAGGGGACGACAGGTGATGAGATGGCTGGATGGCATCACTGACTCTATGGACGTGAGTCTGAGTGAACTCCGGGAGTTAGTGATGGACAGGGAGGCCTGGTGTGCTGCAATTCATGGGGTCGCAAAGAGTTGGACACGACAGAGCTACTGAACTGAACTGAAAGACAGCACTTATTTCATAAATCTTTCTACAATCATTTAATGAATACAAATACAAGCACATACGACACCAACTCAAACTACAGATCATATCCTTGAGATAGCACATCACACATTCAGACCATAAGCATACAATTTACCAGCACTGTATGAAAATTCCAATTTCTTCACATCCTTGCCAATACTTATTTTCTATTTAAAAATGGCCCATTTTAGTGAATGTGAAGTAGCATTTCATTAGGGTTTTTATCTGACTAATGATATTGAGCATATTTTAATGTGCTTGTTTTTTTGTTTTTGTGGGTTTTTTCTTCTTCTTCTTCTTCCTCTTTGGTTCCTTCCAGTAAGCCAACCTAATAAATAACTGGGCAGTTTTGTGATTTCAAGATACAAGATCTTAAAAAAAATATTTTCAATCTGTCCTTCCCATACCTTTTTCTTTTAGATTAGGTTCTATTTTCTCAGCTGAAATGATAAGGTCAGACAATCCAGAACTTCCTTAAGCCCCTTGACATTCTTTAATATATTCCTAGAAAGAGGCTATCCAGAAGCAAAGTAGCTTGAAGTGGTCAAGACACCAGAGATACAAAAAAGATAAAGAGATTTGGTAGGGCAGAAGAGTAGGAATAGGGAGAATCATAGAGACAATGAACTAAGACAAATGTAGAAGACTGGAGCTGTACCAATCTGTATCTTTTAAGCTTCTGTATAGCTTTACTGAGTCATAATCAATATACAATAAACATATATTTAATGTATTAATTTGATAAATTTTAATATAGCTATATACATAAGAAAACAATACTATAGTCAAGATAATGAACATATTCATCATCCCTCAGAGTTTTGTGGCTCTTGGTAATCCTACTCTCTGTACCCAGCCAACCATTCATCTGATTTTCTGTGGCTGTCGATTAGTCTACATTCTGTAAATACGATCATGCTTAATATAACTTATCTAAACAATAAGTTTATCCCAGTAATTTTTTGATCCATGTATTTTGAAGCTCGGTTATCAGGTATCTACAAATTTAGGATGGTTATATTTTCTTGGTTAATTGATCCTTTTATCATTATGCAAGATCCTTCACTGGTAATTTTCTTACCTCTTACATCTACTTTGTCTGATATTAATGTGTCCCTACAAATTTCTTTTTATTAGCATTTTCACAATATACAGTCAGTCTTCCATATCTGCAGATTTCGCATCCATGAATTCAACCAACTGCATAGTAAAAATACTACACAATCTGCAGTTGGTTAAATCCACAGAATACAGAACCTGTGGATTCAGAGGGCTAATTGTAAGGGACTTGAACATCCTTGGATTTTGGTATCCATGTGAAGTTGTTCTGGAACCAATCAGATACTGGGAATGAGTATAAACTTTTTCCATTCTTTTAGGGATTTTTAATTGTGGCTTCCCTGGTGGCTCAGACCATAAAGAATCTGCCTATAACGCAGGAGACATGGGTTTGATCCTTGCATTGGGAAGGTCCCCCTGGAGAAGAAAATGGCAACCCACTCCAGTATTCTTGCCTCCAGAATTTCATGGACAGAAGGGTCGCAAGGAGTCAGGCATGACTGCATGACTAACACTTTCACTTTCAAAATGAAATGCATTTAATAAATTTTCATTTCTATTTATATTCCTTCATTACTGAGCTTCTAAGCTTCTTTCTGATACCATTTCCTTTATGCTAAAGAACTCACTTTAGCAATTTTCAAAATATAAATTTATTTATTTAAATTGGAGGTTAATTACTTTACAATATTGTATTGGTTTTGCTGTATATAAACATGAATCCACTGAAGGGAAGAAGTTAAAAATTATTAGCAATCCTTTGTTCTGATTTAAGAGGCGAGCCATGACTCATGGAAAAAAAACCTGTTCCCTATCAGATGACCAATAGTCCAGATGCCTGGTCCTCACAAGAGACCCCCAGGGTAATTGTTTCCTCCTGTTAAAGATTACCTAGGGCATTATTTCTTCAAGAATTGGCTAACCGCCGCAAGGTGATCAGTCAACCTCCTTAGACTTGATGAATTCCAGACCTATCTCTGTAAAGGTCAAGCTATGTCCACCAATCAGTTTGTTCAGANAATGAAGGGAAGAAGTTAAAAATTATTAGCAATCCTTTGTTCTGATTTAAGAGGCGAGCCATGACTCATGGAAAAAAAACCTGTTCCCTATCAGATGACCAATAGTCCAGATGCCTGGTCCTCACAAGAGACCCCCAGGGTAATTGTTTCCTCCTGTTAAAGATTACCTAGGGCATTATTTCTTCAAGAATTGGCTAACCGCCGCAAGGTGATCAGTCAACCTCCTTAGACTTGATGAATTCCAGACCTATCTCTGTAAAGGTCAAGCTATGTCCACCAATCAGTTTGTTCAGTGTCTTCGCCCCTCCTATACCTGCTTGTAGCTTTAGTGCATAAAAACTGCTCTGTAATTGAAGTCGGGGTTCGCTCCTTTCGAGGAAGGTCGAACCCCGGCGCGCCGGTTCAATAAACCCTCTTGCTTTTTGCATCGAATTCAAGTCTCGGTGATCTGTGAAGCGACGTTTCCCGAGAATAGGCCTTTCTGGGGCCTAACACCACCACAGGTATACACGTGTTCCCCATCCTGAATCCCCCTCCCTCCTCCCTCCCTGTACTATCCCTCTGGGTCGTTCCAGAGCACCAGCCCCAAGCATCCAGTATCGCATTAAACCTGGACTGGCAATTCGTTTCACATATGATATTATACATGTTTCAATGCCATTCTCCCAAATCATCCCACCCTTTCCCTCTCCCACAGAGTAAGACGTTTCCAAGAAATGAATTATTTTCATTAGTTTCAGAAGATCTTTATTTTATCTTTCTCTAAAAGATATTTTCACCTAATACAGAGTATGGAGTTGAGAATTCTTTTCTTTCAACATTTTAAAAATGTTGTTCCACTTCTTTCTGGCCATCACTGTTTCTGGTGAGAAACCTGTACTTATTCGAACTGTTCAGTTCAGTTCAGTTCAGTTGCTCAGTCGTGTCCAACTCTTTGTAAGCGCATGGACTGCAGCATGCCAGGCCTCCCTGTTCATCACCAGCTCCTGGAGCTTACTCAAACTCATGTCCATCGAGTTGGTGATGCCATCCAACCAACTCATCCTCTGTCACCCACTTCTCTTCCTGCCTTCAATCTTTTCCAGCATCAGGGTCTTTTCTAATGAGTCAGTTCTTTGCATCAGTTAGCCAAAGTATTGGAGTTTCAGCTTCAGCATCAGTCCTTTCAATGAATATTCAGGACTGATTTCCTTTAGGATTGACTGGTTGGATCTCCTTGCAGTCCAAGGGACTCTCAAGAGTCTTCTCCAACACCATAGTTCAAAAGCATCAATTTTTCGGCACTCAGCCTTCTTTATGGTCCAACTCTCATGTTCATATATATCTACTGGAAAAACCATATAGCTTTGACTATACGGGTGGCAAAGTAATGTGCCTGCATTTTAATATACTGTCTAGGGTGGTCATGGCTTTTCTTCCAAGGAGTAAGCGTCTTTCGATTTCATGGCTGCAGTCACCGTCTGCAGTGATTTTGGAGCCCAAGAAAATAAAGTCTGGCACTGTTTCCATTGTTTCCCCATCTATTTGCCATGAACTGATGGGACCAGATGCCGTGATCTCAGTTTTCTGAATGCTGAGTTTTAAGCCAGCTTTTTCACTCTCCTCTTTCACTTTCATCAAGAGGCCCTTTAATTCCTCTTTAATTTCTTCCATTAGGGTGGTGTCATCTGCATATCTGAGGTTCTTGATATTTCTCTCGGCAATCTTGATTCCAGTT
The DNA here is from genome assembly GCA_006410875.1 of Neotragus pygmaeus. NCBI lineage: Eukaryota > Metazoa > Chordata > Mammalia > Artiodactyla > Bovidae > Neotragus > Neotragus pygmaeus. The sequence goes on along the minus strand of SJYV01023271.1, from coordinate 63,031 downwards.
TGTGCTTCATCCAGCCCAGCATTTCGCATAATGTACTCTGCATATACCCATATTCTGGATACGAATCCTTTATCATATAAGTGATTCATGAAAAATACCTTCTCCTAGTCTGTAACTTATTTTCCAAAATTTTTTCTTAAAACATGTCCTTTGAAGAGCAAAAGTTTTTATGATGAAATCCTGCTAGTCAATTTTTTTTTTCATTTTTGGTCATTTATCTGAGTATGTCTTTATTTACCTTCACATTTATAGTATAGTTTTGCTGGATACGTTATCTTTGGTTGACAGTTTTGCCTCTCAGCACTTTATGTGTTTCCACTGCATTCTGTCTGTTGCAGAGAATAACCAATTCTGACTCCATGTTAGAACTGTTTCTTAACTTCTTTTTTGTTGTTTTTCTGATTGCAATCATACATAACGTCCTACCTCATAGGACCCTGCCCCTCTGCCTGACTGTTAAAGTGCCTTTGTTTAGCTCACAGGGAGATAATCTGACCTGTGAAAATAAAAGTTTAACATATCACTTCCCTGAGACAGACGATTCTCAGGGATGCTTTGTAAGACTGAAAGCTCTTTGACTTTACTTCCCCACTGCCTCTCCTCTCTATTCTGCTTTTTGACTTTAGTTCCTCATTGCTTCTCTCTCTGACTCTATAAAAGAATCTGGCATCTATACCTCAACAATATGGTTACTTTGAGACATTAGTTTACCATCTTCTTCATCAGTCAGCTTTCCAAATGAAGTAATATTCCTGGCCTCAACACTTTGTCTCCCAGATTCATTGGCCTGTCATATGGCGAGCAGAATGAGCTTGGACTTGGTACCATGTCCTTGACTGTTACTGATTAGAGTCACCTTTAATGGTAATTTTTTCTTCTCTATATAATGGATAGTTTTTTTCTTGAGACTTTAAATTTTTTCTCTGTGTCTTTGGCTTTCAGTATTTGCCTGTGATGTGTCTAACTTTGATGATGGACCAGGAAGCCTGGTGTGCTTCTACTCATGGGGTCACAAAGAGTCGGACATGACTGAGCGACTGAACTAACTAACTAAAGACCTGTCCCACCAGATGCCTGGAGCACAGAGTGCCTTACTCTACCCTAATCTCCTTCAGGGAATGTTGAAGGTCAACAGCTACAAGAGTGCAGGGTTCAGTCTCTGCAGAGGCAGATGGCAAATGCCCTTGTTCAATCTTTAGCAACGATCTGGACAAGTGCCAATTTGTAGTTGACAATAGTCATTTCCTCTTAAATTTTGTAATGTGTTGTTGTCTTGCATTTCATGTTGTAGGAAGAAATGTGAATTTTGTTGCTTTATATAATTTTTTATTCTTGAGTTATTTTAGGGATTTTTCTTTATTGTTTTAATTTCAAATAGAATACATGTAGGTATAAACATTTTAAAGTTAATTTGGTCTAAAATTGAGATAATTTTTTTAATTAATTTATTTTTTTTTTTAATTTTACTTTACAATACTCTATTGGCTTTGCCATACATCGACATGAATCAGAAAGACATGAAAGGGCTGGTACACCGGAATGACCCAGAGGGATGGTATGAGGAGGGAGGTGGGAGGGGGGTTCAGGATTGGGAACACGTATACACCTCTGGTGGATTCATGTTGATGTATGGCAAAACCAATTCACTATTGTAAAGTAAAAAAATAATAATAATAAATAAATTTAAAAAGCAAAGTTTTATTGATGTTCATAAGGCTAGATTTGAATAAAATAAAAGCAAACCATATTTTCCAAGAGGAAACCTAAATGTTTTTTCTTCCTAAATCTATGTATTTCATCTTTCATCATATTAGGTGACACATAATATATGTCTGTCCTACTGTTAGTAATACAATTATAATCTGAATCCCAAGAGGATTTTAGGGGATGAAATTTGGCTTGTTTATTCTAAAGCTTACTTACAATAAATATATGAGAGTATCTGAGAAATTATAATGGTAAAATTTTTAAAACACCAAGAAAGGTGAAGAAAACCAATGGTTTAGAGGAATGAGTCTAGAAAACAAGTAAATATATACAGAAATTTAATGTATCAAAAAGACTGTGACACTTTAGATCAATGAGGACAGATAGATTCAATAAGCTGAATGAAGCTCCAGTATTTTGGTCATCTGATGTTAACAGATGACTCATTGGAAAAGTCCCTGATGCTCTCAAAGATTGAGGGCAGAAGGAGAAGAGGGCATCACAGGATGAAATGGCTGGATGGCATCACAAATGCAATGAACATGAACTTGGGCAAACTCCAGGAAATAGTGAGGAACAGGGAGGCCTGGTGTGCTCCAGTCCATGGGGTCACAAAGAGTTGGACATAACTGGGGGACTGAACAACAACAACTTAATACTGGACAATGCAACTTTAAGAACAGAAATTTAGATTTAATTTTATGCTTCATGTAATGTACAAAAATAAATTCTGGATGAAAGTCTAAATATAACTCCTTTTCTAACTATAGAAATGTTACAAATATGTGGAAGAACATTTTCACAATTTGAGGTATATCTAGATAAGTCATCAAAATTATTGCTAATAGAGGAAATAGATTTCACATCAGAATGCTTGTTTTACAAAATAATACATAAAGTAAAAATGTGAACAACAGATTGAAGAAAATGGATGTGAAATAAAGAAGGCAAAAAGCTGATAAACTTCTGTGAAAATGGACACTGCTGGTAGGAATGTACATTGGTATAAAATTTAAGAGGCACATTCTTAGCAATCCTAAATCCAGGACCCTGTCTTATAGAAATAAGTCCATGAGTATTTTACTATAAGTTTTCTTTGTAGCATAGTTTAAAATAGAAAGTTACTAGCATACGCACATTAATAGAATGATTAGATAAATTTGGTACATCTGTTCAGTTGAAATACATACAGCTATTAAAGGAACACAGTAGAACTATATGAGCTGATATAGAAAGGTGCCTGTGATATATACATAAATTAAAAATACAATTTGAAGAGCATCTGTATAGCATGATCTTATTTTTGCAAAGAGAAAAGAATATGTGTGAAAGTATATGTGTACATATATACATATATATAAATCATAGAAAAATATTATGAAAGAAAACACATGGTTTTATGGTTCGGTTAAGTTCAGTCACTCAGTTGGGTCTGACTCTTTGTGACCTCATGAATAACAGCACGCCAAGCCTCCCTGTCCATCATCAACTCCCAGAGTTTACCCAAACTCATGTCCATCAAGTCGGTGATGGCATCCAGCCATCTCATCCTCTGTCGTCCCCTTCTCCTCCTGCCCCCAATCCCTCCCAGCATCAGGGTCTTTTCCAATGAGTCAACTCTTCGCATGAGGTGGCCAAAGTATTGGGAGTTTCACCTTCAGCATCAGTCCTTCCAATGAACACCCAGGACTGATCCCCCTTAGGATAGACTGGTTGGATCTCCTTGCAGTCCAAGGGACTCTCAAGAATCTTTTCCACCACAGTTCAAAAGCATCAATTCTTCTGCACTCACCTTTCTTCACAGTCCAACTCTCACATCCATACATGACCACTGGAAAAACCATAGCTTTGACTAGACGGACCTTTCTTGGCAAAGTAATACCTCTGCTTTTTAATATTCTATCTAGGTTGGTCATAACTTTCCTTCCAAGGAGTAAGCGTCTTTCAATTTCATGGCTGCACTCATCATCTGCAGTGATTTTGGAGCCCTAAAAAATAAAGTCTGACACCGCTTCCACTGTTTCCCCATCCATTTCCCATGAAGTGTTGGGACCAGATGCTATGATCTTTGTTTTCTGAATGTTGAGCTTTAAGTCAACTTTTTCACTCTCCTCTTTCACTTTCATCAAGAGGCTTTTTAGTTCCTCTTCACTTTCTGCCACTTTCTTCACATCTGCATATCTGAGGTTATTGATATTTCTGCCGGCAATCTTGATTCCAGCTTGTGTTTCTCCCAGCCCACCTTTCTCATGATGTACGCTGCATAGAAGTTAAATAAGCAGGGTGACAATATACAGCCTTGACGTACTTCTTTTCCTACTTGGAACCAGTCTGTTGTTCCATGTCCAGTTCTAACTGTTGCTTCCTGACCTGCATATACGTTTCTCAAGAGGCAGGTCAGGGGGTCTAGTATTCCCATCTCATTCAGAATTTTCCACAGTTTACTGTGATCCACAGAGTCAAAGGCTTTGGCATAGTCAATAAAGCAGAAATAGATGTTTTTCTGGAACTTTCTTGCTTATGGTTAATGATAATTGAAGCTAGTATCTAAGCTTTAAGGGATAGAGGTAGACATTCACACTTCAAAATCACTTTTGAAGAGTAATTAAGGAGAAGTATATTCTAGAATATAATTACAGTGTAAAAGTAAAGCCCTGATGCTTTAGCTACTTTAGTTTGGCTAGATCAGAAATAAGTCAGTTGATTCAAAGAGCCAACTTTCTTCCTTTTTTCGTTCCACTATAAGTATTTACTTTCCTTTTCTACTGCTTGATTCCAAGATTCCCATAGTCCATTTCCACTGAACTTGCTCCATTTCTCTATGCTGCTGTCCCTAGTTTGAACAACCTATCAGTTCAGTTGAGTCACTCAGTCGTGTCTGACTCTTTGCGACTCCATGAATCACAGCATGCCAGGCCTCCCTGTCCATCACCAGCTCCCTATAACTCATAGCAATATGATGATCTTGATGATCTCACTAAACCTCTACTTGGAAAGGCCAAAGGAGAATCACAGCCCAGAGTACCTGCTGCTTCAGAGAGGAAATGGGAAATACATATATTTACTGTCTTTCATTTTGTAGATTTTACATGCACTACTTTGATTATCCCAGTAGTCCTGTGAGTTGGAAAAAGCAAGTGTTCCTATTTTAATAGAGGTTTGACATGGTATGTTACTTACTTGAGACAGAGGGTAAGGGAGTGAAACATAGATCTAGAGATTTACTCTGTTTTTTGTTGTTGTTGTTGTTCAGTCTCTCAGTCACGTCCAACTCTTTGCAACCCCATGGACTGCAGCACGCCAGGCTTCTCTGTCCTTTACCATCTCCCAGAGTTAGCTCAAACTCATGCCCATTAAATTGGTGATGTCATCCAACTATCTCATCCTCTGTCATCACCTTCTTCAAGTGCCTTCAATCTTTCCCATCATCAAGGTCTCTTCCAATGAGTTGGCTCTTCGCATCTTGTGGCCAAAGTACTGGAGCTTCCGCTTCAGCATCAGTCCTTCCAATGAATATTCTGGGTTGATTTCCTTTAGGACTGATGGGTTAGATCTCCTTGCTGTCCAAAGACTCTCTTCTCTAGCACCACAATTCAAAAGCATCAGCACTTCAGTGCTCAGTCTTCATCATGGTCCAACTCTCACATCCGTAAACAACTACTGGAAAAAACACAGCTTTGACTAGATGGACCTTTGTCTGCACAGCAATGCCTCTGCTTGTTAATGTGCTGTCTAGGTTTACCATAGCTTTTCTTCTAAGGAGTAAGAGTCTTTTAATTTCACGGCTGCAGTCACCATTTGCAGTGATTTTGGAACCCAAGAAAATAAAGTCTGTCACTGTTTCTAATGCTTCCCCATCCATTTGCCATAAAGTGATGGGACCGGATGCCATGATCTTAGTTTTCTGAATGTTGAGTTTTAAGCCAACTTTTTCACTCTCTTCTTTCACTTTCATCAAGAGGCTCTTTAGTTCCTCTTTGCTTTCTGCCATAAGGATGGTGTCATCTGCATATCTGAGGTTATTGATATTTCTCCCAGAAATCTTGATTCCAGCTTGAGCTTCATCCAGCTTGGTATTTTGCATGATGTACTCTGCATAAGTTATATAAGCAGCATCTCCATATATAGCCTTGATGTACTCCTTTCCCAATTTGGAACCAGTCTGTTGTTCCATGTTTATTTCTAAATATTGCTTCTTGACCTGCATGCNGAGCTTCATCCAGCTTGGTATTTTGCATGATGTACTCTGCATAAGTTATATAAGCAGCATCTCCATATATAGCCTTGATGTACTCCTTTCCCAATTTGGAACCAGTCTGTTGTTCCATGTTTATTTCTAAATATTGCTTCTTGACCTGCATGCAGGTTTCTCAGGAGGCAGGTCAGGTGGTCTGGTATTCCCATGTCTTTAAGTTGTGAGCCACACAGTCAAAGGCTTTAGCATAGTCAACGAAGCAGAAGTAGATGTTTTTCTGGCATTTTCTTGCTCTTTCTACGTCAGTTGTGTTCTGTGTAATTGTTCCATGTCAATAAGTGTTCATCTAATATAAGATCTTTAAAAACTTTTAAAAAGCAGAGATAATATATTTTAAAATAGGTAAATATGAATAAATGGGAAAGGGAGTATGTGGGTATCCTGAAATACTTCAATGGAATCCTTAGGGTTCCATGGTATTCACTTTGAGGATTGATTTTTAATGATTAAATCATTGTGTATTTTCTGCCTTTGTAGACCCAAAGTTTCTTATATGCTGAATTTTTTCTTTCCATGCTATTTTTTTAAGTAGTGGATGAATATAAGGGGGACCTCATGCTCTCAAGAAGTAATAGAACAGGTTAGAAGATGTTTTCTAAAGAGTGCCCTATGTGTAAGTATGTGCCTGCTAAATCTAGATCCAACAGCTGTTTCTCACTTTCTTATGATGTGCTCCAAACTTTCAGCAGTAACTATGAAAAACACCTTTAAAATGTCTTATTTATGATGTGGCAAGTGGAGATTAAGATTATCATGCTTATACTTCAGGCAGATATATGTGGTGTGATTGATGCAGATTCAAACTTAGGAGAAAAGCCTAGGTTGATTCAAGCATATTTTGTGAATACTGTGATTGCTCTCATACTTAATAAGGAATTAGAAATCCAAGAAACAAAAATCACTAATACCTTGCCATATTTGAACTTGTGGCATTCTCTACATAAGCTTAAAAAATACTGAGCCTATTCCTATTTCATTGCCAGTATGTTACATTTACCTTAGAGATGGACCTACTGAGTTAACTACAAATTGTTTAACTTTGTATTTGAGGACTTCCACAGCCTTCCCCGTTTTGCCTTTCAAAAGTACCCTACAAATAATCCAAGTACTATCAAAACTGGTTGTTTTCTGGCCTATACAACTGATCTATATCTTTTTCTTTGTATGCTTACATCTACTTAGAATTCCCTCCCATCTTTTCTCCATCTTAGCCTACAAAAATTCAAGCATTTTTCAAGTCCCAGCTGAAATTCTATCTCCTTACACTGTGTCTTCGTATTCTTGGAAGGAATTTGTCACAGAGAAGTTATAATATTGTGTTATGTATTACGGAAATTTGATTACTTTATAAACTCCTTAAAGTAGGGACTTTCTGAATTACTTCCTCATTTCTTTAGGGCAAGTATAAAATTTAAGTTCTCAAGAGATACTGCATAAGATTATAGGAAATAACTGTTGGAGTAGGAAAACTAGGACAACTGACGTGAATCCACTCACACAGATGGTTCTTTACATTTGAAAACCAGCTTTTGGCAACTTGATTTTTAGTGTCTGTATGTTTGCCTTTTATTTTGCATAAATGTATTTTTACTCGAGACATACTACTGTCATGTAATTGACATGCAGAGTTCAAAGAACTAGACTATTTAAGAACATACAGTGTATTAGTTTCTTTGGTAATTTTGATTTAGAACAAAGAAGGGAACTATTTGACTATACTATGTCTGCGCTCATCTTATAATTGAAGACAAACCAAGTAATTGGAAGGCTAAGATGTAAAAGATGAAGATTCTTCCAAGGGTTCTTGTCCTATTATGGGAAATTCCTTCTTGTTAAATACATTCTTTTTTTTTTTCATCTTCCCTAATTAACCAAAAGCTAGCTTTCAAATGAAATAAGATAGATATTCTATGCATAACTTATTACCACATTTCTGTATATTCAAGGGGAAAAATTGGAAGGTTAGCCTCAACTATATTAATTCTACAAATATTCATTCAACATAAATGTTTATCAAGCACCCAGAACAGTGTTTAACCCATACACCAATGACTAAGACAAAGTCCTTGCCCTCATAGAGCAATCATGTTGTGGGGACATTTTCCAAATTATTAATTCAACATTTTCTCATTGAAAGTCCATGCTCTCTTATCTTCCTATTCTTTCCAAATGTTTGGTGACTTCAGCTGCTACATTGGACTTAATTTACCTTCCTTTGTGACTTGACCTTATTTTTGCCATTATATTTCATTTCAGAACTCATGTTATCTGGATGCCCAACACTCTGGCCTCAATTCAGTGTCAGTCTTAATCGTCATTCTTAATCATTATTCTTCATGGTCAGAACCTGGAACTTGCTGTCAAAAGAGAGTGGGGACTTCTACTTTTCACCAAGAGGGAGTAATAGGGACTAGACTTACCTCCTCATCTGAAATATCTGCAATACCAGGCAGAATACATGAAATAAAAGTTTTGAAGACATAGCACATCAGGTATCTCAGGACAGTGATCTCTGAGAAAAGGAAAAAATAATTGCACCAATTTACTGCTTGTAGAAAGTTTCCAGTTTTCAGTAGAAGGAGCAGGAATCTTTCCTCCTTGGTTTCCCTGAAATGAGCAGATTAAACTGGGATTCCAGCAAAGGCAAGGTGGCTAGCATTTACATTTGTACACAGAGAGAGTTTCAGGAGATATTCAGTGGGACCCCACTGATTTTTCTGCTGATTATTGATCTGTACATACATGTGTTATAATTGTCAGAAGCAATGAATGTACACAAAGAAGAAGCAGAATGAATAATATGTGGGGTTTACACAGGTCTGGGAGTAGTTAATATTTTTACGAGCCATAGTCAAAAGCCTCATAATTAATGGGACATTGGATAAATTACTCATAAGTGATTCCCTCATTGGTGGAGCAAAATTGGTATTGGATCAAAGGTTACTCTTGTCCTGCTCAACAAAACTGAAAAGCAGACATCAAAGGAATCAATCTGGTTCAAAAAGGAAGAGTTCAGGTGAGTAACTGAATTATTTATGTGTTCAAAGGCTTATCACTGAGCTGGGTATTCATAAATCTGATCCTAATCGCCATATTAAGTCTATCAGAACTGAACCAAGAACTGGACCACTGTACTTGTCACAGGGGCTGGGGAGGCATACATGCAGAATATTTTTCAATAGCACTATAAAGGCTTTGAAAACAGTACTCTCATTGAAACTATAACCCATGGAGGACTGGTTTGGATTTCTGGCCTGAACTCATCTCTGTTGAATTGACTACTAAAACAAAAATATCAATAATCTCAAGAGTATGGAACAAGACCAGGATATATTCAAAATTATGTGGCATAAAAATAACTCAGAAAATCTCAACTTCGTATCAACAGATGGAAATGACAAGATGACACATATGTTGGAATTATCTGACAAAGACTCCAAGGTAGCTATTATAATAATTCTCCAACAAATAAAGGTAGACACTCTTAAAATAAATGCAAACATAGACTGTCACAGTAAATAAATAAAAAATAGAAAACAGAAGCAAATGGAAATTTTAGAACTGAAAATACAGTAAATGAAATAAAAAAAACTCACTGCAGAGGCTTAATAGCACAATGGAAATGACAGATGAAGTGTCAGTGACTATGAAAATAGATCAAGAGAAACTATCCAATCTGAACAAAAGATCAAAAAGTCTGAATAACATTTTAAAAGATTCTCAAGGATCTGAGGGTCATTACCAAAATGTTTAACATCTGTGTCATCAGAGTCTCAGAGGGAGAGCAGGAGAAGTGCAGTGCAGAAAGAATATGTAAAGAAATAATGCCTGAAACTTACCACACTTGATGAAAGATGTAATCCTGCAGATTCAAGAAGTTCAGAGAACTCCGAACAGTATAAACATAAAGAAATCTACATTGCACACATCATAATCAATCTGTTGGAAACTTAAAGAAAGAAAAAATCTTCAAAGCAACCAGGGAAAAATTATGTATTATTTATAGGAGAACTACAATTCAAATAGAACTGCCAGAACTTACATAGAACTGGGGAAACAGACTCTTGGAGCGCACAAATGGAACATTGTGTACACCAGGACCCAGGAGAAAGGAGCAGTGACCCCACAAGAGACTGAGCCAGATTTGCCCATGAGTATCCAGAAGTCTCTGGGGGAGGTGTGGGTCAACGGTGGCATGCTGCAGGGTCAGGGGCACTGAGTGCCTGCATGGGACCTTTTGAAAGAGGCTGAGGTTCTTTGGTCACCATGTTCTTTGGTCAAACAATAGGGAGGGAACACAGTCCCACCCATCAACAGAAAATTGGATTAAAGATTTACTGAGTATGGCCCTGCCCATCAGAACAAGACCCAGTTTTCCTTCAGTCAGTCTCTCCCATCAGGAAGCTTCCATAAGCCTCTTATCCTTCTCCATCAGAGGGCAGACAAAATGAAAACCACAATCACAGAAAACTAACTAAACTGATTACATGGACCACAACCTTGTCTAACTCAATGAAACTATGAACCAGGATGTGTAAGGCCACCCAAGATGGACAGGTCATGGTGGAGAGTTCTGACAAAACATGGTCCACTGGAGAAGGGAAAGGCAAACCACTTCAGTATTCTTGCCTTGAGAACCCCACAAAAAGCATGAGAAACCCAAGAAGTAGCATGAAAAGGCAAAAAGATAGTATACTGAAAGATGAACTCCCCAGGTTGGTAGATGCCCAATATACTATTGGAGAACACCGGAGAAATAACTCCAGAAAGAATGAAGAGACTGAGGCAAAGCAAAAACAACACCCAGTTGTGGATGTGACTGGTGATGGAAGTAAAGTCCAATACTGGAAAAAGCAATATTACATAGGAACCTATAATGTTAGTTCCATGAATCAAGGCAAATTGGAAGTGGTCAAACAAGAGATGGCAAGAATGAACATAGACATTTTAGGAATCAGTGAACTAAAATGGACAGAAATGGGTGAATTCAACTCATATGACCATTATAGCTACTCCTGTGGGCAAGAATCCTTTAGAAGAAATGGAGTAGCCATCATAGTCAACAAAAGTCTGAAATGCAGTACTTGGATGAAATCTCAAAAACGACAGAATGATCGCTGTTTGTTTCCAAGGCAAACCATTCAATATCACAGTAATCCAAGCCTATGCCCCAACCACTAATGCTGAGGAAGTTGAAGTTGAATGGTTCAATGAAGATCTACAAGACATTCTAGAACTAACACCCAAAAAAGATATCCTTTTCATTATAGGGGACTGGAATGCAAAAGTAGGAAGCCAAAAGATACCTGGAGTAACAGGCAAATTTG
>SJYV01023271.1:0-50368 GCA_006410875.1 Neotragus pygmaeus | reverse complement strand
GAGCGCCGAAGAATTGATGCTTTTGAACTGTGGTGTTGGAGAAGACTCTTGAGCGTCCCTTGGACTGCAAGGAGATCCCACCAGCCCATTCTAAAGGAGATCAGTCCTGGATGTTCTTTGGAAGGACTGATGCTAAAGCTGAAACTCCAATACTTGGGCCACCTCATGCGATGAGTTAATTCATTGGAAAAGACTCTGATGCTGGGGAGGGATTGGGGGCAGGAAGAGAAGGGGACGACAGAGGATGAGATGGCTAGATGGCATCACCAACTCGATGGACATGAGTTTGGGTGAATTCCAGGAGTTGGTGAGGGACAGGGAAGCCTGGCACGCTGCAATTCATAGGGTCGCAAAGAGTCGGACATAACTGAGAGACTGAACTGAACTGAACTGAAAGACAAAGGAGAAAAGGAAAGATATACCCATTTTAATGCAGAGTTCCAAAGAATAACAAGGAGAGATAAAAAAAGCCTTCCTCAGTGATCAGTAAAAATAAATAGAGGAAAATAATAGAAAAGGAAAGACTAGAGGTCTCTTCATTAAAATCAGATACCAAGGGAATATTTCATGCAAAGATGGGCACAATAAAGAACACAAATGGTGTGGACCTAACAGAAGCAGAAGGTGTTAAAAAGAGGTGGCAAGAATACACAAAAGAACTATACAAAAAAGATCCTCATGACCCAGTTAGCCATGATGGTGTGATCACTCACCTAGAGCCAGACATCCTGGAATGCAAAGTCAAGCGGGCCTTTGGAAGCATCACTACTAACAAAGCTAGTGGAGGTAATGGCATTCCAGTTGAGCTATTTCAAACCTTAAAAGATGAGGCTGTGAGAGTGCTACACTCAATATGCCAGCAAATTTGGAAAATTCAGCAGTGGCCACAGGACTGGAAAAGGTCAGTTTTCATTCCAGTCCCAAAGAAAGGCAATGCCAAAAAATGCTCAAAGTACTGCACAATTGCACTCATCTCACATGCTAGCAAAGCAATGCTCAAAATTCTCCAAGCCAGGCTTCAATAGTACATGTACCGAGAGCTTCCAGATGTTCAAGTGGATTTAGAAAAGGAAGAGGAACCAGAGATTAAATTTTCAACATCGTTGGATCTTCAGAAAAGCAATAAAAGTTCTAGAAAAACATCTACTTCTGCCTTATTGACTATGCCAAAGCCTTTGACTGTGCAGATTACAACAAACTGTGGAAACTTCTTAAAGAGATCCGAATACCAGTCCACCTCACCTGCTTCCTGAGAAATCTGTATTCAGATCAAGAAGCAACAGTTAGAACCAGACATGGAACAATGGACTGATTCCAAATTGGGAAAGGAGTAGGTCAAGGCTGTATATTGTCACCCTGCTTATTTAACTTATATGCAGAGTATATAATGCAAAATGTTGGGCTGGATGAAGCACAAGCTGGAATTGAGATTTCCAGGAGAGATATCAATAACCTCAGATATGCAGATGGCACCACCCTCATGGAAGAAATCAAAGAGGAACTAAAGAGTCTCTTGATGAAAGTGAAAGAGGAGAGTGAAAAGCTGGCTTAAAACTCAACATTCAAAAAACAAAGATCATGGCATCTGGTCCCATCAGTTCATGGCAAATAGATGGGGAAACAATGGAAACAGTGACAGGCTTTACTTTCTTGGACTCCAAAATCATTGCAGACAGTGACTGCAGCCATGAAATTAAAAGATGTTTGCTCCTTGGAAGAAAAGCTATGATACAACTAGACAGCATATTAAGAAGCAGACATTATTTTTCGACAAAGGTCCATCTAGTCAAAGCTATGAAAGTGAAGGTTGAAGTTGCTCAGTCGTGTCCAACTCGTTGGGACCCGATGGACTGTAGTCCATGGAATTCTCCAGGCCAGAATACTGGAGTGGGTAGCCTTTCCCTTCTCCAGGGCATCTTCCCAATCCAGAGGTCGAACCCAGGTTTCCCACATTGCAGGCAGACTCTACCAGCTGAGCCACAAAAGAAGCCCAAGGGAAGTCAAAGCTATAGTTTTTCCAATAGTCAAATATGGATGTGAGAGTTGGACCATAAACACAGCTGAACACTAAAGAATTGATGCTTTTGAACTCTGGTGTTGGAGAAGACTCTTGAGAGTCCCTTGGATTGCAAGGAGATCAAACCAGGCAATCCTAAAGGAAATCAGTTCTGAATATTCATTGGAAGGACTGATGCTGAAGTTGAAGCTCCAATCCTTTGGCCACCTGATGCAAAGAACTGACTCACTGGAAAAGACCCTGATGCTGGGAAAGATTGAAGGCAGGAGGAGAAAGGAATGACAGAGGATGAGATGGTTGGATGGCATCACCGACTCAATGGACATGAGTTTGAGCAAGTTCTGGGAGTTGGTGATGGACAGGGAAATCTGGCATGCTGCAGTCCATGGGGTCGCAGAGTTGAACACGACTAAGTGGCTAAACTGAATTTTAAAATGAGGGGAGCAGGTTTCACATTGTTACTCATTTTTTGGATAACAGATTTTTGGGGGTTTGACTTGAATGTATTCCAAATAACATTATAATTTAAGTATAAAATCTAAACTGACCACTGAACTGTGATACTCCAAAAAGTCTGCTGGAAAGCAACAGCTGAAAAACTGAAAAGGCTGAGATTTCAGTTGCTGTGAAATACAAGGAGAAAGTATTTTGAATTTGAATTTTTCGAAGTCAGAAAGGCTTGATAATCATCTGGATTCTGCAGTAAAACTTAATGCCACAGGAGTAAAGACTACATCTCACCCTAAATTAAAAGAAAAAGTAAAACAGAACTGCTCTATCAAAGTGTAAAACAACCTCTACACTGCTTCAGGGTAATTAGTCAGGAACAGTTGTTTCCTTTCATTAAGAAAAAAAAAAGAACTATTCAGAGAAAGAGAACAAAATCCAGATTCTCTATAATGTATCAAATATAATTTCCACGGACTTCCCAGGTGGTCCAGTGGCTAAGACTCTATGTTCCTAATTCATGGGACCTAGGTTCAATCCCAGTCAGGGAACTAAACAGCAAACTAGATCCCACATGCCACACTAAGAGCTCGCATGCAGAAACTAAGACTATCCCACAGGCTGAAACTAAAAATTCCATGTGCCACAGCTAAGATCTAGCACAGACAAATTCAAATATTTGTAATATATATATATATATATAACGTCCAGATAAAATTTTAAAATTAGTAAACATAGGAAGCTAACACACACACACATAGGAAGAGGGAAAAAAAAATGTGATCCATAGTTAAAAGAAAATGCAGTCAAGAAGAAAAAACAAAATGATGTAGAATCAGCAATCAAGTACTTTAAAAGTGCTATTATAAATATGACCAAGGACTAGAGAAAAAGATAATCATATTGAATGAAAAAATGGAACATCTAAGCAGAAAAACATAAAAAAGAACCAAATGAAAACTCTAGAACTGAAAAATACAATATCTAAAATTAAAAAACTGAAGAGATAGGCTTATCAAAAGATTGGAGGCATCCCTCAAAAGATCACAAACTTGAAAAATAGGTCAATAGAATGTATTAACTCTGAAGACACAGAGAATAAAAGATCAGACAAAATTAATAGAGTTTAACCAATTTATTAATATATAGAACAACATCAAATAGTTGAACATCTGTGTAATAAGAATCTCAGAAGGAGAAGAGCACAAAATTGTGGGGAAATTTTTTGAAAATGTAGTGGATGAAAATTTCAGAAATTTGATATAAAACACTGACTTTAAGAGACAAAAAGCTCATCAAACCCAAGACAGGAAAAACATAAAGAGAGGCACATTAGGCACATCTTAGTAGAAGAGAAGAAAAACAAAGATAATTTAAAAATCTTGAGAGCAGCCACAAAAAAATAAAATATTACATATAAAGAAAGAATAATATAAATGTAAGCTGACTATCCAACATTAAGAATGATGGCCACCACAGGTACAGTCGATGTATGGCAAACCCAATAGAGTATTGTAAAGTTAAATTTAAAAATAAATAAATTAATTAATTTAAAAAAAAAAAAAGAATGATGGCCAGAAGAAAGCAGAACAATAATTTTTTTTAATCAAAAACAAACAAAAATTTAAAATTATCAACCTAGAATTCTATGGCTAGGTAAAGTATTCTTCAAAATAAAAGATAATTTAAAAATTTTCATACGAACAAAATTTGAGGATTTGTCTTCAAACAGATATACACTTCATGTCAATGGAAGTTCTCTGGAAGAAGAGAAACTACATCAGATGGAAATCTATATACAAGGAGAAACAAAAGGAAAAGGTAAATATGTGGATAATTTTAAAAGATGGTATTTTCCATCTATTAATTCCTTGGAAAAACAACTGATTGTATATATGTAACACTACTGAACTATACACTTAAAAACAGATAAGATGATAAATTTTATACATGGTTTTTACCACAATAAAAAGAAGAAAAATAACTACCTAGTGAAAAAATTATAATATTGTATTANTATTAATTCCTTGGAAAAACAACTGATTGTATATATGTAACACTACTGAACTATACACTTAAAAACAGATAAGATGATAAATTTTATACATGGTTTTTACCACAATAAAAAGAAGAAAAATAACTACCTAGTGAAAAAATTATAATATTGTATTATGGGGATTGTAAATATGTAGATGTAAAAATATGTAACAACAATATCATAAAGAACATGGCTGCCCATGGAATTGCTGTGTTACAAATTTTCTATACACACTGGGATGACCCAGAGAGATGTTATGGGGAGGGAGGTGGGAGGGGGGTTCAGGATTGAGAAATCATGTACACCCATGGCAGAGTCATGTCAATGTATGGCAAAACCAAAACAGTATTGTAAAGTAAAAAAAAAATTAAAATTAAAAAAAAACTTCATTGAAAATTGTACTATATTAACTCTAAGTGAAAGTGAAGTCACTCAGTCGTGTCTGACTCTGCGACCCCATAGACTGTAGCCTACCAGGCTCCTCCATCCATGGGATTTTCCAGGCAAGAGTACTGGAGNAGAAAATCCAGAAATAAACCCAGAAATTAATGTGGAATTTATTGTGTTACAAAAGTAACTGCAATTTACTAGAGAAAAGAAATATTCAATAGCACTATTGGGACAACTAGCTAATTCTTTAGAAAACAGCTAGATTAGTGCCTCATTCTTTATACCATACAAATTTGGGATATAAAAATATAAAATATGAAAAAAATGAAACCATTAAACCAAGAGAAGATAACATGAGGGAACATTTCTATAATCTCAGTGTATCAGAGGCCTTTTCAAGCATGATATAAAATGAACAAACCATAAAGGGAAGATCGATGGATTTGACTACATCAAAATGGAAAATTTCTGTGCAGCAGAAAATGTCATANATGAAACCATTAAACCAAGAGAAGATAACATGAGGGAACATTTCTATAATCTCAGTGTATCAGAGGCCTTTTCAAGCATGATATAAAATGAACAAACCATAAAGGGAAGATCGATGGATTTGACTACATCAAAATGGAAAATTTCTGTGCAGCAGAAAATGTCATAAACAAAATGGAAAGACAATGACAAATTAGAAAAGAGCACATGTGACAAAGAAAGGCTGATCTCCTTCATCTCCTAATTACTTATTAACAAAATATTCAATCAATATTCCAGTAGAAAAATGGGCAAAAGACATGAGCAGGAAAATCTTGCAAGAAAAATACACATGCACACACACAAAAAAACTGTGAAAAGCTGTTTGACATCACCTTTAGTCAAAGGAATGCAAATAAGAACAACAATAAGATGGACTATGTCACCTTTTGGTTTATCAAATATTTTAAAATGTGCTTTAGTTTTAGAAAAGTTTCAAATTTACAGGAAAATTGAGAAGATATTACTAAGATTTCCTATAAATCCTGCACCCAGCTTTCCTTGTCATTAAGATATTACATAAGTATAGTACTTTTTTGTTTTTTTACAGTTAATGAACCAATATATTATTATTAACCAAAGTCCAAAGTTTCTTCAGAGTTCTTTAATTTTTATGAATTTCTTTTTTCTATTTCAGTATCCCAGGCAAGGATCCCACATTGNACATTGTAGGTAGACACATTGCTGTCTGAGCCACCAGGGATCAATTAAAGATCCATATTGCAATCTCTAGTAAAGCCATTTAAAAATAATACAAAGTTATAGCTAGAAAGTCATCGAAGTGAAAGTGAAAGTCACTCAGTTGTGTCCGACTCTTGCGATCCCATGAACTATACAGTCCACAGAATTCTCCAGGCCAGAATACTGGAGTGGGTAGCCTTTCCCTTCTCCAGGGGATCTTCCCAATCCAGAGATCTGAATTCAAGTCTCTCGCATTGCAGATAGATTCTTTACCAGCTGAGCCACAAAGGAAGCCCAAGAACACTGGAGTGGGTAGCCTCTCCCTTCTCCAACAGATCTTCCTGACCCAGGAATCAAACCAGGTCTCTTGCATTACAGGTGAATTCTTTACCAACTGAGCTATCAATGAAACATTTAAAACTTTGATTAATCCAAAAGAAAACAGAAAAAGAGAAAAAGGGAGAGGGGATAAAAGGAAGGACAAATAGAAAACATATAGAATAATGGTGGATCTAGAAGTCCACTTCTAGTTATCACCTATAACATAGGTAAAATGAGAGATTCCAAAATTTACCCATCAAATATTCCACAGATTAAGGTACATTCACTATAGAAAGACACAACAGCGGGAGCAGGCAACCAACTACATGGGGTTTCATCTAGTATCTGCTTCTTCCCTTCACCCCTCCACAGTGTCCGAGTTCCAAGGAAAGCCCACCTGAACCCTCTGGAGCCCAAAAGATGTCCATAAGCTTTCAGGCCTTGCCACTATAAGCTAGGAATAACTCCAGACAAAGCTTATCATCAAGATAATATCCAGAACTAATCCAGAAGTAATCATTCCTCTGGTAGCCCCATTAAGGTCATTCAAGTCAGTGAGACTGACCTTTCCCAACATTAACCCAGGATTCTAATTAAGCTGACACGGAGATTAACTTACTTTGACCAGCAAGCTACAAAAACATGTGCATGAATTTTTTCTCGCTCACCCTAATGCTAGCCTTTCTCTCCATTCTTCCCGTTTCTTTTGTTTTTCACACATGCACAGTCACGTCGGCATATGAGAAAAGTGAACACTGAATCTTATGGGTAAAAAACAGATGTTTTCCAATTTTCCTTCACAAAATCATATTTTATATCAGGTTCTTCTATGGATTTATAGCCAATGAAGAGATGTTACTACATTAGCTCATGGGGGAGGGATGACAAAAACTGGAAAGGAAGAGTCAGACAAGGCAAAGAGAAGCTATCCAGAAGGCTGCAATTGGAGAAGCATGACAAATGGGCAGCACAGTTTTAGAGGGTTCCAGCAGAAAGGCAGATTGCCTGACTGGGAGAGAGTCTCCACAGCTGGAGCATCACACACACCATCTGGAATTTTTTAAATCTGCTTTCCCCAGGTGATCTGATTCTCAGAGTGCCAGTGGAGATGAAGAAAGGAGTAACTATATAGCTCAGAACAGCTCTAAATTCTCCCCAAATTAGTTAATGAAATCTTGTGTGAATCAGTTTCAATTTCTCCAAATTGAGCCCTTGGTTTTGCATTATTGTTTCCCTACAAAGAACTGAAAGTAGGAGTTTAACCCCTAAAGGTTTTCTTTACAGTGGAACAAAATAGGATTGCCAGCATGGTGGTCAAAAATGGTGCTCCAACTGTCAGATCTGGTCCAAATATCTCAGTACCGGCCAACTAAGCTTCATTTTCATTCTCACTCCTCTTGACGAGGCTTAGCACTACTTTTAGCTGTTGCCAAATGAAGAGCCTACATACTGAGGTCCCCAGTTTTCTTTCCCAAATGGTCCAAACTCCAGATGTAAAAGAGTAAAGGAAAATATAATTTAAAAAATTTAAGAGCAACTGCAAACCCTCAAAATAATGAAAGACTTTGGTTTTCTTTCTTTTGCATGTATGTGTTTGTGAATATAGACTGGGGGTGCATGGGGGAAGAGAGGTGAAAAAAAGAGATCACTGAGGAACGGGAAGGTCAATAGAAGGAATAAAAGGTAGAGGAAAGGGATTATGCCTCTATCTTCTATCTTCATTTCTGCCCCAACAAACTATTTTTTTAGTCTCCTATTCTATCTTGCTTTAAACCAGGGGTATAAAAGCAAACTTTTCTTGTAAAAAATCAAATAGAAATTATTTCAAGCTTTGTGGGCCACACAGGTTCTGTTACAACTGTTCAACTCTGCCACTGTAGAATAAAAACAATCAAAGGCAATATGTAAACAAAAGTTTCAATTTATGGATTCCAAAATTTGGATTTCATATAAGTTTAACATGTCACAAAATATTATTATTTTGATTTTTTTTAACCATTTAAAACTACAAAAACCATTCTTAGCTTGAAAACCATACAAAAACAGTCAGTGGGCTAAATTTGGCCCATAGGCAATAGTTTGCCAATCCCTGTTCAATACCAATAAAGACCGTTATTCCAGGATTAGTTCCAGAAATCCACAATGTTTACATTAAGAGCCTCACAAGATACCTTACTCAGAGTAGATTTTTTAAAAATTAAAGTGTTACATCCTACCATGAGTAGCTGTGGTGAACTTTTCATTCTCAAGTATAGATGCCAGAGATCTAAATAAATGTATATATAAAATAAATTCCTTTTCCACTTTTAAACTTTCAAGAAATATGC
This sequence comes from Neotragus pygmaeus, assembly GCA_006410875.1. Lineage (NCBI taxonomy): Eukaryota > Metazoa > Chordata > Mammalia > Artiodactyla > Bovidae > Neotragus > Neotragus pygmaeus. Next base: position 41,619 of record SJYV01023271.1, on the reverse strand, counting down.
CTGCTCATGGCAAAGGGAGTCCATCAGTTGGAAAATAACCCTCAACAGACCCAGACAGCATAATTTCCAACTAGATAGCCAGGTAAAACCAAACCATAAGACAGCTTAATATCACCTCTTTACAATCAATGTATAGCAGTAATGAATACTAGAAAGATCCTTTGAGATAAGGTCTGTCTAGTCAAGGCTATAGTTTTTCCAGTGGTTATGTATGGATGTGAGAGTTGGACTATAAAGAAACCTGAGCGCCGAAGAATTGATGCTTTTGAACTGTGGTGTTGGAGAAGACTCTTGAGAGTCCCTTGGGCTGCAAGGAGATCCAACCAGTCCATCCTAAAGGAGATCAGTCCTGAGTGTTCATTGGAAGGACTGATGTTGAAGCTGAAACTCCAGTACTTTGGCCACCAGATGCGAAGAGCTGACTCATTGGAAAAGACCCTGATGCTAGGAAATATTGAGGGCAGGAGAAGAAGGGGACGACAGAGGATGAGATGGTTGGATGGCATCACCAACTCAATGCACATGGGTTTGGGTGGGTTCTGGGAATTGGTGATGGACAGGGAGGCCTGGCGTGCTGTGCTTCACGGGGTCACAGAGTCAAGACACGACTGAGTGACTGAACTGAAATGAACTGAATCCTATGCATTAATTTCATACATAAATCTTTGAACCAGAGAGATAAACTCACTTACACAAATTCATATAATCAGTCAGCAGGCCTAAGATTCCAATCTTATTATCCTATCTCCAGATGGTCCAGTATGCACCACACTCCCTCCATATCAAGTCTTCCAGTGATGTGTGTCCATTCTTGTTACTTTCTCAGAAATTTCTGAAAGTTGTATTTTAGTCTCTATACTTATAACTGTAGGTTTATAAGTTCAATACTTAGAAGACCAAAAGTATCTAAGTTGTATTGTTTTTCATCAGTATAAAGAACTGTTAATATTACAGGTCCTGGCATCACACAGATCTACACTTAAATTTCATCACTGACATTACTGGTTGTATGCTCTTGAGCTACTAGGGTTTTACATCCTTAAAACATAATAATAATGCCTCTGAAATAGGGCACTCAAAGCTGGTGCACTGGGACAACCCAGAGGGATGGGATGGGGAGGGAAGTAGAAGGAAAGTTTGGGACAGGGGTACACATGTACACCTATGGCTGAGTCATATCAATGTATGGCAAAAAACCACCACAATATTGTAAAGTAATTAGCCTCCAATTAAAATAAATATATTAATTAAAATAATAATAATAATAATGCCTCTCACAAAGGGCTGTTGTGAAGTTTAAGTAACATTTTATACGTAAAGTATGTAATACATGTCCTAAAGGATTTTGAGCATAACTTTACTGGCATGTGAAATAAGCGCAATTGTAATAAATAATAAATGTTAGCTATTGTTTAAAAAAAATCCCGCCTTTCCCATATTTTCACCCATAACAGGCAGCACAACCTAATAGGTAACTTAAATAAATAAATTTATACTTAAAAAATAATAAAACCACACACAAAAATAAAATCAAAATGGATTAAAGATCTAAATGTAAGACCAGAAACTATAAAACTCCTNCTGTGGTGGATTCATGTTGATGTATGGCAAAGCCAATAGAGTATTGTAAAGTAAAATTTTAAAAATTAAATAAATAAATTTTAAAAAATAATAATAAAACCAAAAAGATAATAAAATAAAATCACTTTAATTTAAAAAAAAAGACAAACTATAGAGCCCTGTGCTCTACCACTTACTAGGTATGAGCTTGGGCAAATCATTTAAACTCTCTGTATGTCACATTCCCTATCTGTAAATAGGATTGTTGTAAGGATTAAATAAGACATTGTATATAAACAATATCTAAACAAAACAAATAGAAATGTTTGTTAGCAAAAATTAACTTACAGGTAGATACTTCCATCTGCTGGAAATTATTAGGGAGAATATTTTGTCAAATATTTTGTCAAAAAGATTTTTACTGTTCCCCACTGATGCATATGAGAGAGAGTGGTTGTATGTACATTATAGTAAGCTCATGGGGGTAGTAGGATGGGGAGAGAAAATGGGCAGAAACTGCTATAAATCTGTCACGAAAATACCTATCAAGAGAGGTGTTTTTTTTTCTTTTTGCTTCAATTAGCCAGAGTTGCATTTTACTGCTTATGAGTTAGCTAACTGATATTAATATTCTAATGTAGGGTTTCATTTTATAACAATAGAATCATACTATTCACAATGTTCCACACTTTGCTTTCTATTTGACAATAACTTAGTTCTCTCTGAATTTCAGATTGGCTAGGAGGTACACGCCAGCTTTCTTTAGTCCCTTTGTTCCTCTCAAACAGGCGACAAAATTTTTAAGGAGAATTTATATGATGAGAGAGTAAACTGCCAACAGCAAGTTCTTTCCAGTCAGAAAGAAAAATGAAACGTACACTTCCAATCTACTCCAAGCTCCTCACCAATATTTGGTATCTAGTAACTGAATTTTCTCACTAAACATTTTGAGGGCATTTAAAAATATTTTCTGTTTCATTTTCCCCAATGCAACTCTCCACCTCTGTCATCCACTAATACAAAGATCTAAGAGTCCAGTTATCACCACCATGGCCTTCAACCAGGGGCAAAATCCTAGATCTGGAACCAGGGAATCCACTGAGATTGCAGCCAATAATCTGTCCATAGGTAAAACCAATGATCAGAGCCAGAAATTATGAAGTAAGCAAAGTTAATATCCAAGATCTGAGCCAAAAGCCATAAAACAAAGTTGGCAGGGAAAGGCAAGGAAGGGAAATGGGTGTCAAATCTAAGCCAAAGGAACTACAAACACCTCATATCACCACAACCAACTAGAGGCCACTGCAAAGCTATTACTGAGGCTTTCGGCATAGTCTTCTTAAAAACTGCTGCCCAAATGGCTGGACCCTGAAGAGCAGTCAGTTTGTTCTGTGGATCCTTCTTTGTTCAGTGTCTCCTTAGCCTATTTACCTATTCTCCACAGAAAATTCTTCGTAGACAACTTGCTTTTAATATTTAAAATGTGAATAAACTTTACTCTGGATATCATACTGCTAGCAAACTATCAATAAGAAATATTACTATAAATTTTAAAAAATATATGTCTAGGATATCCAATAAAATAACTAAATTAATTGTGAATAAATGTGCCCTTATAGATANTATTTAAAATGTGAATAAACTTTACTCTGGATATCATACTGCTAGCAAACTATCAATAAGAAATATTACTATAAATTTTAAAAAATATATGTCTAGGATATCCAATAAAATAACTAAATTAATTGTGAATAAATGTGCCCTTATAGATAGGGCTTCCCTGATAGCTCAGTTGGTAAAGAATCTGCCTGCAATGCAGGAGATCCCGGTTCAATTCCTGGGTCAGGAAGATATGCTGGAGAAGGGATAGGTTACCTACTCTAGTATTCTTGGGCTTCCCTTGTGACTCAAACTGGTAAAGAATCTGTCTGCAATGAGGGAGACTTGGGTTTGATCCCTGAGTTAGGAAGATCCCCTGGAGAAGAGAAAGACTACCCACTCCAGTACTCTGGCCTAGAGAATTCCATAGAATGTGTAGTTCATGGCATCCGGAAGAGTCAGACTGACTGAATGACTTTCACTTTCACTTACATACAGATATTTTATATTTACTCCTTTGCTATATATGTTATACACACACAAATATGTTTCTAGTGAATATAAAAAGATCTAGAAATTTATATACTGTCGATGGCATCCATTCCAGGGAAGTGAGATTAGAGAATATGGAGAGGAGGCCTTATATTTTATTTTTATATGTATATTAAATACATATATATTATATATATATATATATATCCTGTAATTTTCTCCACCCAAACTTCTTTCATAATTTTTAAAGACAAAAAAGAAAATATTTTGCAGATTATAGAGCAAAGTATAGTTGTTATTAATCTTGTTATATTTTATCAACAAAAAGAATCTAAAGTAAAAATAAATATGTAGTGTTATTATTTCTTACCCAAATTTCTCACTTAAAATTATCTTTGAGTCAAGAAACAAAAATTGTCAAGCTTTCCATATCCTTAAAAATATGATGATTCTAGACTTAAAGTACAGAATTATAGTTATCTTTAAAAAGGGTGTAGTCGGAGAAAATATCCTTGCAAATTATACCAGTTCTTATATTTTTTAATATTATTCTCATGCTTAAGGTGGAGAAGGAAATGGCAACCCACTCCAGTACTCTTGCCTATAGAATCCTGTGGACAGAGGAGCTTGTTGGGCTGCTGTCCATACAGTCACATAGAGCCGGACACGACTAAAGCGACTTAGCATGCATGGATGTATTGGAGAAAGAAATGGCAACCCACTCCAGTATTCTTGCCTGGAGAATCCCAGGGACAGAGGAGCCTGGTGTGCTGCTGTCTATGGGGTTGCACAGAGTCGGACACAACTGAAGCAACTTAGCAGCAGCAGCAGCAGCATGCTTAAGGCGTTTTACAGACATTATTACTATTCCTAGCACATAACACCATCTTTGACCTACTTGTCTTCTAGACTAATTACCCCAGACTGAAATTCTCTTCTTTAAATATCTTACCTTTTCTCAATTTGTCAGATCATTTTAAATTTGAACATATTTCTCTGAGGAACAAAAAGATCACCAGCTCAGTTTTGTTAGATAAGCAAACTAAATACACACACCTTGCATTTCATCACTAAAGGTAATATAAAATGTTGCAAATTTATCAAAGAACAAAAATTTCAATAAATCATGTTAAGCCCAGAGGCAAACAGAGTCTTTAGCATTCCCTTTACCCCTTTCTGTGCCCAGTTCTCCTACAGTGTTGCCTCCCAGGCACCCCAAGCTCCCTCCCAGCAAACCCTGCTTTCAGGAAAAACATAGAGGAGTGAACCACATAGAAGAAATCAAGCTGCAATTGCTAAATTTCAGAAATTGATGTTTTAAATTCAACTTGAGGGGGACATCCCTGGAGGTTCAGTGACAAAGATGCAGTGCTCCCAACACAGGCAGACCAGAAATTGTTCAGCTTCTCTGAAGGTTTAATGGTAAAGAATCTACCTGTCAAGCAGGAGCGTGGGTACAATCCCTGGGTTGGGAAGATCCCCTGGAGAAGGAAATGGAAATCCACTCCAGTATTCTTGCTTTGAAGACCGAAGATCCCACATGCCACAACTAAGACACAGCACAACCAATAAATATTTATTATTTATATAAATATTAAATGTTTATATAATAAATTTATTGTTATAAATTAACAATAATTAATAAATTAACTAATAAATAATTAATTCATTATTATAACTTAATAAATTTATTGTTTATAATAAATTTGTTGTTTATATTAAATATTTATTATTTATATAAATAGTAAATATTGATTTAAAATTTTAAAATTTTGACTTGCATACCCAGTATTGCATACAATATACAATATGAACCAAATTGATGGGCCCTGCCCTCAGAAATGGAGAAAGCAATGACACCCCAACTCCAGTACTCTTGCCTGGAAAATACCATGGACAGAGGAGCCTGGTGGGCTGCAGTCATGGGGTTGCTAAGAGTCGGACACGACAGAGACTTCACTTTCACTTTTCACTTTCATGCACTGGAGAAGGAAATGGAAACCCACCCCAGTGTTCTTGCCTGGAGAATCCCAGGGACGGGGAGCCTTGTGGGCTGCTGTCTGTGGGGTCGCACAGAGTCAGACACAACTGAAGCAACTTAACAGCTGCAGCAGCAGCAGCCCTCAGAAAACATGGAAAACAAACGAGCAGGGACACTGAAGTGTAGTGAAGGCTACAACAGAGTGTTATGGCGAAGACATTGTGTTTTAAGATGGAAGATCTAAGTGAAAAGGTTGTGGAAATTATAGAAGAAATATCTAAGCCAAGGATGTTAACATTAAGTGAGGCATCAACCAGTCAAAGATTGGTGAGAAGAAGAAATGAATGTATGAAGAATACCTTCTTGACATCTCTAAAATTACATCACCTCATCCATCCAAAATAATGTCTGACCCTGGTGACTAGGGAAGTTAGGAACAAAATTCAATCCTTCTAACTTCTAATTCCTTTCATCATTTGGAACACTATATCCCTCACTTCCTCTCCTTTCTTTAGTTTCAAATTGTCATGGCAAACAACTGAACTTAAAATGAGAAGCTAAAGAAAATCACAAATGTAGGGCAGAAACTGAGTAGGTATAGATAGACAGCTAGAAAAATGGCTCTGTAAGACTTTCTCTGGAGGACAAATGTTTGGGACAAAACAGAATTCCCAGCAACAGTGTATATGCCCCTAAAGATTGTAGCTTTGGCAGAGCAATAAATATTCAACACCAATGTCCAAACAGAATAAATATCTGGATAGTCTCTGCTAAACCAAGGTTAAAAACTGCTACTATATCTTCTGAAGTACAAAATATCCAGCAATAAATTTGTCTGTTTTCACCTAAGCAATACTTAGAGGGAGATTTATAACTTTAAATGACTCCGCTAGAAAAAAGATCTCAAATCAGTGCCTTAAGCTTCTACCTCAAGAACCTAGAAAGCAAAGAGTAGACTCAACCTCAAAGCAAATAATAAAGTTTAGACTGAAAATCAACTAAATAGAAAAGAAACATAGAAAATAAATAAAATTTAAAATGCGAAAAAAATGACAAGACAGATCACCAAAATCAGGAATGAAAAAGAACACAACATTGATGCTACAAAAATCAAAAGAATTATAAGTATTATGAACAATTTTATGTCAACAAATTAGACCACTTACACAAAATGAACAAATTCTTAGAAATACACAAATGATCAAAACCAAGTCAAAAAGAAATAGTAATCTGAATAGACTTATAAATGAGTAAAGACACTAAATTAGTAATTAAAATTTTTTGCAGAAAGAAAAGACCAGATCCAAATGGATTTACTGGTTAATTCTATTAAAGACTTAGGAATAAATAATACCAATCCTTCACAAACTCTTCCAGAAAATGAAGAAGTGGGGAATAATTCCCTACTGATTCTATGAGGCCAGTGCTTCCCTGAGGGTACTCTTTAAACCTGTCTGAACAGAACTCAAGATCACAGAGCAGATCTCAGTTAGTTCTTATACCTCTGGGCTTTCAACAGATTCTTAAAGCCAGCTGAGAAGCTAGAAATGTCATCTAAGAACATTTAAAGAAATCTCTAGAACCAACCTGGTTCTCAAAAGTCCTCTAAATATTTAAGACTACCTCATGGAGAAGTTGAGAACAACTACCTAAAAGGCCAAAAGAAAACTTTTTTTCCCTATCTCTGCCCTGAATAGTTAGTAACTGAAATATTTTGTTACAGTTATTGAGATATTGAGAACAAGTCACCAGAGCTGGGCCCCTCTGTTCTCAATCATGTTATGGATATTGGACATCCTTACTGGTTTAGGTAAGTAACATCTCATATATATGAGGTTACTACACCTATGAACAATAAGTGATTTTCCAATTTAAAACAAAAATTTTTTAAGTATGTTCCAAAAAAGAACTTTTTCTTTCCTTCCTTCTTATATGTACATTTATTATATATACACCACAAAGTGAAGTGAAGTCGCTCAGTCGTGTCCGACTCTGCAACCCCATGGACTGTAGCCCACCAGGCTCCTCCATCCATGGGATTCTCCAGGCAGGAATACTGCAGTGGGTTGCCATTTCTTTCTTCAGGGGATCTTCCCGACCCAAGGATCAAACCCAGGTCTCCCCCATTGCAGGCAGACGGTTTAACCTCTGAGCCACCAGGGAAGCCCTATATACACCATAGTTACAGGTATATAATACCAATGCTCAACTTCACAGTTGTGAGTGATGCTGAAAAGTGTTTAGCTAAATCAGCATAGAATGGCAATGACAATGATAGCCTAATCAAGCATTTACTTGTACTCAGCACTGTCATGTGTTATATAATGCTCCCATTGCCCATGTTTGTTATCATCTAAAGAGAGTTAAATAGACACTGCAAATACTGTAACTGTGGCAGTTTTTTATTTTGTAAATGTGTAAAAATAAAATCTCTGCTTATTTGGACAAATAAATTGGGATGTTTTATCTATAATAAAGAGAGTGAAACTGGGGTAGATATAAACAAACAAAAGAATCTATATATCTAGATAGTGGGGCGATTTGGGAAAAGTATAGAGCAAGGTTTTTAGTGCTTTTGTCCAGAGTAATATGGAAAGAAACGTCTAAAAACTTTTTTAAGTTTTCCTGTGCATTAAGAATGTAATAAACACCAAAAGCATGGCCCATGAAAGGAAAGAAACAATAAACTGGGCTTCATCAAAATCAAGAATTTTTGCTCTCTGGAAGACACTGTCCAGAAAATGTTAATAAAAGCCACAGACCAAGACAAAATATTCGCAACTCAAATATCTGATAAAGGACTTTATCAAGAACATATTTTTAAAATCTCAAATCTCTATGTAGAAGATCATGTCATCTGCAAACAGTGAGAGTTTTACTTCTTCTTTTCCAATTTGGATTCCTTTTATTTCTTTTTCTGCCCTGATTACTGTGGCCAAAACTTCCAGAACTATGTCGAATAGTATTGGTGAAAGTGGGCACCCTTGTCTTGTTCCTGACTTTAGGGGAAATGCTTTTAATTTTTCGCCATTGAGGATAATGTTTGCTGTGGGTTTCTCATATATAGCTTTTATTATGTTGAGGTATGATCCTTCTATTCCTGCTTTCTGGAGAGTTTTTATCATAAATGGATGTTGAATTTTGTCAAAGGCCTTCTCTGCATCTATTGAGATAACCATATGACTTTTATTTTTCAATTTGTTAATGTGGTGAATTACATTAATTGATTTGCGGATATTGAAAATTTGGGAGAATGGCACTAAAGCATGTATACTATCATGTAAGAAACGAGGCGCCGGTCTATGTTCGATGCAGGATGCAGGATGCTTGGGGCTGGTGCATGGGGATGATCCAGAGAGACGTTGTGGGGTGGGAGGTGGGAGGGGGATTCAGGATTGGGAGCTCGTGTACACCTGTGGTGGATTCATGTTGATGTATGACAAAGCCAATAGAGTATTGTAAAGTAAAATAAAGTAAAAATAAATAAATAAAAATAATAAATAAATAAAATCTCAATAATAAACAACTCAATTTTTAAGTGGGCAAAATATGTGAACATATATACTTCACCAAAAATAACATGAATGTGAAAGTCACTCAGGTGTGTATGACACTGTATAATCCATGGAATTCTCCAGGCCAGAATACTGGAATGGGAGCCTTTCACTTCTCCAGGGGATCTTTCCAACCCAAGGATCGAACCCAGCTCTCCTGCATTGCAGATGGATTCTTTACAAGCTGAGCCACAAGGGAAGCCCAAGAATATTGGAGTGGGTACCCTATCCCTTCTCCAGGGGATCTTCCTAACCCAGGAATTGAACCAGAGTTTCCTGCATTGCAGGCAGATTATTTACCAACTGAGCTATCGTGGAAGTCCCCAAAATATGCTTATTTGAAAGCAGATAAGCATATGATCAACATCATTTTTCATTAGGAAAATGCAAAGCAAAATCACAGTGAGATACCACTGCCTATTGTCAGAATACGTAAACAAAGACTGGTCAGATCAAGTATTGAAAAGCACATGAAGCAATTAGATTTTCCATACAATAATACAAGTGGAAAGTAACAAGGATGAGTCTCAAAATAATTATGCTTAATGAAAGAAGTCAACAATAACAAAAAAAAATACATCCTGTATGATTCCATAAATATAAACATTTTTAAACAGAAGTCTGATGTATAATGACAGAAAACAGATCAGTGCTCCCTAGGGACAAGGGAGCCAGGGTAGGGTGAAAGGAATGTATTACAAAGGAGCATGAGGAAATTTTGGGGGAACATAGGTGTATTCATTATCTTGATTATGATGATGAATTCATGGGTGTATAAAAATGTTAACTATATTAAATTTCTGCTTAAATATATGCAATTTGTTGTATATCAATTGTTTACAACTATATACCATAAATTATTATTTTGATTTTAAAAAATGTTTTAACTACTTTGTTACAATTTTCTGCTAAATTGCTATTTCTTTGATTAGAATACTACACAGAGATTAATTATGTTGAATTCTAGCTATATTTAGGTATCACTTGTCATCTTCATTTTATACATAAACTGAGAACCAAAGTGGGTAAATAACTTGACCAAATCCATACAGACTGTACATGATATAGTCAGACTTGAATCCACATCTGTCTGGCTCCAAAGTCCACATTCTTCACACTGTATAATTCGTGGGAAAAGTGAAATACCAAGCGGTATGGACATGATATTGTAATTATCTAACCATATCAAAAATGAAAATGATTGTCTTAAGTTGCTGAAATAAAAGAAAATGTCAATTATTATAATAATAAATATAATTATATATATTATAATAATAAATATATTATATATAATAATAATAAATATAATAACATTTTATTATTATAAATGGAAAAACATTTCCTTGGGGTCCTCTAATGTTCCTTATGGAACACAAATTTATGTACCAATAATCCAATATGAAATGCTTCTATTCCATCTTTATTGTCTAATAAAAATCTAAATCAGGTCTACCACATGTAGAAGACAATGGCTTTGGGGAAAAACACCATAATACATTTTCTTCTTAAAGCCATAGATTCTGTCAAAAAGAGGGTATCTTTGGCATTGACTCTGGAGAGCCTGGAACCAAGAACTCTTAGGGATGTGAGAAAATAATGTGTAGAGTCCATCAGATTATTTTATGTGGCATTATCCTGACACTGCTCAACCATTTCATAAATATGAATGGTGTGAAGACTACATGGTTCTGATTTAGTTCCATTCAGTAAATCAAAGTGCTGTTTCATGATTGTTGCCTGAGATTTAAGGTAATATTCAAGTGGTATCCTTTGAAATAAGGAGATTGAGTGAGAAGCCATCATTCAAATGGCATATGGATTAAAGATGATTTTTACAACCCAGCTCTATCAGTTTTCACTAAAGACCATGTTCTTGCCAAACACATTTTCTTAGAATATGCCATGAGATTTTTTTTCACAAATAGAGGCCAAAATATCTCTGCAGCTCCATCTTGCTTCAGGTTACTTAGAGTAAGCTTTTATCTCTACATAATGCTAGTTACAGAGTATTTAACAGGATATTGATTGAATTCTAGAAAAGTCAAGGAATGTTAAGAGGGAACTGAAGTGCAGAGAACATGAGACCACAGATGACTTCAGTTCATTCCAGTTACTCAGTCGTCTCCGACTTTTGCGGCCCCATGACTGCAGCACGCCAGGCCTCCCTGTCCATCACCAACTCCCGGAGTGTACTCAAACTCATGTCCATCGAGTCGGTGATGCCATCCAACCATCTCATCCTCTGTCATCCCCTTCTCCTCCTGCCTTTGATCTTTCCCAGCATCAGGGTCTTTTCTAATGAGTCAGTTCTTCGCATCAGGTGGCCAAAGTATTGGCATTTCAGCTTCAGCATCAGTCCTTCCGATGCATATTATGGACTGATTTCCTTTAGGATTGACTGATTTGATCTCCCTCCTGTCCAAGGGATCCTCAAGAGTTTTCTCCAACACCACAGTTCAAAACATCAGTTCTTCAGTGTTCAGCTTTCTTTATACACCAACTCTCACATCCATACATGACTACTGGAAAACTATAGCTTGGACTAGACGGAATTCTGTCAGCAAAGTAATGTCTCTGCTTTTTAATATGCTGTCTAGAATAGTATAACTTTTCTTTCAAGGAGCAAGTACATTTTAATTTCATGGCTGCAGTCACCCTCTGCAGTGATTTTGGAGCCCAAAAAAATAAAGTTTGTCACTATTTCTATTATTTCCCCATCTATTTGCCATGAAGTGATAGGACCGCTTCATTTTTTGAATGTTCAGTTTTAAGCCAACTTTTTCACTCTCTTCTTAAAACAAGAGACTCTTTAGTTCCCTTTGCTTTCTGCCATAAGGATAGTGTCATCTGCATATCTGAGGTTATTAATATTTCTCCCAGAAATCTTGATTCCATCTTGTGCTTCATCCAGCCCAGCATTTTGCATGATGTACTCTGCATAGAAGTTAAATAAGCAGGGTGACANTATCAGTATTATTTTTGAGTATTTGTTAGGTGTCATCATGCCTTCCTAAGTGTGCTGTGTTTTAGTAGCCTAGTATTTGAAGAAGTCTGCTGGAAACTAAGTCAGTATATTCTCTACCTATTCCAAAGAGCTAAAAATCAGAGCCAGGAAAGCTTTTGATGTTTTGTTGTTGTTCTTGTGTTTATAATTGTTGCTGTATTATTACTGTTGTTTTACATAAGAATTATAGAGACTGTGAATACAAAGAGCCCACCTTAACTAGAGAGCCTTGTTTAATGCAGACCATTGGAGGTTTGACATAATCAAACTATCTAGGGTAGCAGAAATATAACTGGTGGCATGTAAAATTCCTTGCAACCTGGAAGAAAGATAAGGGGGATGTAAAGTCGTGTCTTATAAGGTACACATTACACTGCAGCTCAAATTCATGATGACAGTGATGTGTGATATGGCCTAGATTCTTGAAAGGGACCTGACTTGACTTTTTTAAAGATAGATATTTTATTAATGAGCTAAAGAAAAGGGTTGACATGAGGTTAGCAGAAGTAAGCCATCCAGTATTCCTATCACTACAATCTAACCACCTTATTTTGTGCCAGAGAAACTGATAAAATGTAATAATAGGATCATATACCCATCATTTGAATAATTTTNGAGGAAAGTTCATAGCATTACAGGCATACCTTAAGAAACAAGAAAAAAATCAAATAAATAACCAAACTCTTCTTTTCACAGTTATTTGTAAAGTCTCCTAAGAAAACCTTTTTGCATTTCTTTTTCTTGGGGATGGTCCTGATCACTGCCTCCTGTACAATGTCATGAGCTTCTGTATATTGACCTTCAGCCACTCTATCAGATCTAATCCACTGAATCTATTTCTCACTTCCACTGTATAATCATAAGTTATTTGATTTAGATCATAACTGAATTGGTCTAGTGGTCTTCCCTACTTTCTTCAATTAAGTCTGTTTTTGGCAATAAGGTATTCATGATCTGAGCTATAGTTCAGTTCCTGATCTTGTTTTTGCCGACTGTATAGAGTTTCTCCATCTTTGACTGCAAAGAATATAGTCAATCTTTTTTCAGTATTGGCCATCTGGTGATGTCCATGTGAGGAAATACCCCATTTCCAAAGGCAAAGGAGAAGCCCCAGCAAGGCAGTAAGCGTGGTGAAAGTGCATTTAGAATCAAACCTCATATCTTCCAGAGATGCTCAGATGGCTCAAACATACCTTATGTGCACCAGGACCCAGAGACCCCACAGGGACTGAGACAGAACTGTGTTTGAGTCCTCCTGTGGAGGTATGGGTCAGCAGTGGAATGCTGCAGGGGCATGGGGTCTGGGTTCAGTAGACCTCAGTATAGCATAAGTCCTCTTGGAGAAGGTCACCATTAACCCCATCATAGAGCCACCAGAACTTACATAGGATTGCGAAGTAGACTCCTGGAGGGCACAAACAAAACATTGTGTGCACTTGGACCCAAGAGAAAGGAGCCAAAGCAAAAACAACACTCAGTTGTGGATGTGGCTGGTGATCGAAATAAAGTCCAATGTTGTAAAGAGCAATACTGCATAGGAACCTGGAATATTAGGTCCATGAAGCAAGGCAAATTGGAAGTGGTCCAACAGGAGATGGCAAGAGTGAACTTTGACATTTTAGGAAACAGTCAACTAAAATGGACTGGAATGGGTGAATTTAACTCAGATGACCATTATATATACTATTGTGGNCAACAGATTGGTTCCAAATTGGGAAAGGAGTACATCAAGGTTGTATATTGTCATCCTGCTAACTTAACTTCTATGCAGAGTACATCATGAGAAACGCTGGGCTGGAAGAATCACAAGCTGAAATCAAGATTGCCGGGAGAAATATCAATAACCTCATATATGCAGATGACACCACCCTTATTGCAGAAAGTGAAGAGGAACTAAGAAGCCTCTTGAGGAAAGTGAAAGAAAAGAGTGAAAAAGTTGGCTTAAAGCTCAACATTCAGAAAACTAAGATCATGGCATCTGGTCCCATCGCTTCATGGCAAATAGATGGGGAAACAGTGGAAACAGTGTCAGACTTTATTTTTTAGGGCTCCAGAATCACTGCAGATGGTGATTGCAGCCATGAAATTAAAAGATGCTTACTCCTTGGAAGGAAAGTTATGACCAACCTAGATAGCATATTCAAAAGCAGAGACTACTTTGCCAACAAAGGTCCGTCTAGTCAAGGCTATGGTTTATCCAGTAGTCATGTATGGATGTGAAAGTTGGAGTGTGAAGAAAGCTGAGCACCGAAGAATTGATGTTTTTGAGCTGTGATGTTGGAGAAGACTCATGAAAGTCCCTTGGACTGCAAGGAGATCCAACCAGTCCATTCCAAAAGAGATCAATCCTGGGTGTTCTTTGAAAGGACTGATGCTAAAGCTGAAACTCCAGTACTTTGGCCACCTCATGCGAAGGGTTGACTCATTGGAAAAGACTCTGATGCTGGGAGGGATTGGGGGCAGGAGGAGAAGGGGACGACAGAGGATGAGATAACTGGATGGCATCACCGACTCAATGGACGTGAGTTTGAGTGAATTCCAGGAGTTAGTGATGGACAGGGAGGCCTGGTGTGCTGCGATTCATGGGGTCGCAAAGAGTCGGACATGACTGAGTGACTGAACTGAACTGAACGGAGATGAGTGCAACTGGGTGGTAGTTTGCGCATTCTTTGGCATTGTCTTTCTTTGGGATTGGAATGGAAACTGATCTTTTCCAGTCCTGTGGCCACTGCTGAGTTTTCCAAATTTGCTGGCATATTGAGTGCAGCACTTTCACAGCATCACCTTTTAAGATTTGAAATAGCTCAACTAGAATTCCATCACCTCCACTAGCTTTGTTCATAGTGATGCTTCGTAAGAGCCCACTTGACTTCACATTCCAGGGTGTCTGGCTCTAGGTGAGTGATCACACCATCATAGTTATCTGGATCATGAACATCTTTTTTGTAGAGTTATTCTGTGTATTCTCACCACCTCTTCTTAATATCTTCTGCTTTTGTTAGGTCTATATCATTTCTGTCCTTTATTGTGCCAATGTTTGCATGAAATATTCCCTTTGTATCTCTAATTTTCTTGAGAGATCTCTAGTCTTTCCCATTCTACTATTTTCCTCTATTTATTTGCATTGATCACTGAGGAAGAATTTTTTTAATCTCTCCTTGCTATTCTTTTGAATTCTGCATTCAAATAGGTGTATCTTTCTTTTTCTCCTTTACCTTTAGTTTCTCTTCTTTTCCCAGCTATTTGTAAGCCCTCCTAAGACAACCATCTTACTTTTTTGCATTTATTTGTCTTGGGGATGGTTTTGATCACTGCCTTCTGTATAATATCTAGAACCTCCGTCCATAGTTCTTCCATCATTCTATCAGATCCAATGTCTTAAATCTGTCACTTCCACTGCATAATCATACGGAATTTGACTTAGGTGATAACTGAATGGCCTCATGGTTTTCCCTACTTTCGTCAATACTACTTTCATCTGAGTTTTGCAATAAGGAGCTCATGATCTGAGCACAGTCAGCTCCCAGTCTTGTTTTTGCTGACTGTATAGAGCTTCTCCATCTTTGGCTGCAAAGAATATAATCCATCTGATTTCAGTATGGACTATCTGGTGATGTCCATGTGTAGAGTCATCTCTTGTGTTTGCTATGGTCAGTGTGTTCTCTTGGTTAGCCTTTGCCCTGATTCATTTTGTACTCCAAGGCCAAACTTGCCTGTTACTCTGGGTGTCTCTTCACTTACTACTTTTGCATTCCAGTCCCCTATGATGAAAAGGACATCTTTTTTGGTGTTAGTTCTAGAAGACCTGTAGGTCATCATAGAACTGTTCAATTTCAGCTTCTTTGGCATTAGTGGTTGGGGCACAGACTCAGACTACTGTCATATTGAATGGTCTGCCTTGGAAACAGAGATCATTCTGTTATTTTTGAAACTGAACCCAAGGACTGCATTTCAGACTCTTTTGTTAACTATGATGGCTACTCCATCTTTTCTAAGGAATTCTTGCCCACGGTAGTAGATATAACGGTCATCTGAATTAAATTCGCCCATTGCAGTTCATTTTATTTCACTGATTCCTAAAATGTCAATGGTCACTCTTGCCATCTCCTGTTTGACCACTTCCAATTTACCTTGATTCATGAACCTATCATTCCAGGTTCCTATGCAATATTGTTCTTTACAGCATTGGACTTTACTTTCATCACCTGTCACATCCACAACTGGGTGTTGTTTTTTGCTTTGATTCCGTCTTTTCATTCTTTCTGGAGTTATTTCTCCACTCTTCTCCAGTAGCATGTTGGGCACCTAATCAATCTGGGGAGTTCGTCTTTCAGGGATAGCAGAAGTGATTATATTCAAAGGCAAATAGATGAGAAATAAATGCTAAGAAATGGAAATTTGTATAACGACCAATGTATTGAAATGAAAGTGAGACTGAGATGAAGTTAATGGAGATAACCTATGCATCTGGAACTTTAAAATACTGCTGGGGATTCACATCGTTAGATAAGTGCAAATTTCACTTTCTCTCTTATTCTCACCTAGTGTCTCACCCACATTCATGGTTCTCTCCAACTGTCTAAAATTTTTCTCCTGTTCAACAATGAGAGAAAGTGTATTGCAATGTGAGTAAATAAAAGAGGAAAGAGGAGGAGGAAACATTAAGACAAAGACCTACAGGGAAGGAATTGGAACAGAGAGGAAAGAAAAAAGACTATTAAAACACCTACACACCTGATAACTTTTAACATTGAAGCAATTTTAAAACATGATTCCAAATTTTTTGACACTCTTTCCATCAGTAACTCAACTCTATGTCCCATCACCTGAATCAGAGTAGTCTTTTGACTACTTCTGCCAAATTGGAAGAGATCAAACAGGATTTGGCAAGAGTGAAGATAGGCATTTTACAAATCAGAGAACTAAAGTGTACTGGAATGGGCGAATTTAACTCAGATGAGTCCAAAAGCAGTACTTGGATGCAATCTCAAAAATGACAAAATGATATCTGTTCATTTCCAAGGCAAACCATTCAATATCACAGTAATCCAAGTCTACACCCATACCAGTTAACACTGAAGAAGCTGAAGTTGAACTATGAAGACCTACAAGACCTACTAGAACTAACACCCAAAAAAGATGTCCTTCTCATTATAGCGGACTGGAATGAAAAAGTAGGATGTCAAGAAACACCTGGAGTAACAGGCAAATTTGGCCTTGGAGTACAGAATGAAGCAGGGCAAAGGCTAATAGAGTTTTGCCAAGAGAAAGCACTGGTCTTAGCAAACACCCTCTTCCAACAACACAAGAGAAGACACAAAACATAGATATCACCATATGGTCAATACCAAAATAAGATTGATTATATTCTTTGCAGCCAAAGATGGTAAAGCTCTACTCAGTCAGAAAAAGCAAGACCAGAACATGACTGTGGCTCAGATCATAAACTCCTTAGTGCCAAATTTAGGTTTAAATTGAAGAAAGTAGGGAAAACAACTAGACCATTCAGGTATGATCTAAATAAAATCCCTTATAATTATACAGTGGAAGTGTGAAACAGATTCAAGGGATTATATCTGATAGAGTGCCTGAAGAACTATGGGTGGAGGTTCATGATATTGTACAAAAGACAGGGATCAAGACCACCCCCAAGGAAAAGAATTGCAAAAAAGCAAAATGGTTGTCTGAGGAGGCCTTACAAATAGCTGTGAAAAGAAGAGAAGCTAAAGGCAAAGGAGAAAAGGAAAGACATACCCATTTTAATGCAGAGTTCCAAAGAATAGCAAGGAGATATAAGAAAGCCTTCCTCAGTGATCAATGCAAAGAAATAGAGGAAAACAACAGAATGGGAAAGACTAGAGATCTCTTCAAGAAAATCAGAGAGCATCTTTTCATGTATTTCATAGCCATCTGTATGTCTTCTTTGGAGAAATGTCTGTTTAGTTCTTTGGCCCATTTTTTGATTGGGTCATTTATTTTTCTGAAATTGAGTTGTAGGAGTTGCTTGTATATTTTTGAGATTAGTTCTTTGTCAGTTGCTCCATTTGCTATTATTTTCTCCCATTCTGAAGGCTGTTTTTTCACCTTGCTTATAGTTTCCTTTGTTGTGCAGAAGCTTTTAAGTTTAATTAGGTCNTAGCATGCATGCGTGTTGGTGTATGTGTGAGTGCATGCTCAGTCATATCTGACTCTTTGCAACCCCATCGACTGTAGCCCACCAGGCTCCACTGTCCATGGAGTTTTCCAGGCAAGCAAACTGGAGTGGGTTGCAATTTCCTGCGCCAGGGGATCTTCCCAGCCCAGGGATCAAAGCCATGTCTCCTGCACTGGCAGCAGGTTCTTCACCACTGAACTACCTGGGAAGCCCTGTTGGATGCAGATACATTTATAAATGTTATATCTTCTTTACACTTAAAATGTTTTACTTCATGCGTCTCTTAATTATTATAATTTTAGTTTCTTTGACTCCTTTTGTCTTTTAACCTTCATGCTCACTTTATACGTGATTAATGCACTACCTTTATTTTGTATTTACCTTTTCTAGAAAGACTTTCACTTTTGCGTGTTTTCTTCTTATTTATTAGTGCTACTTCTTTTCAATTTAAAACTTTTCCTAAAGTATTTCTTGTAGGGCCAGTTTAAGATGTGTATAAGAGACAGCTGCAGACACTGCGCGCGAGACAGACGGCTGAGGACGCACCGAGAANTTGATAAATCTGTATGCAGGTCAGGAAGCAACAGTTAGAACTGGACATGGAACAACAGACTGGTTCCAAATAGGGAAAGGAGTACGTCAAGGCCATATATTGTCACCCTGCTTATTTAACTCATATGTGGAGTACTTCATAAGAAATGCTGGGCTAGATGAAGCACAAGCTGGAATCAAGATTGTCAGGAGAAATAGCAAAAACCACAGATACGCAGATGATACCATCCTAATGGCAGAAAGTGAAGAAGAACTAGAAAGCCTCTTGATTAAAGTGAAAGAGAGTGAAAAAGTTGGCTTAAAACTCAACATTCATAAAACTAAGATCATGGCATCTGGTCCCATCATTTCATGGAAAATAGATAGGGAAACAGTGAGAGACTTTTTATTTTGGGGGGGTGCCAAAATCACTGCGGATGGTGACTGCAGTCATGAAGTTAAAAACGCTTGCTCATTGGAAGAAAACTTACGGCCAACCTAGACAGCATATTAAAAAGCAGAGACATTACTTTGCCAACAAAGGTTCATATAGTCAAAGCTATGGTTTTTCCAGTAGTTATGCATGGATTTGAGAGTTTGGACCATAAAAAGGCTGAGCACTGAAGAATCAATGCTTTCAATTGCAGTGATGGAGAAAACTCCTGAGAGTCCCTTTTGCTGAAAGGAGATCAATCCTAAAGGAACCAGTCAATCCTAAAGGAAATCAACCCTAAATATTCATTGGAAGGACTGATGCTGAAGCTGAAACTCCAACACTTTGGCCACCTGATGCGAAGAGCTGCCTCACTGGAAAAGACCCTGATGCTGGGAAAGACTAAAGGCAGGAGGAGAAGGGGAAACAGGATGAGACGGTTGGATGGCATCACCAACACAGTGGACATGAGTTTGAGTAAACTCTGGGAATCAGTGATGGACATGGAGGCCTGGTGTGCTGCAGTCCACGCGGTTGCAAAGAGTCAGACACAACTGAGTGATCAAACTGAACTGAATTGAACCAATAGAGTAGGCAAGAAGTGATATGTGATATCCAAGATGAGGTGATTAAAGTCCAAAAAATTTTCATCTGGTTTTTTTGGAATAATTGTCCTCTAAGGACTCTACCAGGACTTCCCTGGTGGCTCAGTGGTAAAGAGCCATTGCAGTGGCTCCTTCAATGCAGGAGACCTGTGTTTGATCCCTGGATTGTGAAGATCCCCTGGAGAAGGGCATGGCAACCCACTCTAGTTTTCTTACCTAGGAAATCCCATGGACAGTGTAGCCTGGCAGACTGCAGTCCATAGGATCACACAGAGCAACTAAGCAGCAGCAGCAGTGGCCACAAGGACTCTACTACATGGAGAGTCCTTGTTGTGGGAGAGTCCTTGTTGGGAGAAACCAAATTCACATTCAGAAGACACATGTACATGCCTCTTAGTCAACAGGCCCCACTGAGTTCAACCTTTGAGTCATTCCAGCCCAGGCATCATAAATGTGAGTGAAGAATCCAGGACCAGTTTCAAAGACATGCAAACTATACGGTCACACAAGGTCCACACTCAGAAGGGCCTATGGTTGGTTTAATCTCTATTATTACCAATTACATCTTTGAACTTGCGTTTTATAAGTGAAGTCCAAGGGACAATGCAGTATGTGCACAAGTAGAGGTAACATGCACAATATGTATATCTTCCACATGCCACCCCCAATTCTCACCATCTCCTGCCACCTCACATATAGACTTCATGTTACTCTACAAGTACAGAACTCAGATGGACCCACAATATGTGGAGTTCTGGAAGACTCAATGTGAGTCCAGGATAAGCACGTGACATCTACGATTGAGTAAAGTGAAAGTGGAAGTCTCTCAGTAGTGTCCAACTCTTTGTGACCCCATGGACTACACAGTCCATGGAATTCTCCAGGCCAGAATAGTGGGGTGGGTAGCCGTTCCCTTCTCCAAGGGATCTTCCCAACCCAGGGATTGAACCCAAGTCTCCCGCATTGCAGGCAGATTCTTTACCAGCTGAGCCACCAGGGAAGCCCACGACTGTAAGAAGCCACGCTTTTCAACTCAAACTAGAACCTGCTTTGAATGCAAGAATAAGGAGGTGGCATTCTAAGAAATTCTCACAAAAGAAGCCTATCATATCCTTTCTTACGTGTATTTCTTCTCTGTATTAACATATAACTACTTACAATGAAAATGATGGCATGGAAAGAAAGGAAAAGAGACGACCCATTGTTATTTTTCCTTTTAGTTCTTCCTTATTCATCAGTAAGCCAAAGGTAGAGAATGTTGGTTAAATGTGTGCATTATCAGAAAGTGGAGGAAAAACTATACAGATGGACTGTAAGATCAAAATATATATGCACATATGAGCTATGAAAGACAAATCATAGATACAGGGCACAGAGAACACTAAAAAAAAGCAGCAAAGATCTTCTTTAGTCCAGACAACACTAATCCTGGATCCACTATGGGCAATCCAGAGGATAGTGAAAAGCCCTCTATCCCTTTTCAACTATCTTGTCATTCATTTTTCCTAGAAACAAGTGTTTCCTGGGAAGAGCCCAAGTTTCTTTTTCTCCAAAAAAATATGCTTTTTGGGTCAATTTTTTTTCTTTTTCTGAAAAGAAAAATTACAAGTGACAAAGAAGAAATAAGAATATTTTCTAAAGACTGAAAAATGCCTATGATTCAGAAGCCATTGTTCATCTGCAAGTCTAAACCAAAAAGCTGTATGGGAATGTACAAAAAAAGCTTTTAAAAATGTAAGTGCTCAAGGTTTTCTCCCAACAGTCATTTCAGGCCTGGTCACCCCACCTTCAACCTGAAACGTAAGGTACAGCTATTGGGAAAAGGCTGCCATTCACAGCCAGGTCAGAAGTATGAGATTTATTTAGCTTGTGCTCTTGGCAGAGAGGACCATAAAACTTGATTCCTCCTCATCCTAAAATAAATGCTAGGCAGAGTAATGTTTCTAGAATGTCAAAAGAATGCCACAGAGAAGCATTTGCTTTTCTTGGTAACCCATACTTTTAAAAGCACTGAAGTCCCTATTTTCAATTCCAGAGAATTAAGGACAATGACAATGACTTCAGGCTTTTTCTCCTCAGTGGAAAATGCTGGATGAAATTAAGATATAAAGTGGCTCTTTTGCTTCCCTGGTAGCTCAGCTGATAAAGAATCTGCCTCCAATGCAGGAGACTTTGGTTCAATTCCTGGGTTGGGAAGATCCACTGGAGAAGGGAATGGCTACCCACGCCAGTATTCTAGCCTGGAGAAGTCAGACACTACTGAATGACTTTTACTTTCACTTTTTTTTTTTTTTTTGCTATGCAAATATGTATTGGCCCCTTTCACTAACAAAGCAGTTGATGTCCATTATCTCCCATGTAGACCAAAGAGTCCCACAGAGGGAACCAAATATCTACAGGACATGGGTTTTCCCTTATTCTCAGGGAGTTATTTTTAAAGTTAGATATTTCTGCAAACAAGCCAGCACTGAACCTCCGTGGGACACAGATTTTGCTGGACAGGTTGGCTCCATTGGTTAGTTAGAAACTGATCTGAATGAGGTCAACAATTTGAAGCTTATTTCTCAAAGACCAAAATTCCAAAAAGGGAAACAAACAAAAAGCTGGTAACCCCAAAGACAGCACCTGTTACAAATGCCTTTAGTTGCCAGCAGAATGTATACAAAGAAGTTAAGAGAGTACAGTCTACAAAAAGCCAAACACTGTCCCCAACCTGCCAGTCCCTATCAATATTACCTGACACAAAGAAGGTACATTAAAAAGCAACATACTCAGCAATGAGAAAGATCAGTTTTACCTACGTTATAATTCTCCCTCTCCTAGTCCATACGTTGCACATCTTCTGCTCAAAGCATACCTTGACTACCAACTTTCCTCTCTCTGTCTAGTACTTCCCATTCTCATTTCCTCCACCACCCTTCCTGGCCTGTAGGTAAGAGACAAGGGGAGGGAGCAGCATAAGATTACAGGTCTGTGAGTGCATCCAGAGTGAAATGCTAATGTGCCTAAGCACTGCCCAATAGCAGCAGAAAAAAATTTGCCAGGGGTAGCCTTGACTGTTCAGTATTCTTTTTATTGGAGTATGGTAGATTTATAATGTGGTGTTAGTTTCAGCTGTACAACAAAGTGAATCAGATATAGATATAGATATAGACACATATCCACTCTTTTAGATTCTTTTCCCATACAGGCCATCATAGCGTATTGAGAATTCCTTGTGCTATACAGTACATCATTCTTAGTTGTCTATTTTATATATAGTAGTGTGTATATGTCAGTCTCACTCTCCCAATTTATCCTTCCACCCCTCTTTTCCCCACTGTTAACCATAAGTTTGTCTTCTACATCTGTTACTCTATATTTGTTTTTCAAATAAGTCCATTTATACCATTTTTTAGATTCCACATATAAGCAATATCGTATGATATTTATCTTTCTCTGTCTGACTAACTTACTCAGTGTGACAATCTCTAGGTCCATCTATGTTGATACAAAGGGCATTAGTTCATTCTTTTCATGGCTTAATAATATTCCATTTTACATATGTACCATATCTTCTTTATCCATTCCTCTACTGATAGATATTTAGGTTGGTTCCATGTCCTGGCTATTGCAAATATGCTACAATGAATACTGAGGTGCATTATCATTTTGAATCATAGTTTTCTCTGGATATATGCCCAGGAGTGAAATTGCTGTATCATATGGTTTTTAGTTTTCTAAGGAACCTCCATACTGCTCTCCATAGTGGCTGTACCAATTTACATTTCCACCAGGAAATGGGCAGGCTCTGGTTACCACACCACCAATCAAACTCCCTATTGAGGGGATAACAGCACACCTGATGAAAGAAGTGGCAGTCATCCATAACTAAAAACATAAAAATAGCCCTCCAAGGCAGTCTGAGGGTCTGGCACTGAGAAAAAGAACCCCCAGAGCATTTAGCTTTCAAATCCAGCAGGGCTTGAGTGCAGTAACCTCAGAGAGCTGGGGAAAATAGATTCCACTTTTGGAGATTGCACACAAGGTCTCATGTGTCCTGAGACCCAGCACAAAGCAGTACCTCCATAGGAACCTGGACAAGAGCTATCTAGGGATCTCATATGGCCTCCTGTGGAGGTAGGGATTGACTGTAACTCACTGTAGAGGCAAGAACACTGGTAGCTGAGGCCCCAGGCAACATTAACAAACATGAGCTCTCCTTGTTGTTGTTTAGTCATTAAGTTGTGTCTGACTATTTGTAAATTCATGGACTATATAGTATGCCAAGCTCCTCTGTCTTCACTGTCTCACATAGTTTGCTCAAACTCATGTCTATTGAGTCAGTGATGCTTTCTAACCATCTCATCCATGAGCTCTCCTACATGCGTGTATGTGAAGTCATTTCATTTACATCCGACTCTCTGCAACGCTATGGACTATAGCCCACAGGCTTCTCTGTCCACAGGAATTCTGCAGGCAAGAATACTGAAGTGGGATGCCATGCCCTCCTCTAGGGGATCTTGCCAACCCAGGGATCGAACCCATGTCTCTTATGTCTCCTGCATTGACAGGCAGGTTCCTAACCACTAGTGCCACCTGGGAAGCCCCATGAGTTCTACTGGAGGTTTCCATTTAAGCACCAAGATCCAGCCCTACCCAACAGCCTGCAGGCTCCACTCCTGGAATGCCTCAGGGCAAACAACCAGCAAGAAAGGAACACAGCCTCACTCATCAGCAGAGAGGCTGTCTAAAATCATATTAAGCACACAGCCACACCAAAACACACTCCCTTATGTGGTCCTGCCCACCAGAGGGACAAGACTCAGCTCCAACCACCAGAGGTCAGGCAACAGTCCCTCCCACCAGGAATCCTGCACAAGCCCCTCAACCAGCCTCACCAACGAGGGGACAGTCAACAGAAGCAAAAGGGACTACAATCCCACAGCCTGCAGAAAGGCTGTAGTAAGTCAAAAAAAAAGTGAGATGACAGAGAAATATGTTGTAGATGAAGGAGCAAGATAAAAATCTACAAGAACAACTAAATGAAGAGGAGATAGGCAATCTACTGGTAAAGGGAGTCAGAGTAATGATAGTAAAGATGATCAAAAATCTCGGTAAAAGAATGGAGGCACAGACCAAGAAAATACGAGAAATGTTTACAAAGAGATAGAACATTTAAAGAACAAAGATGAACAACCCAATAATTGAAATGAAAAATGCATTAGAAGGAATCAATAGCAGAATAACTGAGGCAGAAGAATGAATAAGTAAGTGAGCTGGAAGACAGAATGGTGGAAATCACTTCCACAGAACAGAATAAAATAAAAATAATGAAAAGAAATGAGGACAATCTCAGAGACATTGGGACAACATTAAACACATCAAAATTCACATTAGAGGAGTCCAAGAAGTAGAGGAGGAGGGGGAAGAGAAAGGGTCTGAAGAAACATCCAAAGAGATTATAGTAATAAAACTTCCCTAACATGGTAAGGGAAATAATCACCCAAGTCCAGAAAGTGCAGAGAGTCCATACAGGATAAACCCAAGGAGGAACACACTGAAACACATGTTAATTAAACTAATAAAAATTAAATACAAAGAAAAAATATTAAAGGAAACAAAGAAAAAGCAACAAAAACATACAAGGAAATCCCCCCATAAGATTATCAGTTGATTTTTCAGCAGATTAAAAAGGCTACAAAGGAGTGACATGATCTATTTCAAGTAATAAAAGGGGAAAACCTACAACTAAGAATACTCTACCCTGCAAGGCTCTCATTCAAATTCGATGGAGAAATTAAAAGCTTTATAGAGAAGCAAAAGTTATGAGAATGCAGCACCACCAAAACAGCTTTGAATCAAATGCTAAAGGAAATTCTCTAGGCAGGGGGGAAAAAAAGACACAACTAGAAACAAGAAAATCACAAATGAGAAACCTCAATGGTAGAGGCAAACATACAGTAAATGTAGGAAATCATCCACACACAAATATGATTCACAAACAAATATGATATCAAAACCAGCAACTGTGAGAAGAGAGTACAAATGCAGGAAATGGGAATTGCATTTGAAATTAAGAGTCTAGCAACTGAAAACAAACGTGTATATATAGAGAGACTGCTATAGACTGTTCAGTATTGAATCAACAGAGGAAGAGATCCTGGAGCATTTTTAGACCAACTCCTCATTTTCAAACTAAGAAATATGAAACCCAGAGAAGTGGAGTCATCTGTCCAAGTGTGTGTGCTGGAGCTAACACAGAGGTCCAAGATTATTTCCCTATTACACAGTTTGTCAGTTTTTTTCTGTAAGAAATTCAATTCAAATATGTACAGAGGTTACCATTTAAATTCTTCAGATTGGGATTAGCTGCACTCCTATGGTAATCACCTACATCATCTCTAAAATGAGAAAATAAGAGCTGAAAACTGTTTCTCTTTCATTTGTTTCTTTTTCTCACCCAGAGATTTTTTACATCACTGTTTTTCACCTTGAATTCCCTTTATGATATCCACCATCCTGACTCATAAGCCTGTTTATTCAATATTAAAACTCCTGAATAAGTGGAGAAACACATTTATTTGATGCACGGAAAGAGAGAAGATATAAACTGGATTAAGAGGTTTAGAGATAATATCTGAAACTTTTTATTAAGAAAAAGACTAGAATTTTATTCTGATATGGACTGAGATTGGACAAAAACATTAAGAAATTGAGAAGTACTTTCATACCAAAATCCAAACCCCTCAGCTTGACATTCAGGGGCCAAAGTTGGTCCCAACTATTTTATCTCTACTATAACTATTCGATACACCCTATGTTCTAACATACAAGATGCCTCATTGTTCCCCAGTATTCATATCAAGCACTCATTTAATTATTTTTTCAGGCTTATCACTTCCACCTGGAACACTATTCTCATTATCCTACTTACACCTCTGTCATCAGTGAAAACCACACTTATTTTCAAAGTGCCATCACAGATGATCAGGGTTATTTGTGGCCCTTCCAAAACAGCAGGCAAAAGTGAACAATTCCCCTTCTCCCGACTTTATTCTCTTCCAGAATTTTCTTTATATGTCTATTATAGAATTTACTACGTTTATCTTCTGTGCATAGTGTATTATGTCTACCCCATTAACAGAAGTTAAGTACTTAGATTTTCATCCCAGAACACCAGCCCTGAGACAGGCTTTAAGGAGTCACACAATTAGTGTTTTTTTAACTGAACTGAAGATTTGGGGAAAAGGAAGTATTCTTAATCAGCATTAAATAGGTTCAATATTGTAATACACAAAAGTACTTTCATCTGAAGAATTTAAATGGTAACCTCTGTACGTATTTGAATTGAATTTCTTACAGAAAAAAAAATTGTTATCCTTCATTCAAAGAACAAATGCATTTCCCACTTTTGTGTCTGTGTCACAAAATGAAAACTCCCTTCTATTTACCACTATGTAAAAAACTGACAATTTCACTCCTTCTGAGTATTGGCAAGAACTCATTCTCCAGCCAACTTGCAAATCAGAAGATCATGCAGAGTACCATTTTCCCATTTGCTGAATCCAAAAGATTCTCAGCAATTCTCAAACTCTAGACAACTTCATTGTGGAAAATATGCCCAACAATAGATGAAATGTAGCACAATTTGGAAAAATGATTAGTTTTCTTTCTCTGTTTTATTCCAGTTATAAAATGAGAGTGATTTTGGAATGTCTGGGTTTAGAATTTTAATTTCATTGTATTTGAAACCATACAACAGGCAAATGAAGAAAACTTTACTAGAGTCAGCTCCTGCATTTTTGAAAACTCATGTATACTCTTGAAAACACATTTTCAGATCACAAGTATTTTTAAACTTAAACAGTAATGAGCTGAGCCCGTATTTTGCATCTCTGGGCCATCTTAAGCCATCAATGTTGATATTACCACAGAGAAACCTTCCCTTTCATGATCATGAGCTTGTCCCTTTCAACAGATCTGTGATACTTTCTAGCATCTCAAACAAGGAGTTTTTTAACTTAATTTCTGAGGGCCAGATTCTGCCCTTGAATACATGTGAGTAATAAGTACTGACACTAGTGGAAATTCTGGATACGCATTTGAGGGCAGACTATGGTCCTCTGAGTATTCCTAATGTGACTGCTGAAATTCTCTTTTTTAAGACTGGTTTGATTTTAGCTCTCCTTCTCTTAAATGTGCATACAATATGAGAAATGATGCATGAAGGCTGTGATCAAATGAAACACTTCAAAACCAGCTGGTAGCCTGTTCTAACCCAAGGAAAGAGCTAGATTTTAAGTCCTCTATATTTCCTGGTGTACTACTGCCCTGATAACCAGCATAGAGCAAGATTTTTCATTTCTGGACCCACATCCTAATTAAAGAGAATAAAACTAAGATTACAACTAATGCTGACGATTTTAAAAAACAGTTTTTAAGAGTTTTAGGATGAAAACTGCACTCACTTCATAAACTTCATTTATGTAGCTACTAAATTATTTTATTTTCTGTTTTTTGTTTTTCACTGAATTGAATTATAAATGCTAGTAACTTCAGGACACTTATAAAACTACATACAGAAGGAGACAAACTGGTAAAGTGGCAATCTGGAACTACCTGGAAACCCCAGACTTATCCTATACTTCTTTTTCTTCCTAGATCTTTCTTCTTTTTCTTCCTGATCTCTACCCATATCCCCCACTCCCACACAGAAACACATAAACATTCAGTTCACCAAAACCTCTCAATTTTGTCTCCCTAATTCCCGAGTACACCTCCCTTTTTCTTCAGCTTCACTATTTTTAGCCCTGTTCATTTTTCTTCCTAGACAATAGCAATGGTCTCATTGTTCTGGTCTCCTTCCCCCCATCTTGAATACTACACATTCTCCACACAGGTGGCAGAATGATACTTTTAAACTGTAAATCTAAGACTGATACTCTCATGAATATAATCCAGTAGCTTTCCACTGGCTTCAGGCAATATCTAACAGTTCATTATTTGAATTGTCTCAAAAGCTTCCCTGGTGGCTCAGCAGTAAACAATCCGCCTGCCAAGGTAGGATACTTGGGTTCAATCTCTGGGTCAGGAAAATCCTCTGGAGAAGTAAATAGCAATGTACTCCAGTATTCTTGCCTGGAGAATACCATGGACAGAAGAGCCTGTCCATGGAGTCGCAAAGAGTTGGACACAACTTAGTTAGTGACTAAACAGCAGCAGCATGTAGCACAGAGAATCATATTCATTATGTCAATGGTTCTAAACCTTGTGAAATAAGGGTAAATAACATTATGTTATTTGTCCAGAATCACTTCGCTAATACTCATAGAGCAAAAACTGAACCCCAGACTCCATGATTACTTTATTAATCTATAACAGAATTCCTTAAAGTCACAACCACTTAATTCAGTTCAGTCGCTCTGTCGTGTCCAACTCTTTGCGATCTCATGAATCGAAGCACACCAGGCCTCGCTGTCCATCACCAATTCCTGGAGTTCACTCAGATTTACATCCATCAAGTCATTGATGCCATCCAGCCATCTCATCCTCTGTCATCCCCTGCTCCTCCTGCCCCCAATCCCTCCCATCATCAGAGAGTCTTTTCCAATGAGTCAATCCTTCGCATGAGGTGGACAAAGTACTGGAGTTTCAGCTTTAGCATCATTCCTTCCAAAGAAATCCCAGGGCTGATCTCCTTCAGAATGGATTGGTTGGATTTCCTTGCAGTTCAAGGGACTCTCAAGAGTCTTCTACAACACCACAGTTCAAAAGCATCAATTCTTCGGTGCTCAGCCTTCTTCACAGTCCAACTCTCACATCCATACATAACCACAGGAAAAACCATAGCCTTGACTAGACGGACCTTAGTCGGCAAAGTAACATCTCTGCTTTTGAATATGCGCAGGTGCAGGAGGGCCTAGAGGAGATATTCCACGTTGAAGGTCAGGAAGGGTAGTGGTGAGGAGATACCCCTCGTCCAAGGTAAGGAGCAGTGGCTGTGCTTTGCTGGAGCAGCTGTGAAGAGATACCCCATGCCCAAGGTAAGAGAAACCCAAGTAAGATGGTAGCTGTTGCAAGAGGGCATCAGAGGGCAGACACACTGAAACCATACTCACAGAAAACTAGTCAATCTAATTACACTAGGACCATAGCCTTGTCTAACTCAATGAAACTAACCCATGCCCACAGGGCAACCCAAGACGGGTGGGTCATGGTGGAGAGGTCAGACAGAATGTGGTCCACTGGAGAAGAGATGTGTATAAGAGACAGCCCTATGTTCTAACATACAAGATGCCTCATTGTTCCCCAGTATTCATATCAAGCACTCATTTAATTATTTTTTCAGGCTTATCACTTCCACCTGGAACACTATTCTCATTATCCTACTTACACCTCTGTCATCAGTGAAAACCACACTTATTTTCAAAGTGCCATCACAGATGATCAGGGTTATTTGTGGCCCTTCCAAAACAGCAGGCAAAAGTGAACAATTCCCCTTCTCCCGACTTTATTCTCTTCCAGAATTTTCTTTATATGTCTATTATAGAATTTACTACGTTTATCTTCTGTGCATAGTGTATTATGTCTACCCCATTAACAGAAGTTAAGTACTTAGATTTTCATCCCAGAACACCAGCCCTGAGACAGGCTTTAAGGAGTCACACAATTAGTGTTTTTTTAACTGAACTGAAGATTTGGGGAAAAGGAAGTATTCTTAATCAGCATTAAATAGGTTCAATATTGTAATACACAAAAGTACTTTCATCTGAAGAATTTAAATGGTAACCTCTGTACGTATTTGAATTGAATTTCTTACAGAAAAAAAAATTGTTATCCTTCATTCAAAGAACAAATGCATTTCCCACTTTTGTGTCTGTGTCACAAAATGAAAACTCCCTTCTATTTACCACTATGTAAAAAACTGACAATTTCACTCCTTCTGAGTATTGGCAAGAACTCATTCTCCAGCCAACTTGCAAATCAGAAGATCATGCAGAGTACCATTTTCCCATTTGCTGAATCCAAAAGATTCTCAGCAATTCTCAAACTCTAGACAACTTCATTGTGGAAAATATGCCCAACAATAGATGAAATGTAGCACAATTTGGAAAAATGATTAGTTTTCTTTCTCTGTTTTATTCCAGTTATAAAATGAGAGTGATTTTGGAATGTCTGGGTTTAGAATTTTAATTTCATTGTATTTGAAACCATACAACAGGCAAATGAAGAAAACTTTACTAGAGTCAGCTCCTGCATTTTTGAAAACTCATGTATACTCTTGAAAACACATTTTCAGATCACAAGTATTTTTAAACTTAAACAGTAATGAGCTGAGCCCGTATTTTGCATCTCTGGGCCATCTTAAGCCATCAATGTTGATATTACCACAGAGAAACCTTCCCTTTCATGATCATGAGCTTGTCCCTTTCAACAGATCTGTGATACTTTCTAGCATCTCAAACAAGGAGTTTTTTAACTTAATTTCTGAGGGCCAGATTCTGCCCTTGAATACATGTGAGTAATAAGTACTGACACTAGTGGAAATTCTGGATACGCATTTGAGGGCAGACTATGGTCCTCTGAGTATTCCTAATGTGANCTGGGATTTCTTTGGAGGGAATGATGCTAAAGCTGAAACTCCAGTACTTTGGCCACCTCATGCGTAGAGTTGACACATTGGAAAAGACTCTGATGCTGGGAGAGATTGGGGGCAGGAGGAGAAGGGGACGACAGAGGATGAGATGGCTGGATGGCATCACGGACTCGATGGACGTGAGTCTGAGTGAACTCTGGGAGTTGGTGATGGACAGGGAGGCCTGGTGTGGTGTGATTCATGGGGTCGCAAAGAGTCGGACACAACTGAGAGACTGAACTGAGCTGAGAAATGGAAGCAACCTAAGTGCCCATCAACAGATGAATAGATAAAGAAGATGTAGTATGTCCATGTGATCGAATATTATTCAACCATAAAAAGAATGAAATCTTGCCATTTGCAACAACATGTATGGACCTGCAAGTATTGTGCTTAATGAAATATGTCAGATAAAGAAAGACAAGTAGTGTATGTTATAGCTTATATGTAAATCTAAAAACAAGACAAATGTATAAATACAACAAAACAGAAACAGACTCAGAGATACAGAGAACAAACTAGTGATTACCACAGTGGGGAGAGGGGGAGAGGGATGGGCAACATAGATGAAAGGAATTAAAAGGTATAACTAGCAGTTATAAATAAGTCACAAGAATGTATTATACAACACAAGGCATTTTGTCAATATTTTATAATAACTTTTTATGATCTGTAATCTATAAAATTATGAATCACTATGTTGTATACTTGAAAATTATTATAACATTATAAGTCAACTATAATTCAATAAATTTTTAAAACTATTTTTTAAAGCTTTAAGGAAGGTAGACCAATTTGTTCTCCAGAACTCATAAGCTAGCAAATTAGTCTGTCGCCAGTAAACATCTCTAAAACATCATAAATAGAATTATTTAACTCAAAAACACAAAGGTGTTAGTTTGGGGGTTCCTCCTGCTAAGAGAATATAATCTTGAAGATATTTTAAAGGAAAAACCATGCTCCTTGGCATTGGCTTCCTGTACTATTTCCTACTTAGCACATAATCTGCATTCAACTAGGTTCACTTGAAAAGGAAATTGCATTCTCAGCTCCTGGTCAGCTCTCCAGCCCAAATTCCTCTATGAAGAGACGGGAGTGGCAGCCATAGCACAAATATGGTAACTACTCCCCAGGCTGTATGTGCAAAAGCTCCATCCTTGACAGGTGTATCATGTCCTTGCCTTAAGAGCACAGAATAATAAGACTCCTCCTCTCTTAAACATAAAGTGTGGGTTCAGTGCAATAGAAAGGGGAACATTTATGGAAGTCAGACTCATCTATATGAGAATGTATATGTTTTCACAAAATGCATTGAGAAAAAAGTAATCTTGAGAAAATATGCTCAGGGTAAATAGAAATTGGCAATTGAAAGTAAGGCATAAAATAAACATTTTACTTGTATTCTGTTTACCAAAAAAATGATATTTTTATTCTGTCTCTCCTTTATTAATGGATTGGGAAGCCAAAAGATCTCATTAAAATGATTCAAAAGATTCATTAAAAGCATCATTAAAGTCTTCCTTATTGATCATTTTTTCCCTTTCATAAAACAGAAATTTCTAATAATTTTTAAAGGATCAGCAACTTTCCTTTTGTAATACATATCACAAAGAGAAAGGGAAAATAATTTCTGACAGGACAAACATAAAACATCATTTTATATTATTCCAAATTAAAAATAAGAATTCAGAATAGTTCTGAACCAACATAGTCATTATCTTAATAATGTCTTTCAAAGGACAGAAACTTTTGAGTCCAAATTTCAATTTTTTATTTCAAGGATCATGCTTTTGATATATCTGAAAACTCATGACAAAACCTAAGGTCACCTAGATTTTCTTCTGTGTTATCTTCTAGAAGTTTCGTAGTTTAGCATTTTACATTTAAGTTTATGATTCATTGAGTTGACTTGTGAAAAGTGAAGGGTCTGTTTCTACACTGGATGGATGTCCGATTGTTTCAACTCAGTATATTGAAAAGACCAATGATTATCCATTAAATTTCCTTTCTTCCTTTGTCAATACACAATTGACTACATTTGTATGGGTCTATTTCTGGGCTCTCTATTCTCATTATCTAATTTATTTATTCTTTCACCAATACTACATTATTTTGATTGTTGTAGCTTTATAATAAGTTTTGAATTCAGGTGGTATCTGTCCTCAACTTTGTTCTTACTCAGTATTGCACTGGCTGTTCTGAATCTCTTGCCTTTCCATATAAACTTTTGTGTGTAATTTTGAGTTTCTAATTTTGTATCCTTTGTCTAAATGGGGGCAAATAAAATTTTATAACCTACAGGGCCCAAATCAGGACCCACATGAATTCTGATGACAATAAAAATAATATTTTTTATTCTCTCTCCTGTATTAATGGATTGGACAGTTCAAGCTCTACTGACAGTTCAAACCATAAGGGTGGATTAAAACTTGAAGGGAACTGGAGTTTACTGGCCTTTTGTGGAGCCAGGTCTTAGTGTTGACTTAGAGGTATTTGGGAGAGTTCTCACCAATTAATATTCTCTGGTGACAGCCCAGCCTGGTGTTCTGTGATGACCTAGAGAGGTGGGATGAGGGTGGGGTAAGAGGGAGGCTCAAGAGGGAGGGGATATATATGTATATATATAGCTATGACTAATTCACATTGTATGGCAGAAACCAACACAGTATTGTAGAGTAATTATTCTCCAATTAAAACAATTTTTTTTAATTTATTTATTTATTTATTTTTTGATTTGACTTTACAATACTCTGCTGGGTTTGCCATACATCGACATGAATCCACCACAGGTGTACACAAGCTCCCAATCCCGAAGTCAAACTTAAAAAAACTTAAAGAGAAAGCAGAGGGTGAGGCCCTAATGTATATCCTCAATCAAGAAAAACAAAGAGGTAAGGAAAAAAGAACAAGAATGAAGAAAGACTGAGATCCTCCAAGTTGCTCAATAATTTTAATTCTAAATGATATCTGCAGGTACCTACATGTAATATCTCTAAACTTAGTGTACAAAAAATAAGATATGTTACCTATAAACTATTCCTTTGTTTAATTTTTATTTTATACTGGACTGTAATTGATTTACAATGTCTTGTTAGTTCAGGTAGACAGCAAAGTGATTCAGCTATACATATACATGAAGTGAAAGTGAAAGTTGCTCAGTCATCCGACTCTTTGCAACCCCATTTACTGTAGCCCACCAGGCTCCTCTGTTCATGGAATTCTCCAGGCCAGAATACTGGAGTGGGTAGCCATTCCCTTCTTCAGAGAATCTTCCCAACCCAAGAAGCAAACCCAGATCTCCTGCACTGCAGGCAGATTGTTTAC
The DNA here is from genome assembly GCA_006410875.1 of Neotragus pygmaeus. NCBI lineage: Eukaryota > Metazoa > Chordata > Mammalia > Artiodactyla > Bovidae > Neotragus > Neotragus pygmaeus. Next base: position 6,765 of record SJYV01023271.1, on the reverse strand, counting down.
CAGCAGAGCCACCAGGGAAGCCCACACATATACATAGATCTATCCTTTTTCAAATTCTTTGCCCATTTAGGTTATTACAGAATATTGAGCAGAGATCCCTGTGCTATATAGTTGGTTTTTGTTGGCTATCTATCTTAAATATAGTAGTGCATATATGTCAATCCCAAACTCCAATTTATCCCTCCCTCCTTCCCACTTTGGTAACCATAACTGTGTTTCCTATGTCTGTGAGTCTGTTTCTGTTCTGTAAATAAGTTCATTTGTATCATTTATTTTAGATTTTGCATATAAGCAATATCATATTTGTCTTTCTCTGCCTGACATATTTCCCTTAGAATTGTTGGATCATAGTAGTTCTATATTTTAGCTTTTTGAGGGACCTCCATACTGTTTTACATAGTGGCTATTACTGATTTACATTCCTACCAACCCTGTAGGAGGGTTCTCTTTTCTCCACACCCTCTCCAGCATTTATTGTTTGTAGACTTTTTGATGATGGCCATTCTGACTGGTGTGAGGTGATACCTCATTGTAGTATTAATTTGCATTTCTCGAGTAATTAAAGATATTAAACATCTTCATGTGCCTGTTGACCATCTGTATGTCTTCTTTGGAGAAAGGTCTGTTTAGGTCTTCTGCCCATTTTTTGATTGGGTTGTTTGTTTTTTTAATACTGAGCTGCATGAACTGTTTGTAAATTTCGGAGATTAACACCTTTTCAGTTGCATCATTTGCAAATACTTTCTCCCATTCTGTCAGTTGCCTTTTTATTTTGTTTATGGTTTCTATTTCTGTGCAAAAATTTTTGAGTTTAATTAGGTCCCATTTGTTTATTTTTGTTTTTATTTCTATTACTCTAAAAGATGAAACAAGAAAGATATTGCTGCAATTTCTGTCAAAGTATGTTCTACCTGTTTTCCTCTAAGAGTTTTACAGTATCTGTTATATTTATTTAGGTCTTTCAAATTATCAGTGTCATTTTTCACAGAACTAGAAAAAAGTTTTTAGTTTTTAAAATTTGTAGGGCGACACAAAAGACCCGGAAGAGCCAAAAGAATCTTGAGAAAGAAAAATGGAGCTGAAGGAATCAGGCTCTCTTGACTTCAGACTATACTAAAAAGCTAAAGTAATCAAAACAGTATGATACTGGCACAAAAACAGATACATGGATCAAAGGAACAGGAAGGAAAGCCCAGAAATAAACCCACACACCTTCCCTGGTAGCTCAGACAGTAAAGCGTCTGCCTACAATGTGGGAGAGTCAGGTTCGATCACTGGGTCAGGAAAATCCTCTGCAGAAGGAAATGGCAGCCCACTCCAGTACTCTTGCCTGGAAAAATCCCATGGACAGAGGAGTGTGGTAGGCTATGGTCCATGGAGTTGCAAAGAGTAGGACATGACTGAGCGACTTCACTTTCACTTTCACTTTCCTATGGTCAATTAATCTAAGACAATATAATGAAGAAACGACAGGTCTCTTCAGTAAATGGTGCTGGGAAAACTGGACAACCATATGTAAAAAAATGAAATTAAGACAGTCTTTAAAATCATACACAAAAATAAACTCAAATGGATTAAATTATTTTTGAAAGCATCAGAGGCTATCAACAAATTTGAAGAAAACTCCTCCTGTCCCAATCCCTTTCAGTTTGCCAAAGATTAATTTCTGAAGCACATGCTAACCAGAATTTTAAAATAAAAGTAGGAAATTTAGAGATCATTAGCACCATTTCCTTCATAAAAGCCCCTCTGATTCTCCTAGGTCAGTTCACACTCCTATTCCTTTAATACAGACCTAACCACAGTGAGCCATAATTGTCTGCCTGTTTATCTTCTTATTGGACCACATTTCCAGGGAGGGCAGGAATCAGACCATGTCTTATCATCCACAGATCCCATGGTTAGCATGGCTGTAACTAATGACAGGTGTTTAGACACGGGCTGAAAGAATATTGACAAAAGGCAGATAATATAATTCTAAATTTATGAATGAGAAAGCTGAAGCTTGCCCCAAGGATACACAAAAAGCAAAAAAGAAATCCAGATCTCTCAGTTTTGACATCTTCTCCCCAATGCACCATCTGTCAATCACTGTAACAGTAATATATTTTATAACATAAGTCACAGAATAATCAAAGGTCTATTCAAATGAACAAAATGTTATTTTTCCCTGCATAGTACAATTTATCACTTCCTACTCCCATCTTATTTCCACACTTACCCAGATTATGTGTGAAGTTTTACCTGAAAATCTGCAACTTTTATTGATACTAAGAAAAGGAACATGTAACCTACAACAGCTGAGGTCATTACATTCAAAGGAAATGATCCAAAGACTAAAGAAACTATAGAATAGCTGCATTTTTCCTCTTTAGAATCCTAACAGAGAAAAGAGCTGCTCTGGGGAAGAAGTGTGGCAAATGGGCAAGTGTGTTCATGTGCTCTTGCCCTTATAATCTCTACAATAAACTCTCTACTTCCTCCAAAATCTAGACCCTTATACACACACACACACAACACACACAAAACAAATGCACAGACCGGCGCCTTGTTTCTTACATGATAGTATACATGCTTCAATGCCATTCTCCCAAATCATCCCACCCTCTACCTCTCCCTCAGAGGCCAAAAGTCCATTCTATATGTCTGTGTCTCTTTTGTTGTCTCACATATAGGGTCATCGTCACTATCTTTCTAAATTCCATATATATGTGTCAGTATATTGTATTGGTGTTTTTCTTTCTTTTGGAGGTGGGAGGGGGATTCAATATTGGGAGCTCATGTACACCTGTGGTGGATTCATGCCGATGTATGGCAAAGCCAATAGAGTATTGTAAAGTAAAAAAAAAAAAAAAANCATATATATGTGTCAGTATATTGTATTGGTGTTTTTCTTTCTTTTGGAGGTGGGAGGGGGATTCAATATTGGGAGCTCATGTACACCTGTGGTGGATTCATGCCGATGTATGGCAAAGCCAATAGAGTATTGTAAAGTAAAAAAAAAAAAAAAAAGAAAGAAAGAAAGCAAACAAACAAAAAAAAATGCACAGAAAACTTCACTTCTGACAATAATCATAAAACTCAAGGACTTACTTCTTTTGGAATCTATTTAGTTCCTCTCACTTTGCTTGTGACAGTACCTTAAACATAAGCTTATTTATGGAAAATTCTCAAAAGGACAATCTCTTTATTATTAATAATATAATAATTAAAACAATAACAACAAAAATAACTAACATTCATTGAGCATATGGCTCTGTACTAAGAACTTATAACATTAAATTAATCCAGTCCTCACAAACTATGTAAGATATTATTTTCTCTATTTTACAAATAAAAATGAAATTAAGTCATTTACCCAGGTTCACACTAGTACATGGTAAGTGCAGAATCAAATCCTAGGCCTGTTAACCCTAAGGTTCCTATTCATATCTAGCTTCCTATACTCCTGTGAGGAACAGAAGACTTCACAGGTTTCTGGTCCCTACATTTTTTATTTCAAACCAGTAAAATATTTTTATCACAAATAATCCAAATGTAACATAAAATTACATATATGTGATACATACATATACTACTTATGCACCAATTGCAGTAATATTTTAGTTACATTATAAAACATAGATCAAAATAGAAATTTCAAATTCATCAGAATGGTTTTTTTGTGTTTTTTTTTTTAACAATGATTCAAACACCTTTTTGCTCTGATTCCTAAAATAGTATTAATAATAATTTCTGGGCATTATATAAACTTTCAATAACACATATTGTTAAAAATAACATGCAAATTTGATTTTCAAATAGTCTTCTTGATAATTCAGGCATTTTTTTGGACAGTATATTGCCAGATCATGTTTACTGCATTCTGTGGCTGACAAAGTTTTTACTAAAAGGTGAACTCTCAGTTTTTCAATTTTCTTGCTGTTGCTTTGTGCTGGCATTATTTTTAATAGAATTATATTTAATTATGTTTCTTTTCAAAAGTCCCTTTAAGTCCACTTGGCTGTGCACATTGAACTGCAATATGTTTAAATATGCTTAAACTAACAGATGATGGAACTTTGTCAGTTCCTCTCAAATAGGAAAATTCTCACCATTTTCTCAGAATTTTAAAATGTATAAAATTAATAATCTTCTGACAAGTTAACTGTCTAGTAATCAAAAAATCTTGACTCAACAGATTTCTTCCTACATATCCTGGAGTGTCTATATATCCTTTGCCATATCTACCTGGACCGTAGAGATCACTGCCTTACACTAAAGTCCACTGTTGGATTCAACCAGATTTGCAGAGGGCTATCCACACTTAATTCACCGTCCAAAAAAATTCGGTTCAGTTCAGTTCAGTCACTCAGTTGTGTCCGACTCTTTGCGACCCCATGAAACGCAGCACCCCAGGCCTCCCTGTCCATCACCAATGCCTGGAGTTCACTCAAACTCATGTCCATCGAGTCGGTGATGCCATCCAGCCATCTCATCCTCTGTTGTCCCCTTCTCCTCCAGCCCCCAATCCCTCCAGGCATCAGAGTCTTTTCCAATGAATCAACTCTTCGCATGAGGTGGCCAAAGTACTGGAGTTTCAGCTTTAGCATCATTCCTTCCAAAGAAATCCCAGGGNGGTGATGCCATCCAGCCATCTCATCCTCTGTTGTCCCCTTCTCCTCCAGCCCCCAATCCCTCCAGGCATCAGAGTCTTTTCCAATGAATCAACTCTTCGCATGAGGTGGCCAAAGTACTGGAGTTTCAGCTTTAGCATCATTCCTTCCAAAGAAATCCCAGGGCTGATCTCCTTCAGAATGGACTGGTTGGATATCCTTGCAGTCCAAGGGACTCTCAAGAGTCTTCTACAACACCACAGTTCAAAAGCATCAGTTCTTCGGCACTCAGCTTTCTTCACAGTCCAACTCTCATATCCATACATGACCACTGGAAAAATCATAGCCTTGACTAGGCAGACCTTTGTTGGCAAAGTAATGTCTCTGCTTTTCAATATGCTATCTAGGTTGCTCATAACTTTCCTTCCAAGGAGTAAACGTCTTTTAATTTCATGGCTACAATCACCATCTGCATTTTATTTAATTATGCTTTGATGTGATGCCATCAACCTAAATGAAGGAACCTATGAGAAACTAAATAAATTCAAAGGACTCCGTCCAACATCATCTTTTATAGAATATGGGTGAAGAGCAGGAAGTAATCATCATCTCAAGTCTCCTAACACAAAGACTCCTGAAAACAAGGAAGTTCACTCTGTGATTCATAAAGACAAAGATTCCACCAATGTGGAACAGAAATCAATCAATGCTCCCAAGTTTAATTCTGAGAAAAGCAGAATGTGACCACTTTAAAATATATATATATTCTTTAGTGATTCTCTGTACTATTGCCAGTACAATGGTTGTAATGTACAAATAAACAGTTTTTGCAATTATATCTTTTCTCCTATTTTACCTTTTTTCCCTGATCACATTTACTGAAATGTAATTTATGTCTGTTGAATATAGTAGTAAGAATTGAGTTCAAAAAGAATCTTCACTTATGTAATAGTTCATATAAGGACTTACAAGCAACAGAGTACGTATATTTGTACTTAAAACCAAAAAGAGCTGGAGAAAAGGGGAACTTCTAATCATGTGCTACATAACTTCATGACTATGCACTTATGTATGGCCACTGACTTTTATGCAGATATCTCACTGTTTTGATAATAGCATTGGGCTCATTTTAATATGTGAAATACCATCTAATTGATGTTCTGCTCATCCTTAAAGAAGGTATTATACCTCACTTTCAGGTATTCAGGTATAATTCTAATTCCAACTAATATTCATCTAGTTAGTATCATGCTTTCAAAGAACTCAAAATGCTTTATCAAACATTCTGAACAAAACTTCCCACATATAACACATATTCAAACTTTCATTTTCCAGGGTACATAGTGACTCATGCTTTATTTTACTAATTATTATACATATCCTAGACAACTAAGAATCTAAGGTTCAGAGTGGTAGGAGATTTATCATGAAACTACCATAAATTAATAGCAGAGTTCAAAACTGTTTCTGATTAGTTTTATCTTACCATACTGTGTCAATTGAAGTCTTAAAGCACAGAGATTTCAGTACCACAAAAGCAACAAAGTTACCCAAGAGTAATATGTGCACTTGAAAACATTGTAAGATTAATCACAATAATAAAATCTAACGTTTAGTGAATATTTACTGTGTTTCAGGCACTATGTTAAGGAATTATGTACAAAACCTCATTTAATCTTCAAACAAGTCTCTAAAGTATGTAAGATATAATCATTTGAGGAAATTAAAGCTAAACAGAGGATAAAAAAACTTCCCAAGGTAAAGGAGCTGTTAAAGTAGCTGTTCCAGAATCAAACTCGGACTATCTGATTTCAAAATTCACATGCTGAAACAATACATGAGGTAGAATTAAAAGCTGCCTAACCATTTACACATTTCTATACCAAGGGACCACTATGAATCCTTCATTTATAAACAGGTGAAACAAGTCTCTTACTATGAAGTAACTGCACATTCATTATCTTATTATTCAAATACAAGAACAGAACACTATTCTAGTTCTGACACACTCCAAGACAAAGATTCCCAAAAATAGCACCAAGAAAAAAGCAAAGTATATAACTCAGGCAGGTTATGCTGCCCGGGAACTAGATATACAACATCTCCAATATCATTACAGAGCAGAACCAAACTCCAAAATAATACCTAGTTCTAGAGTAGGAACACGAAG
>SJYV01023269.1:117798-157290 GCA_006410875.1 Neotragus pygmaeus | reverse complement strand
CATCAAAAAGAATACAGTTGAATCAGTTCTAATGAGGTGGATGAAACTGGAGCCGATTATACAGAGAGAAGTAAGCCAGAAAGAAAAACACCAATACAGTATACTAACACATATATATGGAATTTAGAAAGATGATAGCGATAATCCTGTATGCGAGACAGCAAAAGAGACGCAGATGTACAGAACAGACTTTTTGACTCTGTGGGAGAGGGAGAGGGCGGGATGATTTGGGAGAATGGCATTGAAACATGTATAATATCATATAAGAAATGAATCACCAGTCTAGGTTCGATGCAAGATACAGGATGCTTGGGGCTGGTGCACTGGGATGACCCAGAGGGATGGTATGGGGAGGGAAGTGAGAGGGGGGTTCAGGAATGGGAACTTATGTACACCTGGGGCGGATTCATGTTGATGTATGGCAAAACCAATACAGTATTGTAAAGTAAAAAAAAAAAAAGAAGAAAAAATATCAAAGGAAAAAAATAATAAGCAAAGTGAACAAAGTGATGGGGAACATTGAAATCCATGATCACACTAGTCAGAGATAAGTGTGGTAGGGCTTCCCTGGTGGCTCAGAGGGTAAAGCGTCTGCCTGCAATGCGGGAGACCTGGGTTTGATCCCTGGGTTGGGAAGATCCCCTGGAGAAGGAAATGGCAATCCACTCCGGTATTCTTGCCTGGAGAACCCCACAGAGGAGGAGCCTGTAGGCTACAGTCCACAGGGTCGCAAAGAGTCGGACATGACTGAGCAATTTCACTCACTCACTCAATACTTTGATGTATAGCTCTTCATATCTTTGTCTTCCTGTGTGCATATATAAATTTTCTAAAAATGAAATTATACTATGCATCTTGTTTACAACCTGTTTTTATCATTCATGGGTAAATTTTTATCTGTTAATAAATGTTTCTCAATAATAATAATAAAAAGATCAATGAAACTAAGAGCTGGTTCTTTGAAAAGATTAACAAAATTGATAAAGTTTTAGCTAGACTAAGACAGAGAGGGCTCAAACAAATAATATCAGAAATGAAAGAGGAGAAGTTTGTCTGATACCACAGACAAACAAAGGATTATAAGAAACTACTATGAGCAACTATAAGACAACTAATTGGACAACCTAGAAGAAATGGAAATTTTTAGAAACATCTACATTCTAAGACTGAATCATGAGGAAACAGAACATAAGAACAGATCTATAACTTGTAAGGCTATTGAACCAAGGATCAAAAACTTTTCAACACACAAAAGCCTGGGGCCAGATGGCTCACTGATGAATTCTGTGACTCATTTAAAGAATAACTAAGATTGATCTTTCTCAAATTCTTCCTAAAAATCACAGGGAGGAGGGAACACTCCAAAATCATTTTACAAGGCCAGCATTACCTTGATACCAAAACCAAAACTAGATAAGCACACAAGAAGAAAACTACAGACTAATATTCCTGATTAACTTAGATGCGAAAATTCTCAATTAAATGTTAGCGAACTGGATCCAACATTGCATTTCCCCAAAATCAAGTGGGGTTTATCCCTGGGATGCAAGAATTGATCCATACCTGCAAATCAATCACTATGATAGAATGAAAAATAAAAATCATATGATCATCTCAGGTAGATTCAGAAAGAGCATTTGAAAAAAATACAACATCCTTTCATGATAAATAGTCTTCAACAAATTGGGTATAGAAGAAGGAATTATACCCAGTTTGTTGAAGACTTTTTATCATGAAAGGATGTATTTTTTTCAAATGCTCTTTCTGAATCTACCTGAGATGATCATATGATTTTTATTTTTCATTCTATGTTGATGTATGGCAAAACCAATACAGTATTATAAAGTAAAATAAAAAAAGAAGGAACATACTTCAACAAAATAACGGCTATATAAAACATGCTCACATCTAACACCATACTCAAATAAAAGGTTGAAGATTTTTCCTTTGAATTAAGAAACAAGACAAGAATGGCCATTTTCAGCACTCCTATTCAACACAATACTAGAAGTCCCAGCCAGAGGGATCAGGCAAGGTAAAGGAGTAAGTCATCCAAATCAGAAAGGAAGAAATAAAATTATTTTTACTGTGGGTGGGTGATACGATCTTATATAGAGACCCAACCAAAAAATTGTTAGGACTAATCAACATATACAGTGAAATCTTAAGGTACATGATCAGCATGCAGAAAATAGTTGCCTTTCTATACACAAAGAATGAAACATATGAAAAAGAAAAAAAAATGTATTCACAGTAACATCAAAAGCAATTAAATAGTTAGGAATAAATTTAAAGAAGAAAGTGAAAATTATACACTGAAAGCTATAAGAGCTTAATGAAAGGTTGAAGAATACGTAAATGGAGAAATAGCCCATATTCGTGGATCAGAACTAATACGTTTAAAATGATCACAGAAAAAGATAAATACTATATGATTTCACTTATATGGGGAATATACAGAAAGTAAGCCCAGAAATGCAGAAGAATGGTGGTTTTTCAGGGGCTGTGGGGGTGAGGGAACTGTTGATCAAAGGGCACAGACTTCCAGTTGTAAGATGTAAGATTAATTCTGGGGATCCAATATATTGCATGGTAACAATAGCTAATACTGAGTCACATATTTGAAAATTGCTGTGAGAACAGATATTAAATACTCTCATCTCAAAGAAAAAGGCAATTTTGTGAGGTTATGGAGGTGTTAACTAACCTAATTGTGTTTATCATTTTGCAATATATACTTGTATCAAATTAGCACTCTACGACTTAAACTTACACAATGTCTTATGTCGATTACACCTAATAAACCTAGGAGTGGAAAAGAAAATCAGATGTATTTCCTTTAAGAAATTAATATTCATTGAAAATCTAATAATATGGACTTATGATTGCATTTGAGGAGAAATTAAAGGAATGAATAATCCTTCTTTAAATGTGTTTTCTTTAAGCAGAAATACCTTCAGGAAGATTTCATGCTTCCTACTGAATTATTTAAGTTAACTTTACCCAGTTGTTAGAAAATATTCTTAATTTTAACAGTTCTAGCATCCTCTTTATTAATATTACATTTCTAATGCAAAACATACTAATTTACTATTGTGTTGAAAGTTCAGTAAACTCTAGGCAGATCATTCTTTTAGGCAACTTTTGAATAATTGAGCAAAGTTCCGACATAAATCACCACTTCTGACTGAAGGCAGAATCACAACCACTTAGTTACCAACTGGAGGGGTCTGTGGATCTCCAAGTGGGCCCAGCTTGGTTGGCGGTCTCTGTGGGTTCATGCTCTTGGATCACCTGAGGATTCTTACTGAAGTACCAGTAAAGGGTGTTCTGAGCTGAACCTGGGTTTCTAATGGGGTCAGAGCAGCTACCCTAGGTCTTGTCTGCAAACTACAAGTCAGCTCCCTCTCCAAGGCAGAAGCTGTCATCTGCAGTGCACCCCCTGGAGAGCGAGCATCAAGCCCAAGAGTACCTTGAGGGTCCAGGTCACTGCTACCTGGGGATCCATCAGGTGCTTCAGGGTGATCTGGGAGCCTCACTTGAGACAGAACCCCTCCCCCAGGCTCCCTGAGGCCTGCCCCCCACCCCTTGATGGAACTAATCACAAGCAGGAGAAGATCTGGCCTGGTCACCTGAGCCCATGGTTCATCCCACCTTCTGTGCCCTGTGCTGACGTCACTGTGACCAGCAGAGATTGGGTTCCGGGGTCACTTCCTGTGGGAATCCTGGGCATTCAGCACAGTTTCTCCTGGGTGGATAGATCATGGGAGCAAGAGCCTGTTCCCGCCTGAACCTGCTTGACCTAGATCCCACCTCCCAGGTCCTGTCCTGATGGAGGGTGATGCTGGGGTGACCACCTCATAGATACGGTTCCCTGGGCTTCCTCCTCTGACCCCTAAGTGAACACAGAGGAACAGGGGGCTCAGAGTTGACTTGGGTCCTGAATTGGAAACAAACCTTGTGCCTGACAATCAGTCCATGTACAGAACCCAGTGTGGATGTTGCTCCCTTACTTGAGTTTGACTTCAAAGCAAGACCACCTGCTGACTGTTCAGGGAGGGGAGACTCACTCAGTGCGTCCTTAGTGGTCACAGTGGGAAGACCCCTCCTGCAGGAGGACACTGGGCTGGGGCCAGGCTTCTCCGAGCGCCGCCTCCTCCCGGGGCCTCCTGACGGGGTTGTCAGTGCCCAGGGCTCATCTCCACAGGCTGGACCCTCAGTGTCCCCAGGACTAGGGCTCTTGTCTTGTAGCCCTGGTGCTGGGAGAGGCAGAAGGGAGCACTGACCTCCCTGTTTGTTAAATGTCCCCAACACACACTGCGGGAGAATCTGCCTGGAGCCAGAGCTGTTCCGAGTAACGGGTTAGAGACCTTGCCCTCCTGGAGCTCTGTCTGAACAGAGTTGGGTCCAAGGTCAGTCCCAGGCCTGAGCTCTCAGACCCCAGGAATCAGGACTCTCAGACCTAGGAGCAGCTGCAGAGGCAAAAGGGTCCTCCTCAGGCCCCACCCCAGAGCCTGAGTCAGACTACAGGGAGAAGCCAACCCTGAAATGCTAAAGCTTCTCAGGTGCCATTTCCAACACTGATCATCAGGGAGCCTGAAAGAGAGGAACCTTGTCAGGTCTGACTTCTCCCCAAGAACTGAGCTGTGCTTCAATCACCCCATCTCTGCTTGAACCCTCCCAGTGATGGGGAGCTCACCACCTGTGATGCAGCCCCTCCATGGGATTGTGAGACTTCCTATGACCCAGGTGAGGCCCAGGCCAGCCATCCTCAGCCCTTACCCCAGCCCAGCTCTGCAGACAGCTCTGCCACATCCTCCACCCACATCAGTGTTTACACACAAGGTGAACAGAGGACAACACAAGTCATTGTAGACACGGCAAGGGAAGCAGAGAGACGTCCAGGGTCATTGTGAACACATCAGGGGGATGAGAAAGTTATTCCAAATCAGTGTAGACACTGTAGGTGATTTAAATTTTTTTGAATTTACACAGAAATCTTTATTGAAATGTGTCCCTCAGTAATGTGTTAGCACACATACAATATGCCCACATATATCTGTACACTCTCTGACACAGCTCATGGATTGCCACCATTAGTTTAACCAATAAATTAAAACTATAAAAAGGTGTGTGTTGGGGGGCAAAGGGGATGAGGGGTGGAACTAAGGAAAAAGTGTTCATGTTTCATCTGGTAAGAAATTGCAAATTTCTCAGAATTTCCCTGGGGAAAACCTGTGACCAGAGAATCTCTGAAAGGTCCGTGTAGACAAGGGATCACTCTCAGGTCAGTGTGGATGTGCCAGGGGAGCTGAGAAGGCATCCCTGGTCGGTCGGTGAAGACATGCCCCAGGCAGCTGCAGAGACAGCAGAGGAAAAGGGGGCACCCCAGGGGAGCCTTCTCACAATGCGGGAGCTAGGGAGCCACCCCAGGTTAGTGCAGATACTCCAGGGCACTAGGGAATGGCGTTAGGTCAGTGTAGACACAACAAGGCTCTCGGGAAACCTCCTAGTTTGGCGTAGACAAAGGGAAATAGGGAGGAAATCCAGGCCAGTGCAGACCCAGAAGGAGAATTAGGGAGACATTCCAGGTGAGTGTAGACCTGCCAGAGGAGTTAGGGTGACATCCACGCATCCATGATGCACAGTGTGGATACATCAGGAGAACTAGGGAGCTCTCTCAGGTCAGTGCTAAAAACCAGGGAGCTAGAGAGGTCGGGGTCAGCACAGATACACTGGGGGAGCTAAGGGGTTACCACTGGTCACTGCTGACATACCAAGGGAATTGGGGAAACAAACCAGGTCCACGTAGAAACTGCAGGAAACTAAGTGGACATCCCACATCCAAAGTCAGCGTAGACACAGCAGTGGAAATAGGGATACATTCAAGGTGAGTACAGGGGGACAAGGTAGACGTCCCCGGCCTGTATAGATACCAAGGAGAAAAAGGGGTGCCCATTCATAGTGTAGACACAGTGGGGGGACAAAAAGGGACCAGGCTCAGTGTAGGGACACAAGGGAAATTATGGAGGCACTCCTTGTTGGTATAGAAACACCCAGATGAGCTCGGGAGACATCTCTGATCAGTATAGACACTTCAGAGAGTTGTGGACACCTCAAGTCAGTGTAGACATAGCAGAGGAAATAGGGAGACAGTTCAGGAAGCCTGTGCTGTGGGACATGTGACGTGGAGCTGCCCCACGCTGGGTGGTCCCTTTGTTAAGCTACAGAAGATGAGTTAAGACACCAACATGCCTGGAGGTATCCTGGGGATACGGGGAACTAAAGATGGAACTCATCAGTGTCAGGTCCAGAATTAATTCTGTTGTGTAATCACCACTGTTAGGAGGACTCATTAAAGCTGAACAGAATCAAAGAGGGACCTGCCAGAAGGAGACTAAAGACCCTCATGACATAGTCTAGGGGGCGCACAGGATCTTGCTGCACCCGCACAAGCTGTAACTCACAAACTGCAGTTGGCAGGAGGGGATCTGGGTCTGAGGAGGCACAGACAACAGTTTGGGGAGCTCCTCTTGGCTGGTTAAACTCTGGGCCTCTCCCAGGCTGTGCCACTCTCCCTGCCTCGGTTTTCTCTTGTGTAACAAACCATCCAAGAGTGTTGTGGCTTAAAATATTACTGATTCATAATCTCCCACGGTTCAGTGGTTGGATTTCGGGCAGGGCCTGGCTGCTGGTTCTTCTGACCCACGTGGACTTGGATGGGGTCATCCCTCAGCTGCATCCAGCTGGTAGCTTGGCTGAGCTGGAAGGTTCAGGTACGTGCCCATGTGGCCCCACCTCCATCTGATCTCCCATGACCCCTCCATGTGCTAGTTGGGCTCCCTCACAGCATGGTGCCCTCAGTGAAGCTGTACTTCATCCATGGTGGAGGCTAGCTTCCAGGAGGGAGGAAGTGGAGGCTGCCTATCTCCCAAGTCTGGGGCATGAACGTCCCTGTATATCTCTTCCTCTGTGTTCTATTGGTCAAAGAAAGTTACCATGCCAATCTAAATCCAAGGGAACAGACTCCATCTCTGGAAACTACCACACCACCCAATTTCAAAGTCAAGGGACTCAGCCTCTGACTGGTCAACTTGCCATCTGCCTGCCCCTTGATCAGAGCAGAGAAGGTACTGATAAGCAGGTGCATCAAAACTATGCATCTATGCCTGGCAAGGGCTTAATTTCCAAAATATACAAACAGCTTATACAATCCAATAACAACAACCCTGCCAACAACCCAGTTAAAAAATGGGCAGAAAACCTGAATAGACATTTTTCCAGAGAAGACATACAGTTGGCCAATAGGTATATGAAAAGATGCTCAACTTTGCTAATCATTCAGTTCAGTTCAGTTCAGTCCCTCAGTCATGTCCAACTATTTGCAACACCATGAATTGCGGCACTCCAGGCCTCCCTGTTCATCACCAATTCCTGGAGTTCACTCAGACTCACATCCGTCGAGTTGGTGATGCCATCCAGCCATCTCATCCTCCGTTGTCCCCTTCTCCTCCTGCCCCCCATCCGTCCCAGCATCAGAGTCTTTCCCATTGAGTCAACTCTTCCCATGAGGTGGCCAAAGTACTGGAGTTTCAGCTTTAGCATCATTCCTTCCAAAGAAATCCCAGGGCTGATCTCCTTTAGAATGGACTGGCTGGATCTCCTTGCAGTCCAAGGGACTCTCAAGAGTCTTCTCCAACACCACAGTTCAAAATCATCAATTTTTTGGCGCTCAGCTTTCTTCACAGTCCAACTCTCACATCCATACATGACCACAGGAAAAACCATAGCCTTGACTAGATGGACATTTGTTGGCAAAGTGATGTCTCTGCTTTTCAATATGCTATCTAGGTTGGTCATAATTTTCCTTCCAAAGAGTAAGCGTCTTTTAATTTCATGTTAATCATTAGAGAAATGCAAATCAAAACTACAGTGAGGCATCACCTCCCACTGCTCAGAATAGCTATCATTAAAAAGTCTACAATAAATGCTGGAGAGGGTATGGAGAAAAGGGAGTCCTTCTACACTGTTGGTGGGAATGTAAACTGGTGCACCTACTGTGGAAAACATTATGGAGGTTCCTTAAAAATCTAAAAATAGAGTTGCCATATGACCCTGCAATCCCACTCCTGGGCATATATCCAAAGAAAACTCCAATTAGAAAAGATACATGTACTCATTGTTCATAGCAGCACTATTTACAATAGATAAGACATGGAAACAATCTAAATGTTCACTGATGGATGAATGGATAAATAAAATATGGTACATAGCCCACTAGCCTCCTCTGTCCATGGAATTCTTCAGGCAAAAATACTGGAGTGGGTCGCCATTCCCTTCTCCAGAGGATCTTTCTGACCCACAGATCAAACTTGGGTCTCCTGTGTTGCAGGCATATTCTTCACCATCTGAGCTACTAGGGAGGCCCATATACATGTATACCATGGAATTCTATTCAGCCATTAAAAAGAATGAGATAGTGCCATGTGCAGCAACATGGATGGACCCAGAGACTGTCATACGAAGTGAGTCACACAGAAGACAAACACGTATGAGATCACTTACCTGTGGAATCTAAAACAGGCTACAAATGAACTTATTTACAAAACAGACTCACAGACATAGAAAATAAACTTATGATTGTCGAAAGGGGAGGGGGGAAGCAGGGATAAATGAGGAGTTTGGGTTAAAAGTACTATATATGAGACAGATAAACAACAAAGTCCTACTGCATAGCAAGTATAGTAACCTATAATGGAATATATATTACATAGGGCTTCCCTGGTGACTCAGATGGTCAAGAGTCTGCTTGCAATGCAGGAGACCCCAGTTCAGTCCCTGGGCTTGGAAGATCTCCCGGAGAAGGGAATGGCAATCCACTCAAGTATTCTTGCCTATGAAAGACAATGTATATAACAGAATCAATTTGCTGTACACCAGAAGCTACCACAAATCTGTAAATCAACTATACTTCAATAAAAAATTTTTATCTAAAGAGGAAGGTGAGGACTCCAAGCAGAACCTTACGCTGATACCCAATGGAGGGAAAGCAGATCACAACAGCCATCTCCCAGAGCCCTCTGCCAGCCTCAGCCCACCTCCTCTGCTCCCGCAGGGTCTTGCAAGTTCACAGCAGCCTGGGGGTAGCTCTATGACCTTGCAGGCAGTGAGGACACTGTCTGGGCAGGGGCAGGAGCCAGAGAAGGCAGAATGCAGCCTGTGGGCCGTCTTGCTGAGACTCAGTGAGGCTGATGCCTGCGGATGAGACGCAGAGCTCCCTGCTTGGAGCACAGCGTGTGGCTCACCTCGGGAATTCTGATCCTCATCCTTTCCTCCTGCAGAGCTGCCACAGCAGAAATAACTTCGTGTGTTTACTGCATGCTCCATGGTGCCGCATGTACTTTCCTGCTCATCTGTGGAACACAAATCACTGAGGTTCTGGCACCCCTTGACCTCCATGGTGACCGAGGAGCCCCTGAAGATGGAAAACACTATGGCAGGTGCATAGATGCCCAAGATGAACCTCAGGGAAATGGGCTCATTTGGGCATTTATGCACCTGCAACACAGTCTTCAGAACCTTCGAAAACAGCCTGGGGAATTCCACCGCCAAGAACATAAAAGCTTCCCTAGAGACCATTTTATTACCAAGAGGAGAATTCTGGAAAGGAGTCTATCAAGTGAGTGAGTGCTGTCAAGTATAGGTTTCTTTTCATCTGAAGGATGGTTCTGATCCACAGGGCTAAGGGCTGTTTCTCATTGAAGTTTGGGCAGCTGAGATCTTGGGTGATGGATCACTCTGAACTTAAGACTTTCATTAAATTTGTCAAATCTGCAGCCCGTGGCTCCTTCTTTCCTTCACTCTTCATCTCAACTGGAGGAAGGGAGACTTGAGATACTCTGAAAAACACAATGTTTTCTTCACTAATCCTCTAGAAAAGGGAGCCAGCAAAACTCAATTTAGGGAAATTTAGGAAGCTGGGCAGGGCTTCCCAGGTGGCACTAGTGGTAAAGAACCCACCTGCCAATACAGGAGACGTAAGAGATGGGGGTTCAATCCCTGGAGAAGGAAATGGGAACTCACTCCAGTATTCTTACCTGGAGAATCCCATGGACAGAGGAGGCTGAATGGGCTATAGCCCATAGGATTGCAAAGAGTCAGACAAGACTAAAGTGACTTAACACAGCACAGGAAGCTTGGCTGTGGCTCCATCTAATGCCCAAAGCTCATCGTGTGTCTGATGAGGTGACAGGTTCCCACGCGTGACTGTGGACCGACCGCTCAGTCCTCCCGCCTCCTCCCTCCTGCCCTGCAGAGACCTGCGCTTCCTCACCTCCACCTGCCTCCCCTCTGCTGGCTTCTTTTCTGTACAGACATGCACCCAAGAACCATCCACCCACACTGAAAACATCATTTTTCTGCCACACCCACCCCCTGACTACAGACAATGCTTTGTTCTCCACTCACAGAGAACCTTCCAGGGAAACACGTGCAGCAGGAGAAAGTTTTCACAGAGCATCTAAGGTGCTTATTCTTCCAGTGTTCCTGTCACTGTGGTCACCCCACCCACCCAGGCGGGCTGTGTTCAGGGGCTCAGGGGAGTATCACAAGGGGTGCCCCGTCTGTGTGCCCATCCTCTCCTAGTAGACCCCCCTCTGTGTCCAGACCACACGACGTGGGGCACATTGAGAGTAAAATTACTTGTTATTTATCTGAAATTAAAGTTTAACTGGCATCCTGGATTTTATTTGCTAAATGTGACAGTTCTACCTGGAATGACCTGGGTGTGTCCCTGTGAAGTCCCTCTGCAGTGCCAGCTGCATATTTAGACCCTGACCTCTGTGTGTGTGTGTGGGTTTCCCCTTCAGAGAAGAGGTCTCTCTAATGAGATCTATAGCTCCTCTAGCCAGGGGTCTCCTCCAAGCCCAGGGTCTCTGGTGGCAAGTGTGCAGGACCCTGTGGGCTGTGGGGAGAACAGGTGGGGTAGGGGTACTGGGTGGGCTTAGGGCTGCAGTATGGCCGGATCCCTGGAAGGCGGAGGCACAGCCGGGTCACTCTCTCCTCTCCCATCCTTGCCTGCCTACCAGAGGTCAGCTCCAGGAAGACAAGCCGGCTGCCGTGGGCTTTGCTGAGTAGCAGCAGACCTTTGGACAGGGTGTGAGCTGCCTTCCTCTTCCCTTCCTCCGAACACGGGTGCAGGCGCTGCAGGGGCACCTGCCCGTCTCACATCTGGGTCTCAGCAGCTGAGTTGGGGAGTTTATGAGGCTGCTTTCGATCCAGAGAGGTCTGGGTTTAACCCCAGCTCAGCACCTATAAATATGGACTGACTGACTCCTCACCTCTCTCCTGGAACGGGCTACGGCTGGCACATTCCCCTGCCGTGATGTGTTGGTGCAGTCACCTCAGTGTACAAAAAACAAGCAGCATTCAGGCACTCAGCTAGAAATTTTATTGTATACTACATTCCCATTCAAACCCTCAGTTCCCCAGGGCAGGGGCCAAGGCTCTTCTCCGTTTACAGAGAAGGAAACTGAGGTTCAGGAAGAAGGGCAGAATGACGTGCTAGGAGGAACACAGCCACCCGCTCTCCTGTAAAACAGACTGTCTCTTGGAGCTTGCTGTGTTCCATGGTGTAAAACACTCCCAACACAGCTGATTTCAACTTGTCAGCAGTATAAGAGCTGGCTCACAAAACCCCCAAACAGCTAACAGACCGTTCTCAGGAGCTGGTGTGAAAAATGTCATTCAGATCTCTTTGTTGTTGTTGAGTTAGGTGAGTTATTTATATATTTTGGATATTAACTCCTTATAAGATATATGATTTGCAAATATTTTCTCTCATGTGGCAGGTTGTTTTTTCTCATTTGTTTGTTTTGTTTTGCTGATGGTTTCCTTTTTAGCTTGATGTAGTCTCATTGTTTTAAATTTTGCTTTTGTTCCCCTGGTTTCCCTTGTGTGAGGAGATACATNGTGTGGAACCCCAGCAAGAGCCAGGTCCTCCTGTCCACCGTGCTGGGGAAACACCTGCGGGGATCGGGGTCCCCAGAGTTCCCTCCCCAACACCGCACCCCTGCTCAGGCCTTCATGCAGGGAAACCTTCCCCAACATCCGAGCATTGGGATTCTGTGCATAGAGACAATTCTGTGAAAACTAAAAATGATGAATGGTGGTTGACCCCAGGCCAGTGGTATCAGCAATTTTTTCCCTGCATTTCTCACTTTGTTTCAGTTTTGCCTCAAATAGTAAGAGTTTCGCGTCAGAATGATGAGTCACCATCTGCAGAGGTGTCCTTGAGAGGAGGTGTCGGGGCGCCGGTGTGGACTGGAGGCTGCTTCCATCTCTGGTTTCTGGGGTGGGCGATGGTGAGGCAGGGACGGTGCCTCTGAACCTCAGGCTCTCCTTCTGTACAACCGGCCCGACGGGATTCATCTCCCAGGGCTCTGGGAGTCGTGTTCTAACCTCTGTGGAATGTGTCCTCTCCATCCATCTGCCCTGCTGCCCTCCCAAGGAATGGCACCGTTGTCAGGTTACCTGCAATCTCCTAACTGCCCTACCCCCCACCTCAGCCTTTGCTCAGTGGCTGGAGTCATCTTTTAAAGGCTGAATTGAATCAAGTTATTTCCTCACTTAATCCCTTCAGTGGTTTCCCATCTCACTGAACCTCAAATGGGGTAAAGGCAGGATCTAGACAGAAAAGTGGAGAGAGTTGGTCACCCCTGAGGTGCAGAGCTGGGAGGACAGAGCGGGTGACTCAGGCTGGAGGAGCAGACTGTGGGTGATGGCAGATGAGAGCCACTGCAGGACCAGCTCTGCACACCTCCCGGGGCAGGGGACAGTGGAGAGCAGGCCCCAGGAGCACACTGTTCTCCTGCCTTGGAAGGACTCCCGGGAGAACCATAGGATCATGGGGGTGGGGTTCCAGCCAGGGTTTGGATCCCCGAAGAGGGGCTCTGTAGGCAGGCAGGAGAGCTGAAAGGACACCTCCTCTTTCAGAGGCCCCTCGCTCCTCAGAGGTTCCCACCAGAGCATCTGTGGTGAGGAGCTGGCAGGGTGCTGCTCAGGGGAGCGTGTTCACAGACCCCAGCCCTCTTTACAGAGCAGGGCAGGATGGGCAGTGGTCTTTTTCAGCAGGAGACCTCCATACTGAGGCTGCCAGGGCCCTGGGGACTTCCCCCACCCCCAGAGGACACCCCCCACTCTGGGAGGTGCCTCTGCACCCTCTCCAGCACAGGCTGTGGTCTGACCTTGTCTGTCCCCAGGTCACCCTGTCTCTCCCACCTCCTGCCCCTCTGCCCTCAAGGCTTCCCTACTGCTCTGGTCAGCCCTCCTCACCTCTTCCCCGCTCAGCTCCAGCCTCCCTCCCCAGGGAAGTGCTCCCTGTACTGTGTCCCTGGGGTCACACTTCCTGGGCTGTCCCCTCCTCCATCATACCCAGCACAGCTGACAAGGTGACCTCTGGTCAATACTCTGTCCTCTAGACTCAGGTCCTTGTGCTCAGGGACCACCCTTCCCTGCTGCCTTGCTCACAGTAGGTGCTCATTAAATACTTGTTGGGGGACTGGGTAGTGGGTTAGTGGGATCCTAGAGCTGGGAGAGGATCTGGGCCTGACTGGACCATTCACACAGCGCTTGTGTCACCCTGAGAGGTTCCTGCAGGGAGCCAGCCCTGGCTACACAGAGAGGCACTTGTGAGTGAGAAAGGGATAGACAGAGGGGCTGGGCCAGCTCAGGGGCCAGGAAGCAATTAGGGGCCAAAGCCAGAGCAACACCGCAGAGGTGTTCAGACTGTAAGGAGCCCCGCACAGCACTTGGGGCCAGCAGCTCGAGGGGGACTCCGTCCTGGTGAGTGTGAAAGCGGACACTTCTCTTGCTGAAGAGCCTGGGGGCTGCTGGGGAAGTGGGGGACATGGAGCTGGTGGCAGGAAGTGTGGTCCACGGAGGACAGAGTTATCCCTAGGTTGTGCTCCTCAGTCCTGGACAACGGGGGAGAGAGATGGGCCTGGAGGGGTCGTCCCCTCACCTTCTACACCTCCCCATCCCCTAGGAGGTCTGTGCCACCCCAGCCTGGTCCACTCTCTCCAGATCCCCCTCCACCTGGTCCAGGCAGCCGCCCACTCCCGCCTGGACGTCTGCAGAGGCCTCGCTGTGTGGCAGGAGACCATCACACACCCACATCACGTCGTGTGAGTTCAGACACGTGCACTTGGGAAGAAACTAAGATGCAGGCACATGTTGGGAAATCAGGAGCTGGTGGGGACGCTGCCCCCCAGGGTGAGGGAGGGAGAGCTGCTTGGGAGTCTTGTGTGTATCTTCACGCTCCTACGGAGACACAAATGTCTCCTCCCTTACATGGTGGATCTGTACATCAAGTGGGCTGCATCCTGGCACAGAGAGTGCTGGGGCAAAACTGCCTTTACAAATCTCTGGAATCATCCATGAAACCCAATGCCCACGGCTTTGCAAAGTGTGTACGGAATAGATGCAAATGCATTCAGAATGCAAAAGTCAAAGTGAAATGAACAGCATACCATAAATAGTACATGTGTAAATTTAATTTTACAGCTCATTTTGAATTATCTCTCTCTTTTTTTTTTTGGAAAAATGCATACATTTGAATTCTTATGAATTAAATGTGGTTTTGGTGAGAATGCAGTCATTCAGCCTCAGAAGGGCCAGCAGAGAACGAGCTCCACTTCGAATCATTGCAGCCTCAGCCCTGACAGGTGCATCTCACCTCAGCCCTGGGAACCAGTGATGCTCTCACCTGGCCTGGCAGCTCCTCGGGGGATGCCCCATGTGCTGGGGCTTTCGTGGGCTGGTACCATCTGAGTGCTTTCCATGCAAGACCCACTCGACTTGCAGGACCCCAGTGAGGCAGGTTTATCACTGCCTTGTTTACAGACAGGACATTGAGACATTCAGCTCCTGCCCTAGGAACACAGCCAGTGAGTGAAGGTGAAAAGTGAGCCTTGGCTTTACTCCTGTAACCTTTAAAGTTCAGATACTATGTTCCCAAACTATTTGTCATAAAAGATAAATAGTTTAGGTCAAAGGCCCCTCAAAACTTGTTAATGTTGAGAAAAATGAAAAATAAAAATTCAGGTAAAGAAACACTGCTTTCTCAGGCTCTGAGTGTGTACTTTTCTCAACAGATATGGGGGCTGGAGGTCAGCTGCAATAATCAATTAAGCAAAGCCTCAGAATCCCGGAAAAAAAAAATTAAGCCAGGTAATTTATGCTAGATGTAAAAATAAATCCTGGTGCAAAACCAGAGAAGGAATAAAGGATTGACTGTTAATGGTCATGTAATCAGCTATCGTATTGTCAGCTCTCTCCCAGTCCCCTGAAAAACAAGTCTGGTGTGCAGCTAAACAATTCCAAAGAATAAATGGACAGACAGAGCCTTGGTGCTGCTGCCTCTGGTGATTTTTTTCTGGTGTAGCCCTGTGTGTGGCTGGCTGTCATGACTGAAGACAGTAAGGGCAGAACATTCTAGAAGGTTCTGGAATGTGCCCAGAGTTGACTGAATCTGCCTTTCATTTTCTGGGTAGGGAGGGGCAGGTGGTGGCACTGCCCTGAGGGTGTCCTTCTGCGTGGTGTCTCAGTATGGGCGACGGGAAGGTCTGTAGGTCCCTCCCCTACCTGATGGTGTCCCTACCAGGTCACTGCAGCCTCCTGGCCCCCAGGACTCGCCCCCACCCCGACACACACACCTGTAACCAGGTCCCCTACCATCCTCCTTCCCTGGAGTCAGGGTGGGATGCTCGGAGACCAGATTTCAGGAGTGCCGTACAGGAAACCATCCCTGTCCTCCAGCTCTCCTATCTGGGACTCCTCCAGTTAGGACAACAAGCTCTAAAAGCCTTTGGAATCCTTCCAGGAAAGCACAGGATGGAACCTTTACATGAAATCTGTCTCTTTCCTCCTGTAGTAGAATTATTATGTTTTGAAGTGTGACTTTGCTTGCAGTATAAGCCTAATTAGAACCCTGTAGCGATGCATTCCACACCACAAGGATGAGAACAGGAATTCCTAACCTCTCTCTTGCTCCCAAACTGTCAATAATTCTGCATTTATCTGTGCATGTATGGTGGTGGGTGAGTGGTTATTACTGATGAGCAATCAGGGACCCCAGGGCTCTGCTAGGAGCCAAGAAACCAAGAATGTGTAAGGGAGATCCTGCCTTCAAGGGACCAAGTGCAGCTGGGGAGGAGGGTGGTTCCAGTATCAGAGAGATCTGGAGTTGAGCTGAATACAGACAGCACAGAGATGGGGGCTTAGGGAGGGCATGGGGAAAGGATGCAGGCAGGAGAGGCCTGGGGGATGTGTGAAGTGGCAGCCTGGGGGCTCCTTGGAGAGGAGCAGAAGTCCTGGGAGAGGGTCTCCAGGTTGTGGGCGCAGTGGGCAGAAGGATGCTATGAAAGCTTTGGTGGAAATGGCCTTCCCAAAGCTATCAGTCCCTTGATGTAGTGGGAAGGAGCTATGATGACCTCAGTGCTCAGAGACCACCTTTCTACAGCCCACTTGTTGCTCTGTCCCAGTATTTCTCAGGCTCAGAAGAGTGAAGTTGGGGTGGGAGGGACAGAAATCGGTTACCAATTAAAACTCTGTCAGTGACAGAATCAATTTCTAATTAGCTTTAAAAAGGTAGGGGTAGTCTATTGGCCCACTTCACAGCAAGTACCAGGTATTGCCTTCAGATGTGGCTGGATCCAGGCACTCAGGTGATGCAGTGAGGATCATCTCTCTCCTTCACAGTGACGCTCTGCATCTGAGTTGGACATCACTGGAGAGTCAGCTCTGGGGCATGAGAACAGGCCTTTTTAAAAACAGGATGGAGCAGGCATCTCCATCACCAAGGACAAGAGGTCCTTGTCTTTCTTGGAAGCAGAAATTGGGGAATGTATGTCAGCAGTGAGAGCATGGTGACCCCCCAGCTGGCAGCCCCAGGCAGAAGAGCCCCAGCCACTGTGAGTCAGGGCCTCTCTCCACATAGAGATGTCTGGGGTGGGGGAAGTGTTGGCTATCTGGGTGGGGAAGAGTCAGCAGGAGGACTGAGTAGGCGCTGCCCAGCCTGTTGGAGCTGAGGAGAGACCCTCCCCAGAACAAGGTGAGATCAGGACAGCGAGGTTTGTGAGACTCAGACTCAGAGGCAGCAGATCCCCTAGGCAGGGTCCTACCCCATCCCCAGCCTGCAGCCTCCTCCTCTCTCCAGACTTTTCTCAACAAGAGGGGTTTAACTTTTCATTCTTTTGAAAACAAATTTTGTTTATAAGTGTGACCAAGACATTTTATTTGGTCACACTATACAGTATGCAGGATCTTATTTCCCCCAGTAGGAACTGAGCCTGTGTCTCCATCAATAGAAGTGTAGAGTCTTAACCATTGGACTGCCAGGGATGTCCCACCTTTTCATTCTTTAAATATTTGTCACCTCTGATTCCCCAGCACCTCAACTCATGGAGCTGAACCATAAGGATTTCAAATTTGCTTCTGAAGCAGAGCTTCCTTCTGGAGAGGTATTTCTAAATTCACATCCTATCTCCCAAGAGATGACTATTAAACGATGTAGTCATGTACACGATATTCACACTGTTATTATTGCTCAGTCATTAAGTTATATCCAACTCTGTGACCATATCGACTGCAGCGCTCCAGGCTCCCCTGTTCTTCACCATCTGCTGAAATTTGCTCAGACTCATGTCTATTGAGTCGATGATGCCACCCAACCATCTCATCTTCTGTCCCCCTTTTCTCTTCCTGCCCTCAATCTTTCCCAGCATCAGGGTATTTTCCAATGAGTCATCTCTTTGCATCATATGGTCAAAGTATTTGAGCTTCAGGTTCACCAGTCCTTCCAATCAGTGTCAAGGGTTGATTTCCTTTAGGACTGACTGGTTTGATCTCGCAGTTCATGGGACTCTCAAGAGTCTTCTCTAGCACCACATTTTGAAAGAATCAATTCTTTGGCTTTCAGCCTTCTTTATGGTCCAACTCTCACATTTGTACATGACTACTGGAAAAGCCATAGCTTTGACTCTGGGGACCTTTGTGGGCAAAGTGATGTCTCTGCTTTTTAATATGCTGTCTAGGTTTGCTATAGCTTTCCTTCCAAGGACCAAGCATCTTTTAATTTCATTCATGTAAAGTACTTTTAACCAAAAGAGTTACACACACACAAACTCACACACATGCACACTCACGCTCGCAACTGTTTCTAAATATTTAGAAAAAATCCCAACCCTTGTCTTTGAAGAACCCTTGAGGGTTTTACAATCTCTTAGAAAGTGAGTGATATTGAAACAGTAACAAATCAGCTGTGTGTGGAGTGTATTTCAAAACTACTTTCTATGTATTTAATTTGCTGACTTTTATAACTTGAAGCTCTCACCATGGCTCCAAACTTCTTTTTGATGACTGAAGAAATCATTGGTACCCAGCTTCCTGAGGGCATCTGTCTCCATCCTTTAAAATTTCCTTTTCCTCATGTTGTACAGGATTTTTGCAAGGTTTGCTGTTACAAATTATGGTTCAAATGGCAAAATGGGGCCTCTGTAATAAATGATTTCAGGTTCTAAGTGTATAATTATGGTNCCTGTAGCGATGCATTCCACACCACAAGGATGAGAACAGGAATTCCTAACCTCTCTCTTGCTCCCAAACTGTCAATAATTCTGCATTTATCTGTGCATGTATGGTGGTGGGTGAGTGGTTATTACTGATGAGCAATCAGGGACCCCAGGGCTCTGCTAGGAGCCAAGAAACCAAGAATGTGTAAGGGAGATCCTGCCTTCAAGGGACCAAGTGCAGCTGGGGAGGAGGGTGGTTCCAGTATCAGAGAGATCTGGAGTTGAGCTGAATACAGACAGCACAGAGATGGGGGCTTAGGGAGGGCATGGGGAAAGGATGCAGGCAGGAGAGGCCTGGGGGATGTGTGAAGTGGCAGCCTGGGGGCTCCTTGGAGAGAAGCAGAAGTCCTGGGAGAGGGTCTCCAGGTTGTGGGCGCAGTGGGCAGAAGGATGCTATGAAAGCTTTGGTGGAAATGGCCTTCCCAAAGCTATCAGTCCCTTGATGTAGTGGGAAGGAGCTATGATGACCTCAGTGCTCAGAGACCACCTTTCTACAGCCCACTTGTTGCTCTGTCCCAGTATTTCTCAGGCTCAGAAGAGTGAAGTTGGGGTGGGAGGGACAGAAATCGGTTACCAATTAAAACTCTGTCAGTGACAGAATCAATTTCTAATTAGCTTTAAAAAGGTAGGGGTAGTCTATTGGCCCACTTCACAGCAAGTACCAGGTATTGCCTTCAGGTGTGGCTGGATCCAGGCACTCAGGTGATGCAGTGAGGATCATCTCTCTCCTTCACAGTGACGCTCTGCATCTGAGTTGGACATCACTGGAGAGTCAGCTCTGGGGCATGAGAACAGGCCTTTTTAAAAACAGGATGGAGCAGGCATCTCCATCACCAAGGACAAGAGGTCCTTGTCTTTCTTGGAAGCAGAAATTGGGGAATGTATGTCAGCAGTGAGAGCATGGTGACCCCCCAGCTGGCAGCCCCAGGCAGAAGAGCCCCAGCCACTGTGAGTCAGGGCCTCTCTCCACATAGAGATGTCTGGGGTGGGGGAAGTGTTGGCTATCTGGGTGGGGAAGAGTCAGCAGGAGGACTGAGTAGGCGCTGCCCAGCCTGTTGGAGCTGAGGAGAGACCCTCCCCAGAACAAGGTGAGATCAGGACAGCGAGGTTTGTGAGACTCAGACTCAGAGGCAGCAGATCCCCTAGGCAGGGTCCTACCCCATCCCCAGCCTGCAGCCTCCTCCTCTCTCCAGACTTTTCTCAACAAGAGGGGTTTAACTTTTCATTCTTTTGAAAACAAATTTTGTTTATAAGTGTGACCAAGACATTTTATTTGGTCACACTATACAGTATGCAGGATCTTATTTCCCCCAGTAGGAACTGAGCCTGTGTCTTCATCAATAGAAGTGTAGAGTCTTAACCACTGGACTGCCAGGGATGTCCCACCTTTTCATTCTTTAAATATTTGTCACCTCTGATTCCCCAGCACCTCAACTCATGGAGCTGAACCATAAGGATTTCAAATTTGCTTCTGAAGCAGAGCTTCCTTCTGGAGAGGTATTTCTAAATTCACATCCTATCTCCCAAGAGATGACTATTAAACGATGTAGTCATGTACATGATATTCACACTGTTATTATTGCTCAGTCATTAAGTTATATCCAACTCTGTGACCATATCGACTGCAGCGCTCCATGCTCCCCTGTTCTTCACCATCTGCTGAAATTTGCTCAGACTCATGTCTATTGAGTCGATGATGCCACCCAACCATCTCATCTTCTGTCCCCCTT
This sequence comes from Neotragus pygmaeus, assembly GCA_006410875.1. Lineage (NCBI taxonomy): Eukaryota > Metazoa > Chordata > Mammalia > Artiodactyla > Bovidae > Neotragus > Neotragus pygmaeus. The sequence goes on along the minus strand of SJYV01023269.1, from coordinate 136,931 downwards.
TTCTCTTCCTGCCCTCAATCTTTCCCAGCATCAGGGTATTTTCCAATGAGTCATCTCTTTGCATCATATGGTCAAAGTATTTGAGCTTCAGGTTCACCAGTCCTTCCAATCAGTGTCAAGGGTTGATTTCCTTTAGGACTGACTGGTTTGATCTCGCAGTTCATGGGACTCTCAAGAGTCTTCTCTAGCACCACATTTTGAAAGAATCAATTCTTTGGCTTTCAGCCTTCTTTATGGTCCAACTCTCACATTTGTACATGACTACTGGAAAAGCCATAGCTTTGACTCTGGGGACCTTTGTGGGCAAAGTGATGTCTCTGCTTTTTAATATGCTGTCTAGGTTTGCTATAGCTTTCCTTCCAAGGACCAAGCATCTTTTAATTTCATTCATGTAAAGTACTTTTAACCAAAAGAGTTACACACACACAAACTCACACACATGCACACTCACGCTCGCAACTGTTTCTAAATATTTAGAAAAAATCCCAACCCTTGTCTTTGAAGAACCCTTGAGGGTTTTACAATCTCTTAGAAAGTGAGTGATATTGAAACAGTAACAAATCAGCTGTGTGTGGAGTGTATTTCAAAACTACTTTCTATGTATTTAATTTGCTGACTTTTATAACTTGAAGCTCTCACCATGGCTCCAAACTTCTTTTTGATGACTGAAGAAATCATTGGTACCCAGCTTCCTGAGGGCATCTGTCTCCATCCTTTAAAATTTCCTTTTCCTCATGTTGTACAGGATTTTTGCAAGGTTTGCTGTTACAAATTATGGTTCAAATGGCAAAATGGGGCCTCTGTAATAAATGATTTCAGGTTCTAAGTGTATAATTATGGTGTTTTTACTAATTACATAATCAAGATAGGTAATTATATCATTAAAATATGACATTTTATCCACTCTGCCGAAGCTGTTTGTAAGGGATCATGAGCTGTGTGGGTCTGAGGTGTGAGCAAGAGTCTATCTAGGGCATCATGAGACCATCCTATGAGAGGAGATGAGGATTTCACATGGTAAAGTTTATCCCCAGTTGCTGGTGTTCTGCTTGGTCCTGGGGAGGAGAGAGTCTAAGAGAGTTAATGACACATGTTCTTCCCCTTGGTAATATTAGGACAAACAATCCCCATTTAGTATAATTGCTTGAATTATCCGGTTAAAATTCCATGTAATCTTCTCTAACGACTTATAATTACACTCAGACACTGCCCACGAACCCCCGTGTGCTTGGAACATGGCAGGGGCTGGGTTTTCCAGCAGGGTTCTTCTCAGGAGGAGCCCCCACTGGCCCCTCCCCCCTGTTTCCTGGCTCCCTCATATCCCTGGTGGAGATTCCTGAGTGGACTTGAGGTCTTGTTACCGTGTCTGTCCAGGGGGTCCCGGGTTCAGACCCCAAGTCAGGAATCGTTCCCTCCCACTGGCTCCCGATTTATCCCAAGTCCTAACCCTAGCATCCGGTCCCATCACTTCATGGCAAATAGAAGGGGAAGAAAATGTAAACAGTGACAGACTTTATTTTCTTGGGCTCCAAAATCACTGCAGATGGTGACTGAAATTAAAAGATGCTTGCTCCTTGGAAGGAAAGCTATGACAAACTTGGATAGCATTTTAAAAAGCAAAGACATCACTTTGCCGACAAAGGTCAGTATAGTCAAAGCTTTGGTTTACCAGTAGTCATGTATGGATGTGAGAGTTGGACCATAAAGGAGGCTGAGCGCCAAAGAATCGATGCTTTTGCACTGTGTTGTTGAAGACTCTTGAGAGTCCCATGAACTGCAAGGAGATCAAACCAGTCAATCCTAAAGGAAGTTAACCCTGAATATTCAATGGAAGGACTGATGCTGAAGCTGAAGTTTCAAAACTTTGGCTGCCTGATGCAAAAACTGACTCACTGGAAAAGACCCTGATGCTGGGAAAGACTGAGGGCAAGAGAAGGGGGCGACAGGGAATGAGACGGTTGGATGGCATTATCAACTCAATGGACGTGAGTCTGAGCAAACTCTAGGAGATGGTGCAGGCCAGGGAAGTATGGTGTGCTGCAGTTCATGAGGTCGCAAAGCGTCAGCATGATTGAGGGACTAAACAACTAACTCTAGCTGGGGATATGTCCACACCTTCCCTTCCTTGTCCACAGCTGGATCAAGGCCAGGCCCCTCGAGTCTGAAATTCTCTCTTCTGTGAGATTTCAGCTTTTTCTGTTTAATACACTTTTGGAAGTTGGTGCTGGATTAATGAACAATAGCAGGCCAGCACTCCACACACAGTATGAGGTTTGAGCACTGGAAGAGGCTGGCAGAGGGTGGGGACTGAGACCCTGAGAGGTGTCCATCAACCTTGCTCCAAAGCGAGTGAGCATGCTTTTACCCACCCATTCCAGGGTAGGTTTTCTGCCTCATACATGGGGGTTGTGACACCAGCAGCTTCCCAGCCTGATGTTCCCTAACTATTTCAGAAGGAAATAACATTGCATGTGATTAAAGGCAATGATCGTGAGCTGGTATCACTTTTCTTCTTTTATTGAACACAATGAAAATATAATTACATCCTTTATGTAAAATCTCACACATATTAACAGCTGTCACCCAGTTACAATATGATGGTCGTACATTTTTGGTTGCATGTGTCTTTTTATTGTGCTTTGGCAGGAAGATCCCAGTGTTTGCTTTAAATTCCATTATACCATCCTCAAGAGGCCGTGGAGGGGACAAAGGGGACCCAGCAAAGAAATGGCCATGATCTCACAAAGTCGCAGAATGCAGAACCACCCACTCTGGTGGCAGCCATCCTGAGCTGGTGGTGGGGAGGAGGGGAAGTGAGGGGCAGACGTGACACCTCCTGAAAGTGCCCTCGTTAACTGAAGCAAGACGCTGACAGGAAAGGCTTCCACGGAGCTGTGTGGATAATGGAGAAATACAAGTGGTCTATTTAATTTATCATGAAGAAGAATTTCCTCCAAGCCCTGCCTCAACCTGGAGTTTCCCTTCCAATGATGAGAATAAATCATTAAATTAGATTTCACAAGCTCTGACTAGATTTCTCTTTTAACCCCATGGAAGTGTCACTTGCCAAGCCCTGTTCTGTCCCCTGGGGCTCAGGGACAACCTAGGTGGACAAGGCATGTGGGCTGTTCTGTAGATGGAGGGAGGCAGAGGAAGGGTCTTTGGATCTGTACACCCTCCCGCCTCCTCCCTGAGCCCCCAGCACACCCCTCTGCTCTTCTCCACCCCCTCCATCCGCAGTGAGAACCAGCTGCTGTAATAATTGCCCAAGGCAGACATTTTCTAAACATTAATTCTCCTGGGATAAAGTCATTAATTAAAAAGGAATTAATGTATTCTGAAGGCAAGTATAAATTAGCTGGGGATTGTTCACTCTTAGATCATTTTAGTCATGGATGAAAACATGAGACATTAAAGCTGGTGCGCAGACAAGACTCTTGACACTTTCTGAGATTCTCCTTGTGCTTGGATGTCTGTGTCCCGTCTAACTGCTGTTTTGATTGGATTTTTGTGATCTCTGCTCTGCTAGTGAGAGATAATGTACGTGCATTTCACAAAGATGGGAAGATTCAGGGGTCCTTCTCACCCAGACACGCACCCAGGGAGGAAGATGCCAGCAAACAAAGCCAAATTTTAAAAGCTTCCCATCTGTTTAGCTGCGTGAGTGATGCATGTTGATGGCAGGGAGAGGAGATCAGAAAACCCAGAGCCTCAAAGAAAAGAGAGTGCAATCATCTACATCTATCATCAGGCAAATCACCTTTAGCATTAATGCTGTATCTTTTCCATTTTTTGAATTTTGTCTAAACTAAGGCACACATATAATGCACGTAATATATTTAACCTCATTTATGCCTAAACCGGTCCATGTTGTAAATGACATTTCATGACCCACCCCATCACTTGACACACTGCAGAGACCAGTGCGCACAAATCATGCCGATCTGCACACGCATCTTATTCTGAGAGTGCTCACTGATGCTGTCCTGCAGTCCTCTCCCTCTTCGGTCCTTCAGGATTCCCGGGGGCTTTGGTGTCACACATAGAGATGTAATTAGTGTCCCTGGGTTGCAATTTTGCCCTTAGCAAAATGGGTTTCACTTTACACACAGAACAAGGAAACCAAAGCACTGGTTACCTTAGCCAGAACTCTGTTGGTGGGGAGGGAGAAATGAAAAAGGGGGATCATAAGATGTCAGGGAGAGAGCACAGGAAGTGGGAGACAAAAAAGGGGAACTACATGGGCATTTCTGAATTAGTGCTGGGCTCACCTGACAACCACATGTACTTTGACACTAATCAGCATGCTGCCCCAGGGTACTCCAGCACCCAGGTCTCAGGCTGACTGATGGAGGGAGCACACAGGGACAGATACACTTAGCACTTCAGAGGCCTTGCAGCTGAACTGAACCACAGCCCATGCAATGAAGGCAGGGGCTTGCTGTGTCTACCCACCCAGGTCAACTGTCTGGTAAAACAAGCCTTCCCCAAAGAACTTATACAATATCCAGAGTAACATAATGTAATATTTACTATTCAGGATACAACCTGAAATACTATGCCATCAAGAAATCAGAACCATCTCAGTACGTTGCAAGTGGAAATTACAGTTAAGAGATACCAACCCCAGGTGACACAGTTGTTGGAATTATCAGACAAACCCTTAAAACAACTGTTATAACTATGCTCCAAGAAGAAATATGAGCACTCTTTAAACAAATGGAAAGAAAAGAGATTTTTTTTAATTAATTAATTTATTTATTTTTAAATTTAACTTTACAATACTCTATTGGGTTTGCCATACATCGACATGAATCCACCACAGGTGCACACAAGCTCCCAATCCCGTATCCCCCTCCCATCTCCCACCCCCCAACGTCTCTCTGGATCATCCCCGTACACCAGCCCCAAGCATCCTGCATCCTGTATCAAACATAGACTGGTGATTCGTTTCTTACATAATAGTATATATGCTTCAGTGCCATTCTCCCAGATCATCTAGATGAGAAATAGAAGATAAAAAGCAACAAACGAAATTTTGGAGCTGAAGAATACAATAACCAAAAGACAAAATACCGTCTGGTCCCAAAAGCAGAATGGAGTTTACATAGGAAAATGTCACTGATAACAGATTAATAAAAACTATACATTCTGAGAAACCAGGAGAATAATACTGAAAAACCTGAACAGAGACTCAGAGACCTGTGGGACAAATACAAACGAAAGCTCAACATTTATGCCATCAGAATTCCAGAAAGAGAGGAAGAGTGTGGTGTGAAAATATTTGCTAACATGTCACAAATTTGCCAAAACAAAAAGCAACACATTCAAGCAACCAAGTGAGCCCCAAATAGGACAAATTCAGAGAAAGTCATGCTTACATATATCAGAATCAAACTGCTGAAAGCAAGCACAAGAATAACCTTGAAATAACTGTGAAGACATTCCAATTGCTCTTCCCCTCTGTGTGTGTCATTGTGTAGAATGTCTTCACAGTCTCCATCAGAAAGCATAAAATTAGATGATAGTAGAACCGCCAGTGATTTCAGGGCTCAAAAAAGTGGAGTTCACCAGAGTCCTATCTCCAGTGAAAACATCCACCAATAAAGGTGATGCTGAGACATTCTCAGAAGCAGGACACCAGACGTGTTGCCAGCCGATCTGCTGGGAAAGAAACTTAAGGCAGCTCTCCAAGAGCAGAGAAAGAGACCAGAGGAAGCTCATGACTTCACAAGGGAGAAAGGGGCAGCAGAAATGGTGAGTATCTGGGTCCTTAGAGTCGGCTGCTTTTCTCTTTTCATTCTTTAAAACATGAAACTCCCCGTTTCAGCTCTGATATTACAGAGCTTTGGAGAGTTCACTTTCATCCATAAAATGAGGAAAAACTGAACAAACTAAAGTCAACTTTGCTTGGAGGCATTGAGAAGCGAGGAGCAGACAAACAACCACGTCAAAATCCGGAGAGACAAAGGATGTAGAGGGTCAGGCCAGGATCTACTCACCTGGAGCAGGAGCAGCTGGGGAGGTGAGCTGGCAGGAACACTTTGATGACACTGACGCATGACCGAGCCTGAGTGAGGACTTGTGTGAGGGCCAGAAGCTTCCATTGGCCACAGTGTCAGGGGACACCCACACCGTCCTAGGCTTTACCTCCAGGAGCCCCATCAGGTTCTCCCCGGGAAGACCCAGGAAAGATCCCTGGGGCAGAGGAAGGGGACATAAGTCCCTGCGAAGGGGTCCAGCCTTTGCTTCTCTGGAGCAAAGGCTGCCTCCAGGTGGGAGTGTGCCAGAGCGCAGTCCTGAAGCCTGTCCCAGCCTGGAGGAGGGGTTGCCCCACTGCAACCCTTCAGCTTTTGTTTGACCTGATGGGGGAGAAGAGTTGATCCCTCTGGAGAAGCACGTGGGGAGGTCATGGCCCAGGCTCAGCCACTAATAGAGAGATTTCATCATATGTTTGTAGACCGCTTTCCTCCCCTAGACTTACAACCACTTGGCACTGGTGTAATAACCATGATTATGGCTGAAAGAGCTGCAAGGCCCAGCGGCTCTGCAGACGAGCACACGGGGAAGCCCAGTCTGGGATGTGCCAGACAAAGGCACGAGGGGAACCTGGAGGCTTCGACACCTGGAGCCACAGAAAACCTCACCCAGAGCCCATCCTACCCAGAAGGACATGGCACCTCCCACTAATGGCCTGTTCATCCCTGTTTCTATCACCCAGTGCAACATGTCCTGCTTCCAACAAGGATGCTTGACAGCGAGTGTATCACTGTCTGACGGGGTGTATAAGGAATGTGGGTGTAATGCACAGGACACCTGTAGCATAGTGTGGGAAAGTAAGGTGACCCAGATCACTACCATCCCTGTGTTCCATGTGAAATCATAAAATATCAGTGTTAGGTAGATTGTGCAAAGTTAAAATATATGAGTTTTAACCCCCAGGACACACACATACACACACAGAGAATTATACAAGGGATATATTAAAAAATCAACAGATAAATTGAAATAGAATACTAAAATATTAAATGTTATAAAAAGAAGTGAGAAAAGGGACAGAGAGGAATTAAGAAAAGAGGCAGCAAACAGGAAAAGATAATAAATAATTGGATACAATTCAAACATCAATAATTATATTAACTATAAACAGTCTAAAATAGGGTTCAGCAAACCACAGCCTTTGTCAAATTCAGTTTGCCACCTGCTTTTGTAAATATAGGTTTATTGGAATAGAGATTTTACCATTATCTGTGTATTGTCTGTGCTTTTGTGCTGAAACTGAAGAATGCAAGAGCTGCAGCAGAACCCCTGTGGCCCAAAGTGAAAATTACTTAGCATCTGTCCTGTTATAGAAAGAAACCAAAACTTGAGAATCCCTGGTCTAGACACACTAGTCAATTGTTGTCAGAATATTACAAAAAGTAAAAACAAAACCCAAACATACACAGAAACCTACATGTTGTCTATAAGAAACCCATTTTAAATACATCATTCTTGGAAAGATAAAATTATGAAAAAGACATACTGTGCAATGCTAGTCAAATGAAAGCTACTGCTGCTGCTGCTAAGTCACATCAGTCATGGCCGACTCTGTGAGACCCCATAGACAGCAGCCTTCCAGGCTCCTCTGTCTCTGGGATTCTCCAGGCAAGAACACTGGAATGGGTTGCCATTTCCTTCTCCAATGCATGAAAGTGAAAAGTGAAAGTGAAGTCACTTGGTCATGTCTGACTCTTAGTGACCCCGTGGACTGCAGTCTACCAGGCTCCTCCATCCATGGGAGTTTCCAGGCAAGAGTACTGGAGTGGGTCACCAGTGCCTTCTCCGAAATGAAAGCTAGAAAACGTATATTCATGTCACAGTAGACTTCAACTAAGGAAAAACACCAACCATTTAAAGAAAAGATATCATTTGTGCACAGCCCCTTCTGAAAAACCCTTAGCAACAAGCTTTAGAGGCCAGCACTTCCACCCTGATACCAGAGTCACGATATCACTTTCTGCCATTAGAATGGTATCATCTGCATATCTGAGGTTGTTGATATTTTTCTGACAATCTTGAATCACATGATAAGAAAACTAGAGGACAATATCCCTCATGTACACNACTCTAGCTTGTGATTCATCCAGACTGGCATTTGGCATGATGTACTCTGCATATAAGTTAAATAAACAAGGTGACAATAAACAGCTTCATCATACTCTTTTCCAAATTTTGAACCAGTCAGTTGTTCCATACAAGGTTCTAACTGTTGCTTCTTGATCTGCATACAGGTTTCTCAGGAGACAGGTAAGGTATTCTGGTATCTCCATCTCTAAGAATTTTCTGGTTTGTTGTGATCCACACAGTCAAAGGCTTCAGCATAGTCAATGAAGCAGAAGTACATGTTTTTCTGGAATTCCCTTGATTTCTCTTTAACTTTAATTCCCTTGCTTTCTTTAACTGGATAGAGATCATCACACAAACACACACACACACACACACACACACACATCTAAGTTATGCCTAGTGGGTGTAAGACTGAATATCCCCTCTAGACTGGAGCACAGCCAGCACAATCAAACATTGTCTGGATATCGTAGGGAGGGCACTGGGCAAAAAAGTAATAAAAATCATATATGTTGAAACAAAATAAATGACTCTACTTGTAGACAACATGATTTTCTATGAAGAAAATTTCAACAAATCTACCAAAAGAAAGGAAAACTCTTCTAATTAATTAAAATTATCAATTAAATTAAAATTAATTACTCAATTATTTAAAATATGAAATTAAATCAATAAATTGAATTAATTTAATTTAAAATTATTAAAATTAATTATAACAGTAAATTAAATTAATGGTTAATAAATTAAATTAGTGAAATTTAATTATAATCATTAAAATTAATTGAGTATTAATAAATGAATCCAACATGGTCTTAGTATGCAGATCAATAGGCAAAAATGAATCATGTTTCTATGGACAAGAAATGCAAATCTGAATCACAAAATACAGTTACAGTTGGTCATAACCATGTACAGGGTCTGTAATCTGAACACTACAAAACACTGAGGCAACAAATCAAAGAAGATCTAAGTAAATAAAGAGACATACCATGATCATGTACATGAAGACTCAGGAGTTAGTGTATCAGTTCTTTCCCAAGTAATCTCTATGTATAATGCAATGCAACAACTTTAGCAGGAATTAATTATAGATGGGGACAAGATGATTTTAAAATTCATTTGAAAAAGCAGATGAGGTAGAACAGCCAGAATAATTTTGAGAAAGAATAAAAGTTGGAGGAAAGTCCTACCCAATTTTAAGATTTCTCACAAAGTTTAAGTAACTAAGAGAGTGTGGTATTGATGGAGATGTAGAAACTTACATCAGGGGAAGAGACTATACACCCCAGAAACAGACCCACAATAATATAGAAGCTTTTTTTTTTTGACAAGGTTGAAAGATTAATTCAGTGGAGTAAATAGTATATTTAGCTAATATTGTTGAAAAGATTGACATCCATATGCAAAATATAAAAAATAAATCTAAGGAAGTCTTGTTCCTTATAGAAAAACAAACCAAGCATTATGGCTATAGATCAAAAGCAAAAATGGAAAACGATAAAACTCTTAGAAGAAAATGTAGGAGAATTATTCATGCCCATACTTAGGCAAAGAGTTATTAGATGTAAAACCAAAAGCATGATCTTTAAAAAATGGTGACAAATTTACTAAAATGAATCCTTTTGTTCCAGAAAAAATGACATTAATGAAATAAAAAGACAAGCTACAGGCTGAGAGAAAAATATTCACAAATCACATAAGCAAAGAAATATTTGTATTCAGAATATCCAAGGAACATTAAAACAAGCCAATAAAATATGAACAAAAGATTTGAATGACACTGCAACAATAATAACAGATATGTGTGTATATAATATATGTTATACATATATATGGAAAAGGCAATGGCACCCCACTCCAGTACTCTTGCCTGGAAAATCCCATGGATGGAGGAGCCTAGTAGGCTGCAGTCCATGGGGTCGCTAGGAGTCAGACATGACTGAGCGACTTCACTTTCACTTTTCACTTTCATGCATTGGAGAAGGAAATGGCAACCCACTCCAGTGTTCTTGCCTGGAGAATCCCAGGGACGGGGGAGCCTGGTGGGCTGCCGTCTATGGGGTCGCACAGAGCTGGACACAACTAAAATGACTTAGCAGCAGCAGCATACATATATATGTTAAGTTCAGGATAAGGTTCTCATTATTATAAATCATCAGAGAAATAAAATTAAAGTTCCAAAGTGTGACACAATTTCACACCTACTCGAATGACAGTAAAAAAGTTAGGTTAAAGAGGGAGGGGAAGTATGTATAATTATGGCTGATTTGTGTTATTGTTGGCAGAAACCAACACAACATTGTAAAAATAAAAGAAATGTTAAATAAAACTAGAAGAAGAGTGTGGTGGGGATGTAATCACAGCATGGGGATGATAGTAATTCCGTATTGCAAACATGGAAATTGATAAGAGATTTTTGAATTAATTGATTTATGGCTGTGCTGGGTCTTTGCTCTGCCTGGGCTTTCTCTAGTTGCAGTGACAGGGTGTGGCTCTCTAGTTGTGGTGCACGGGCTTCTTGCTTTGGTGGCTTCTCTTGTTGATGAGCACAAGCTCTAGGTGCATGGGCTTCGGTAGTTGTGGCTCATGGGCTTAGTTTTCCTGCAGCGTGTGGCATCTTGCAGGACCAGGGACTGAACTGTTTCCCCTGCACTGGTGGATTCTTAACCTCTGGACCACCAGGAAGTCCAAGAAAGCAGATCTTCTTTTTAAAAAAAAATGTAAAAGAGTAACCTTGAAAGTTCTCATCATATCTCATTTTTAACTTTGTAGGTGATGGATGTTAACTAAATTTATTGTGATGATTATCTGGCAATGCATACCTATATCAAGTCATTATGTTGTATACCTAAACTAATGCAAAGTTACATTTCAATTGTTTCTCAGTAAAACTGGAGGAAATAAAAGAGAGAATCATATGAAAGGATTTTAATCCTCATGCATTGCTAGCAGGAACGTATATAGTACAGTCACTTGGGAAAATAGTCTGTCTTGGTCCATTCGGGCTGCTATAACAGAATGCCATAGACTGGCTGGGTGGCTTATAAGCAACAGAAATTTATTTATCACAAAACCAGAGGCTGGGAAGTCCTAGATCTAGGGTCTGGCAGATTCATCGTTGTGGTGAGAGGTTTTAGCTCATGGCCCTCTTCTCATGGTGTCCTCACAGACTGGAAGAGGAAGGGAGGTTTCTTGAACCTCTTTCATAACTACACTCATGCCATTCATAAGGGTTCCACCAAAGGCTCCATCTCAAACTACATCACTTTGTGGGTTAGGATTTCAAAACGTAAATATGAGAGGAATCAAACATTTATACCACAACATAGCTTATCCGTTTTTTAAAACAGTCAATATAAATTAAAAAAAATGAATACGATCCAGCAATTCTACTCAAGATAAATAAAGGCAGATATGTACACAAAGACTTGTACACAACTGCTCACAGCTCAACATGTAGTCAAAGCCCCAAACAATTAAAATATCCACTGAGTGGTGAAGAAAGAGACAGAATGTGTTTTACATGTTTACTGACATATCTATTGGCAATAAAAGAACCAAGCACTGATGCATACAGCTTGAGTGAATCATCAAAACATGATGCTAAGTGGATGAAGCCAGATGGGAAAGTCCTCCTCAGGTGCTGTTCCATCTATGTGGAAATTCAGGAAGGCAGATCCACAGAGACAGACACTATACTCCTGGTTGCTAGAGTCTGGGGTAAGAACGGAGTGTGACTGCAAATAGGATCTTTTGGGGGGTGATGGGGATGTTCTAAAATATCATTATAGTGATGGTTGTGCAGCTCTTTGAATTTACTGTAAATCATTGAATGGTATGTTTCAACAAGTCTATTTGTAATGTGTCAATTGTAACCCCAAAAGGTATTTAAAAATGCTATCGCACACCTTACTAGAAAGGACAAACATTAAAAGACTTACGGACAGAGAGCTGCTGAGAATGCGAATCAATCAGAACCTTACACTCGACTGGCAAGAGCATGAAATGGCACAATTTCAGAAAATAATACAATGTTTTCTTGAAAAGTTAACACGCTCGTACATATGACCCAGTCAGTCCACTCCTAGATTCTCACCTGTAAGAAATGTAAGCAAATGTCTAAGCAGAAACATGTGCACAAATATCCACAGCACATTTATTTGTAATGAGTGAAAGCTGGGTGTAACTCAAACGTCCATCAGCAGTTGAATAGAAAGCAATCTGTGGTCCATGCATACAGGGAACTACTCAGCAGGGAAACGGATGCACTAAGATATATGCAGCCACATGAATCTCAAAAAAGTTATTCTGAGTAAAAGACAAAATGAGTGCAAGTAGTAGGATCACATATATATAGAATTCTAGAAAATGGAAATATCTTATCATGAGTGTAGGCAGGGCATTGGTTGCCAGGCAGAAGGCTGGGGTGACAAGAAGAAACAAGGAGATTTGGAGTGATGAATACACTCATTATTGTGACTGTGGTGATGGTTTCACATGGATACACATATGTCCAGAACTATCAGTAAGTGCCCTTCATTTTTTGCCATCTTCATTTCAACTCGGTGAAGATGTTAAAAGCAGAAAATAAAAGCAAACTGGAAAATTCAGAAAATTTCCCAGAAAAATACCCAACCAACAACTCCAGCCTATGTCAACTGAACACAGCCCTCAGAGATCAGTGCCTCTAAGTGAAGATCTTGGGATGAAAATATCAAACCAGGAAGCTTCTGGGGGTGGATGGGAGCATGGGCTTCACTCCTGGTGTGTTGCTCCTAGGCAACGGGGTTGGTCCTCACAATACAGGAAGTCCCTGTACCATGAAGATGGCTGTGGCCAGCACAGCATCTGCAGTGCGGAGTGGTCTCTGCAGGGGCACTGAGTGTCTGGGGGACTTTGATGTGAGTCTCTGGTTTCAGGACCAGGACAACTCATCACTCACAAATTCCAGTGTTGAAACTGGAGATTTTAGCTAAGTGTCCACTCTCAGGATAAAAACCTGGGAAGGGAGATCCATCCTGTTTTATCAGGAGACTTTTATTTGACGGGCATCGTGCTAGAGAGCTGTCACCAAGCTTCTCCCTGGCAGAGAAGCAGGGGTCCAGGTATTCCAAGAAGGCAATTTCTGGCTCAGCCCTGACAGCTCCTTGGTCTGAAGGGAGAAGCTGAGCAGGTCAGAGATGTTCCCAGGGTTATCATCATTGCTAACAAGGGGCCAGGGCTGGGCTGTAAACACTCGACAAACTAAAGCTAGCTTATTTTCTGTCTGTTATCAGAGGTGAACAGAGCCAGCTGCCTCCTCACACTTCCCTGGTCGGAGGAAGGAGTCTCTTCCCATTTTGTCCATTTGACAGTAACTTCGTTTACAAGGACCTGGGCAGGAGGTGGTTAGGAAAGGGAAAGGAAAGACGGTTAGGAAACAGGTTAGGAAAGGCGGTTAGGAAACAAGCTGTGCACAGCTGTTTCCCCTCTCCAGGCAGAGATGCTCTGCAAAGGCCAGGGTCACCCCTGAGAAGCCACGGGCACAGCCTCCTCTTCGTGGGAAAGGCGCTGAAAGGGGCAGCAAAAGGTGTGGTTGACATGGTCTGATACCGGGATTCTCAGAATATCTGACCACAGGAGCCTTGTGCTGGAGGCTGCAGCTCCTGTATCCTGTTGAACTTGGGTGGTGCAAAGGATACTGGGGGAAAGGCTGGCCTGTGAGGTGAGGCCCCAGTCTGGATGGCAGGATCCCCAATATTTGGGCAAAGTCACTCCATCCAGCATGGAGTAGTAATGCCTATGCACACTTCTAAAACCTTCCTAAAACCTTTGGTGGCTCCTAAAACCTTCCGCAGGTTCAAATGTTTAATCTCTGTAAGGAGTGGATAGGTATCATTACTGCTGCCTACATGCGAGGACAGTGAGATGCGGAGGTAAGGTGACTTGTGTAGGACAGAGGAAGGGGCGCCAGGACTCGATCCTGTGGTGCTGCGTGTCGCCCCACGCTCAGGACCTCCCCCAGCCTTGGAATCCTTCAACATCAGGTAATGCTGTGGGCATCTCCCTGGAAGCAGAAGTCCCTCTGGGCCACGGCCACAAGGGGCTGCAGCCGGAGGATCACTGCGTGTGGCTCTCAGCCACCCTTGTGCTGTCTGCCCACCTGAGCTGGGAAGGAGGTGGTGAAGTCCTGTGAAGTCTGGCGGGCAGCTACTCCTTGATCTGCAGGTCAGACCTCAGATTCTGGCCTCCTGGACCAGCAGGAAATGGGCAGCATCTCTCGGTCCCACCATGTGGATGCTTCTCTGCACTGTGGGGGTGTCAGTCTACTATGGACTGAAACATGACCCCAGTTGGACGGGGAACAGGGGCAGTGGGGAAGGGTCTGCCCATGTCAAGGAGGGTATGGGGGCTGCGGGTAAGACAGTCCTGCAAAACCACCCAGTCTCCTCCAAATGCAGCCGGCTGTGCACCTGTCCCCACTCTGCTCCACTCACAGTGCAGACATTTTTCTCCCACTGGACTCAGACCTCACAGCTCTCACTGCCCACCCCGGAGGAGATGTAGCAATTCTGGATCCAGGCAGTCTTGCCCCACCTCCTGGGGTGACCAAAATAAGCTTAAAGCGTGTCTATCAGTCCCCTGAAATATGCACGGACTTTGCCACCTGGGGCCCACATCTCCTAATTCAGAACTGTTTGTGGTGATTAGAAATCTCTTCCCTGGGGATGGGATGACTCTGCACAGGTGATACCAGTTTCATCAGACCGTCCTCACTGAGGGTCTTCCTGATGTGCCGAGTTCTGAAGGTAAAGGCTGCTCACAGAGCCACCACCCAGCAGGAATGAGCACGTACACATTGCTGTTCAGGAGGCTTGTTTGAGGACATTTTTTTCTACTAACTTCTGAGCAAAGATAGATTCCCCCCCATAACACAACCATAAAATCTTCATAAGCAATAATTATGTATTTCTTATGTGAGTCGTAAATTCCCTAAGTGGATTAAAAGCAATTAAGCCTGTAAATACCTGGTATCTTCAACAGATACAATAGAGAAGAGTCTGCTCCCCACCTGTTTGGGGGGGATTGCTGCTTCATTGGGGGAGGAGGCAATCTCTTGTAGGACAGGAAGACCCTAACATCCCTGGTGATCAGAATTGGGATGGGATCAGAATCATCCTGAAATGGAATGCCTAAACAGCATGTTCTCACATACAGATCTGCTGAGGGTTGGCTCAGGTAGGCTGATGGGTCTCAGGGCTCACTCATGGATCAGCAGAGGGCAGGTGACTTCCAGGACTGGGCTAAACGTGGCCAAGGAGTCTCTGGTCCTGTTATCTCTTATCCCCTTTGGGACTAATGGGCCAGCCTAGGCATACTCTTCTCCCCACAAGAGAAGAGAAGTAAGAGGGAACAGGACATATCAGAAGGCTCTGGAGTCCAGCTTAGAATTGCCCCATTGCCCTTCTCACTCCATCTCGTGGGCAGAGCACGTCACATGTTTAAACCCAAAGTCAAGAGAACAGGTGAGCATACAAGAGCAGGTGAAGAACTGTGAACAACAGCACAGTCTCTCCTGGGATCAACCTTAAACTTTCCACCTTGTCCCCAGATGGGCTCAAATTGTAGTTCCAGAAAGGGCTGAAGGAGAGGCGGTTTCTCACACACATTTAAATTCCTGCTTCTCCCTGATTTGTGTTGCCCACACCATTCTGTGAGTTACTGTGTGTGTGCAGCTACATATTGCATGTAAAACATCTGCAATTATCTTGTCTGAAGAATTGTATTTTCACTACAGTTGACTCTTGAACAACTCCAGTGTTAGGCGTCCTTTCCAGTATTCTTGCCTGGAGAATCCACATGGAGAGAGGAGCCTGGTGGGCTCCAATCCATGGAATTTCAAAGAGTTGGATACGACTGAGCAGCTATGAACCATGTACAATATTATGTTACAAGTATACAATATCCTGATTCACAATTATTAAAGGTTATACATTTATAGTTATTATAGAATATTGGCTGTATTCTCTGTGTTGTACAGTATACCGTTGTAGCTTATTTTATACCTAAAGGTTGGTTCCTCTTACTCCCCCACACTTACAGTGCCTCTTCCCTCTTCTGCCCTCCCTGGTAACACTAGTTTGTTCTCTGTATCTGTGAGTCGGCTTNACACACACCCATACACACAAACAGATACATTTACTGAACTGATTTCCAGAAATGAAAATCCCATCAAGGAGGAGGGCAGATGGGAATGGATCAGGCTGTAGAAGGAGGCCCCTGCAGGCTGAGTGTAGGAAGCTCCAGTGATAACATATCCTTTCTCTGCAGGGACCACATCCTGGGGAGGGCTGGTTTGTGAGGGATGAAGCCTCTGGCTCAATGGAGCTCCAAATGAGTCTACAGATGAACAAAGGCTAAATTGGAGTCATGGACCTTTCTGACTTCAGGGAACATTCTAACAGCCAGTGCCTTATTTTTTCCACAATTGTAGAGAAAATGAATTTTTGAAAACTGGTGAAGGGCACTTGATTCCTTCCTGTGTCGGTTGAAGGCAGGCTTTTAGCTACTTTATCCAGGGAAGATTTCATAAAGCCCCAAGCTCCCAAGGAGAACTGATGGGAACCAGATCATTTCTTCAGTTCAGTAGGGTAAACTGGAGCTTGTTACCTGCTCCTGACCAGTGTCTGGAGCCCTGTTTGGTGCTTTAGACAGAAGCCAGGCAGTCAAGCAGCCAGAGAGACTTTATTAGAGAAGAGAACCACCCCAGAGACTAAATAAACATGAACAGCAATAACAACCCCAGAATTAGTGTTTACAAAGACAGAGGCTAAATCTTGCTCAGGCTTCAAGTCCATCTTGTCTTGGCTGTGGGTTTGGTCCATCTCATCGTCACTCCAGGACCCTGGCTGCTGAGGCAGCTTCTGTCTGGAACACTCCTATTCACTGTGGCAGGGGAAAGAGAATGACACGCTGGTTTCTAAAGCTTCTATCAGAGGAGACACCCCACTCCTCTCACATTCCACTAGTGAGAATTACAGGACAGAGGCAGGTGTCCTCCCATTGGACCTGAAGCTGATGAAGTGTGAGATCTGGAGCTGCTGCAGCCATTTTGCATCCATCAGGGAGAGCATATCTGAGAATGAAGTTGATCCGGAAGAAGAAATGAGAGAGAGGGAAAGAGGGACCCTAATAGCACCACTGGGTCTGAATCCAGCCTAGGAGAAGCCAGGTGTAGCCCTACGCTGCGGAGCTTGAATCTGAAACCCTCAATTTATCTAAAGCTGGTGAGAGTTGGGTTTTCTGTCACTTATAACCAAATGAGTTCTAGCTTCTAGAGCTCTTCAGGCTCTGCCTGGCCTTTTTCAGGACATGGGACTGAGGAGGTGGAGAGTCCACTGATGCAGGAAGACCCCTTCACAGGCAGGGCCCAGGGACTAGCAAAGGGCTCAGAGATCAGCTCCGGATTCTGATGACCTGGGATGGAACCTGGCTTTTCACTTGTGCGGCTTCTGCTTCATCTCCTCTCTCTCAAAATAAAGTCATAATAGAACATATTTCTTGGGGCCTGGGATTAAGGAGACCAGACAAGTAGATAGTAAATTCCTGCTGCCTGTCAGTGCTCAAGAAAAGTCAGCTGGGCTTGTCTCTATGTCTCCAATACTGACCCAGGATCTGGAGTGAGTAATTTCTCAGGAAATGTGGCAAGTTTGTGAGCGCAATCCTTTATGAGATAGGAACGTGAGGACGGGGACTTCAGAGAACAGGTGGGTGAGGGGGTCTCCCAGAGAAGGCAGGTCACAAACTGATAACGATGAAAAAGTGGGATTCCTATGGGAAGAGGGGGATGGAAGTGACAGAGGCTTGCCCCACAGCAGTGACGAGGACCAGTGGCAGAGTGAGAGGCTGGCTGGTGTCGCCTGTGAGGGCTTCGTATCATGAAGCACAAGTAGATGGGTGAGAGTGGGCATGAAATGTTACAATATGTTGTCCAGTGGAAGCAGATGGCTATGAAATGCCATGTACTGTATTATCCTATGTTTGGTGAAAGAAAAGTTTTACTTATCTTTGCCTAAAAACAAAGAAGGAGAACCATCAAAATATTACTAGTGAATGTGAATTATTAATTTTTATTTTCTTATTCTGTAAATGATTGTTACTTTTAATAATATCTGAATATTTACTTTGCATGTATCTGAATAATATAAAATTTGAAAAAGTTGTTTGTTTGTAGAGAAACAAGTCAAGCCAAATCCCAAGGGGAAAAAATGACTCCACTTTCTCAAAGAAATCAGTCTCATGAGAAAGAAGACTCTCATTAAGATAAAAGGAAGAAGGGAGGGGCAGTGATGACCATGGTGTGGATGTTGATGATGAGGATGCTTATGACTGTGGAGAGGATCACGATAATGATGCTGACAGCCTTGGTCCTGTGCTCAGTAGGCTGTGTCTTTGGACCAGAGAATGGGTCACTCTGCCTCAGCTTCCTCATCTGCAAACTGAGGATAAACCTTCCCCACATCATGAGGACCGAGTGAACTGGTCCTGTGATTAGAGCTCCCCAAGCAGGACCAGCACTGAGTGAGCATCTTTAATGCTGGTCTTCTCATTTGCACACTGACCAGGGCAGATGGTGTCTCAGAGAGGGCAATGACAGAGGCCACTCCTTCATGGGCTGCCTAGAAAGTGGACGTGCTCACCAGGAGACTGGTTTGCTCCTGTCACCTGTAATTGGGAAGCCCAGTCTGGGTCTATTACACAGAGCTGTTCTGATTCCACGTCCTGATCTTGCTACCTCGAGAAAATTGTGTAGGTATAGAAGCCAGATTCTCTATAAGAAAAGATAAAGGTGTCTCCAGCAGACAGATCAGATAGTGAGTTCCCCTTTGTTAAGGGGTGTCAGTGAGTCACCTTGTGGGGGAAGACAGGTTTGTCTGCTTCAATCTCATTTCACTTAAATTCAGTATCTCTCAATTGCCCACATAACATGCTCAAATCCAGAGCTGGGGGCCCAAGCCCAGAGGGGGAATGACAGATGCACATCA
>SJYV01023269.1:80690-117055 GCA_006410875.1 Neotragus pygmaeus | reverse complement strand
GATGGATGTGAGTCTGAGTGAACTCCGGGAGTTGGTGATGGACAGGGAGGCCTGGCGTGCTGCGATTCAGGGAGTCGCAAAGAGTCAGACACGACTGAGCAACTGAACTGAACTGCATCACTGCAGATATAGCGAATGTTACATTATAAATGGATTATTAGAGAAGCTTCAAAGGGATATCGCTTTCTAGTTAGTGAATAAGCTTCTAGTTGCTGTCTGGCCACTACCATCAATAAAAACAACAATGTCAAACATTTACACAGCAGGGACTGCTTTACATATACGAACTCATTTAATCTTTGAACAACACTGTGACTCTATTATCTTCATCTTTAGAAATGAAACTGAGGCACAGAGAGGTCAAATCACTTAATCTAAGATCACTCATCCAAGGTGACTCCAGCATCAGTGCTGTTAAATATACGTTATCAGCAATCACACCAATCACTCTGGCAATTCGGCCATTCTCTTCAAGTTACCCATAGTTATTAACCTAACACCCATTACTTT
Source organism: Neotragus pygmaeus (assembly GCA_006410875.1). Classification (NCBI taxonomy): domain Eukaryota; kingdom Metazoa; phylum Chordata; class Mammalia; order Artiodactyla; family Bovidae; genus Neotragus; species Neotragus pygmaeus. The sequence continues at coordinate 116,545 of SJYV01023269.1, read as the reverse complement.
TCTTGATATCCTCCTGTCCTAATTGAGATAGGCAGAGACATAGTCAGAGGACACGGTCCACGTGGCTCTGTGTTGGCCCACGCCATGTTCCAATTATCCTGCTGGTCTGGTCCTTCTTCCAGGGGCAATTCAAATGTCATTTACTTTTGTGAAAGTGAAAGTCACTCAGTCGTGTCCGACTCTTTGTGACCTNAGTCAGAGGACACGGTCCACGTGGCTCTGTGTTGGCCCACGCCATGTTCCAATTATCCTGCTGGTCTGGTCCTTCTTCCAGGGGCAATTCAAATGTCATTTACTTTTGTGAAAGTGAAAGTCGCTCAGTCGTGTCCGACTCTTTGTGACCTCATGGACTATGCAGTCCACGGAATTCTCCAGGCCAGAATACTGGAGTGGGTAGCCTTTCCCTTCTCCAGGGGATCTTCTCAACCCAGGGATTGAACCCTTGACAGACTATGTGAGAAAGGAAAATATCAAGGATACCTTGTATTTAAGTTACTTCAAGATGATAAAAATGACTTCAAATTCTTAGACCGTCTGTATATCAAAAGTGAAAGTTGCTCAGCTGTTTCTGACTCTTTGCAACCCCATGGACTATACAGTCTGTGGAATCCTCCAGGTCAGAGTACTGGAGTTGTTCCCTTCTCCAGGGCATCTTCCCAACCCTTTAAAGCTACTCTTTAAAGCAGAGAAGAGAGGTTCCTCACCAATAAAATATAAAAAAATGTTCTTAAAACATTTCCTAACAAAGATGAAAGATGAATTGCCGACCTTAGGTTCTTGAGATTTGGAAGTCACACTAAAAGCAAAGGAAAGCACCTACTTGAATATAATATAAAGTCATTTATGTACTTATGAAGTCTCTAATTGTATCCATGCACTGTGCTGTTTTTTTAATCCATTATCTCATTTAGTAATTATTCTACAGACGAAGAAACCAAGGCAGAGAAAGGTTGAGTTAGTCCTACCAGAGTTACACAGCAAAGTAAGCAGCAGATCTGGGATGTGAACCAGGAAATCTCATTCCAGGGTCTGAAATCTTAACCATCAATATTTCCTAAGCTGCCTCTTTTGACCTAAAACAGTTATATTATTTTGTGTAAGCCAAGCTGCCGCTTACCAATAGAATAATAGAGTTTCAGAACTGGAGGTCACCTAGACTCAATCTTTCTATAGCAGCCCCACAAGCCTTGGTGAAATGAGGGCGAGGGGAGAGAGAAAGTCTAAGATGACCATGTTGGTTTTGCCTGGATGTGAGTGATAGCTAGAGAGTTCAGGAAAAGTAGAGATCCTTCCCTTTTCTTTTTTNCCCACATAACATGCTCAAATCCAGAGCTGGGGGCCCAAGCCCAGAGGGGGAATGACAGATGCACATCATACCAGAATGATGCACAATTGTGTCCTTTCTGTGGGCTGTGTTGTGAGGATGTTGAGAGACCAGGGGTTTCAGGTAATAAATACCCCTTCCTAACCCTGTGCCTTAAAGCCCACCGTCAGGACTCACAATGCACTGTCCCCAGACACCCTGAGAAATGCTTTGGGCAGTAGGCTGGGTGTGTCTATCCAACTGTGACCCTCAGGTTGGTGCTGCAGGTGGTCAGTGTCAGGAGGGGGCAGTGGCAGTGCTGTGAGCATCTGGAGCAGAGGTAAGGAGATGCTAGAAGGGCCTTCACGAGGAGGTGGGCCGCAGGGGAGCCTGGAGGATGAGCATGTTGACAAAATCTTGAGGGGAGGGAGGGGCATTCTGGGAACAGCGAGGTGAGGACAAAATCCCAATGATGAGGACTAAAGACTGTCCAGAGAGACAGAGGGTGTGTTGTGCTGCCTGGAGTATGAGTAAGAGCATGGACGTGGGGCTGCTGGGTCTGAGTCCAGCCTCTGTGAACAGCTCTGTTCAACATTAGGTGAGTCTCTTAACCTCTCTGAGTCTCAACATCTTCATCATTCCAATGGGGATGGTGACAGTACCATTTATAAGTTTGTGATGATGATAAAGGAGTAATAGATTGAAAGCACTTAGGGCAGAGCCTGTACACATGAGCACCATATTCAGCGATGGTTGTATTGATGATGGTGCTTGTGATGTTGATGATAATAATGTTGGTGAAGGTGATAACAGAGACAATGGTGATATCTGATGAAAACAGACAGCCTGAGATGGATATAACATTCCCTCAGGATCACACCGCAGGACAAACCCTGAGACCCCAAGAGGCGCTAGAAGCTTCTGGTGGTGCTGTGCAGTCACTCTTCATTGACTGAGACAGATGGCCTTCATAAATGTTGCATCCTAGATATCCCTGTGGTTCAGTGGTTAAGACTCTGTGCTTCCAGTGCAGATAGCACAGGTTTGATCCTTGGTCAGAGAACTAAGATCCCACAGGCCACGTGGTGTGGCAAAAAACAAAAAACAAAAAAAGAAAGGAAGCATTCTTCATAGCAGCATAGGAAATTTAATTCAATAATCAAAATTAAATTTATTTTAGTCTAGACATAATTAGATTTCATAGAATTATAATTTAAAATGCAACATACTATAGAATTGATATCTCTTAAATCTGATTCACTTCCCTTGTAATTGGTTAGTGGGATAAACTTGGACTGGATATAGTGTTCGTAACTGATCATGGGCATAAGCTGATGTTCTTAGTGTCTCTATGTCAGAAAGCCTGGATGATGCACAAATGATACACACACCATATCACCAAACCATCATAGCCCATGACAGACTCACTCTGCATGTGGGGGGCAAAGGTGCCAACTGCCAGCACATACACTGCCTGAGGTTCAACATGGGAGCATTTGGTCCATACTGATGTGCAGCCTTGGGGAGCTAAACAGTGATTCTCCCTGACAGAAGGAATACCACAGGCATAGGCATCTCATTTGGCCTGGAGCTGTGACTTCTCATCAGGAGAAGGAGCCAGGCTCACAAACCAGGCTTCTGGGGCTAATGGATATTTAATTCAGTTGCAAGGTTTCTGGCAGGAGGGGAGCAAAGTCAGGCAGCCCTGGTCACTTCCTATGGTTCTAGAGATACAAGAAAAAAGCAGCTTTGGGGTCAGTACTCCCCATCCCCCTGCCATGTCTTGTGGGTCTGTATTCCCTGTATAAATAGGGATGTTTCTGAATTTGCACATAGGAGTCTCTTTCTGTGAGGGACCATGATATGTGTGCCTGTCTTAACTTTGCAGGTGTGTGTCTTTGCACAGGGAATGTGCATGTCTATCTTGTGACAAAATGCACTTTTTCTGGACAAGTTATGGCCTCCTCGCCTGGCCTCCCCTCCTGCCCCTCTGGAGCCCAGTGGTAGGACAGTCATTTAAAGGATAAACCAGATTAGCTCACTACCTGGTTAAATCCTCCCAGGACTTCTATATGATCAAGGCTAGTGACTGTAAGGACAGGAACCCCTGCAGCTGGGTTAAGTAGAAAAGGAGTAAGCAGGTTTTGGCATTTCTAAGCTTAATGTGTGCGTACATCTCCTGGGGCCTTGTTAGAAGAAATTCTGGCCCAGTTGGTCTTGTGGGTCTGAGCCAGCATATTTCCAACCTGCCCCTGGTGAAGCAGCCTGGTGGGTGGCCACTGGTGGACATCAGTAGGTTCTGAGGCCCTTCATGGGGAACAAATGCCCGCGCCACACTAGGGCCACCCAGCCAGACCTCACAGCCACCCCTGGCCTGGGAGGTGGATCTCACTGCTCCATCTCTTCCTGCTGAGTCCAGGGTCCTGCCTGCTACACTGCCTTCATGCGTTCCAGCAGTGCCATCTTCTCTCTTCTGGAGTGGAAGCTCATGCAAGGCTTCAGATTGGTGGATCTGGGTCATGTGACTGGGCCCTGCTACAAAGGAGGCTGGGAAACTGACCTCTGGTTTCCACACTGGGAAGAGAGACCCACAAAGAGGGAAATGTCCCCTGGGAAGGGAGGTCTCATAGAAAGTCAGGGGCTGTACCACGCCTACTCCAGCTTCTTCCACAGCCAGACAAGACTCACAGGCCCCTCCATCTATACCTTACCACGATCTACACAGATCCAGGGCTTCCCCCGGGAGGAGCGTTCTGGGTATGAAATGATCCACTTTGTTGACCATGTTTTCTGGAATGTGAGCTGCTGTGTGGGGCTGTGTGTATAGCTTCTTCACTTGATCTAGCTGTAGTGCCCTTTCTCTGACAGCATGCTCACAGTTCTGGTTGATGTTACCATGTAAAAAATATCGGATGTGATGGTACAAGGCTAAACTTTCACATAAATGGCATCTTTAAATTGCCTGACACTCAGCCAACATATAGGCAGCGTCTCAAGACAGTGGGGGATGAAAGGGGGGAAGATGGAGGCAGCGCTTCCCTCAGGTGAAGGGAAAATAAGTTTCGAAACATGTGGGAACAGAGGGAATGGAAGCCAGTGATGGGGAAGGTGGAGAAAGTGAGGGCATAGATGTTGAAGAAATCAGTGTCAAGCAGAGTGAGCTGTGAATCAGAGCATAAAAGAAAAATCCCAGTTCCCCCAAAGAAGGCTGGTTTTCTCTCTCCTGCTTATGAGCAGAGTAGAGAGCTCTTTAGTTGATGTGGTTATCTGAGTAAAGGTGGGGGGTAAGATGTGGAACCATAATAAAAAAGATCTTATCTCTTGAAAATATTCTTAATATAGAGTGTGTGAATGTCCAATTGTTTGCCAATATTTTGAGCATGGGTTTTGATAGCTGGAGTTTGGCTTTCTTTTCATAACTTCAGCACAGCTATAACGTTACCAAGTCTGCGTGCCGCATGGCAGGCCAATGAATTGGAGTGAGGTCTTGAGACTGTTGACTTAAAAAAGATAGTCACAACCTAAAAGTTGAGAGCTATGTTTTATTCAGTGGGAATTTTTTAGGAAAACATCTCAGCGATGTTTTCCCGAGAGAACTGCTCCAAGGAGGTGAGGAGGGAAGAGTCAGCTTATATCGCTGTTGTTCAGTCACTAAGTTGTGTCTGACTCTGTGACCCCATGGATTGTAGCACAAAGTTCGCAACAAAGGGCAAGTAGTCTGAACATCGGAAGTATTTTTGTTAATTAAAGAAAACCAGATATCTCAAGATAAGGAACGTGCTCTCTATGTATGGAAAGATGCAAGAGTCTGGGCTCACCAAAATCGTTCCTTTCATGTGCATCTCAGCTATCTTGGGGCTGGTACGTTGTGATTTTCACATCCTGAGCTCCCCTGGGCTCACCATAGGGAATGGCTGCAGCCTGAGTACTGCCGGATCGCAGGTCCTCTTCTCCTTTCTCTGCTCGTAGGGCTCTGGACTCCACATTTGAAGGGCTGGAATCATTGATGACTGTGACATCCTTGTTTATTGATATGGCAGAAAATACTCCATTTTCTATAGCAAAGATTATGACTTTATTCAGGAAAGTCAACTGACTGAGAAGATGGCAGAGTAATGTCTCAAAATTACCATCTTAGAGGGGGAGGTGGGGAAACCAAGTAAAATGTCCACTAATCCTGTAAACATCTCCTAGAATGGCAAGCCTCCAGAAGGAGACAGTTTAGTTTTAATTTCTTCCTTCCTGCCATCCACAGGTGGACAGGGTCCTGAACAAAAAGTGCTTTAGCTTAACAGTCAGGCAGAGGGGCAGGATTCTGAGGCAGACCATTATGTGTAATTATAATAACAAAAGCAATGAAAAGCTAGTCAAAGAAACAGTTTGAATGTATAGTCAGCATTGACTCTTCTCTGCAGCAATAATATAATTTTCAGGAGTTATTTCCGGAGCTTTTGTTGTTGTTTTAAATAAGATGAAGATACTTACAATCTCAGTACAAAATCCTTCGGAGTTTTTTCCAGTTCTCGACAGTGGCTTCATCTATACTTAATTCAAAAAGACGTTTTAAAGCACTTCTGTTTATTAAGTAAACCTAAGGTTTCCAGTTCAGGTTTAATAGAAAGAGCAACCCTATTTTGCCTGTTATCTTATTCACTTATGATGGTTTATTAAAATATCTATACTCAATAACAGATACAACTGACATAAGCAGGTTGGGGACAGACACCCTGATTCTTTTTCAGCCAGCACCTCCTCCAGCAAGAAGAGATGTATCCAAGACGGGAGAGGGGCTGACCCAGCCCTCTGTCCCTGTGTGCAGAGGGAACCAGAAGTCAGTGTAGGGAGCTATGTGGATGTCAACCAAGGAAACTTCCTCTAAGCTATGATACAGCACATAGTGGATCCTGGCACACACTTGTCTATGTATTAAATCCAGATGTATCAGCAGAGAGAGGATAGAGGGAGGGGTGGGAGAACTATCTAAACCATTTGGGTCCTTCCTGTCAAGAAGCCCACACCTCAAAGGCAGAGGAGTCTGGGGGTGGGGATCTGCTATCCCCTATTCTGTCTCTAGTGGGGTGAATATCTCATCATGCTGACATGAGCCACGGTTTAAAATTGTTTTTCATTTAATGGTCTTACAAACAGGCATGTATTTCATCTTATGTTCAACAGAGGGGGAAAAAAAACAATTGTGATCAGTTCCATATTGGGTAATTTGTAATTTTTAAAGGAACGCAATATAAATCTAAACCTTGTGTCAGGCAGAACTTTTCCATGTTGTCATTATTTTCATAGACCATGTGTCTTCGGTGGCACCCCCCACACCGTGCTGCATCCTGGGTGCTGAGGGCCCACCAGCTGGGAATGGGACACACTTGGGTGGGAAAACTGGTTCCACCCCTCCCTGGGTGTGTGACCAACTCTGTAATCTCTCTGGCCTCAGCTTCCTCACTGGTAAGTGTGGATGATTGAAGAACTTACCTCACTAGGAGAGGATCAGTGAGATAATCCATCTAAGCCCCTCAGCATAAGGCCTGTCACCCAGGAGAAGCTTCATGAACACTGTGGTTACTAACTTCACATTCACAGGATGGACTTTTCAGTGAAGGGTGCAGAAATAATTTTGAAATTTGTCATGCTGTATTTCAGGGCATTTGTGAATGAAGCACTAGATTTTAAAGGCCTTTATCACATGCTTTTTCATACGTAGGACCCTGAAGTCAAGTATTTCTTCATGTTAATGTACATTTTTCCCCTTCTCCTGGCTGCCTCAACCTATATTTCTTATCCCCTTATTCCTAATTCTTAAGTCTAGACTTTAGAAGAGCAATAGGAATGGGATATAATAGTAATGTAAAAATAATACCATTGTATTTTTTCTTTTAGATTAAAATTGATTTTATGATTCCTTATAATCTTACCTTTCACACATGCCTTTGGGCCATTGAGTCAGAACATTCCTTTCATTTCTTCGCATCTCCTTCCTCCTGCCTGTCATCTGGAAGGAGTCTTCTTGAGTTGAGTCCACTCACTTGAGATGATTCTTAATTTATACTTGAGGGAGAGCTGACATTTCTCAACCTTGTCAGCGTGCCCTTAGCATCCTTGTCAGCCAGAATCACCTCTCCCCCTACCCCTCTCTCCTCTCTCTCTCTCTGTCTTATTTCTCTCTTCCGTAGTCACTCACGTGAGGGAAACTACTTAACCAACCCCAGTTGCAGTGGGCCATCCCTCTAGGAATCCTTCAGCCTTACCGCAGGGCGTCTCCTCTTCCCAGGTTTCTGGGTGCACCTCACCCCCACTCTCTCCCCTCCCATCATCCAGGATGCCCTGCTCCCTGAGACCTCAGGTCTCTCAGGAAGGTCCATCCCCTCCAGCCCACGGGACAGGGCTGCTGCTCCTCCCAGACTCAGGGAGAGGCCGAGGTGAGGCCTGTGGCTACAGGACACAGCAGAGGTTTGTCACATTGGTGAGAACTCAGCCAGTCTCCTGGGAATCCTACTGATAATGTCTGGGATGAAGTCACAGTGACCTCCCTCCTGGAGTCTGCATGGTGCAGACTTCCTCCCTCTGTCCTTTCCTGCTCCACCTCCTGGAATCTCTGATCCGTGTATTGATCTGCAGGACTTAATCTTCCCTGTGCTGCTTACACCCAGCACCCAGGGAGGACCTGACCCACAGGACACAGTCAGAAATGTCAGTAGAAAGCGTGACCATCAGGCAAATTGGGGAGGGGCCAAGGTTCCTGGTATACCGTCCACATTCTGGTCATGCCCGTCCTTTGCTTGAGGCTGAGCACCATCCTAAGAACTGGTTGTGTTCTTTAGAGTACACTGACCCTGTTACAAGTCACAGAGGATGTTCTGCAATTAATACCAATGGGACATTATCATATTTTAAGAATTGATGGATTAGATTGGGTCCATCTGGATAATCCAGAATGTACGCTGTATTTCAAGATCTGGACCCCTAATCATATCTGCAAGACCCCCATTCCCATGCAAGGTAACACAGTCACAGGTCCTGGGGATCATATGTAGACATCTTTGGGGCCATTATCTGCCCAGTCACCCAGAACCAGAACCACGGTTCTCCGTTTCCCCAGTGGGATGCCGTGCTGTGCTGTGATGAACTGCTTATCTGTCCCCATCCTCTGACTTGAGGGTCAAACCTTCTCAAGGTCAATAAGGGTCTCAGATTTCCAAGAGTCTGTTCAGTGAGTATGAGCTGATGCAGAGGTGAGCCCTCGGGACACACTCAGGCCCGCGCTGACAGGAAACTGTGGGCCAGGTGGGGCTGGAGCAGTGGTGAGTGTGCGCCCTGGGGCGGGGGCTCCACTGCTCAGCACCAACAGTGGCCACCACATGGGATGGGGCTCAGGGATCCGCCGCATGGGATCTGAGCCCCGATCCTCAGCAACATACAGAAATGCCCATTTTAGGCAAAAGTTCTTAATGTTTAAGCACTGGACACTAACTCAAATTGTTCCAGCACTGACCAGGTTGAGCACTTGGAGGTCATCCAGCCTGTAGTTCTGCACTTTATAGTCTCTGGTTTGGGAAATTTCTCATTTGACAAATCAGCCCAGAGCCCCCCTCCCAGGCCTATAGATGGTATTTTTAACATCAGATTTGGTGTTAGCCACTCATGTAACACCCTTCAGAGGCTCTGACCTGCCTCCTCTGAGTCTCATCTGCTGCCCCAGCCCCTCCTTCGACTTCCTGCTGCCCCGGAGTGGTCCTCAGTCACCCACTGTGTTCACTCTCTGAGCCCTGGTCCCCATGCTTCCCATACTCTAATGTCCTCTCCCCTTGTCAGCCTGAAAATAATCTCCCTTCATGGAGCCTCCTCCTTCAGGAAGTCTTCCTCAGCTTCACCAGGGGGTCTGGAGCAACTTCCTCTGGACCATCACATTCCAGATAACAGATGGGTCACCATGCACAGTAACTGCCCATAGAGGCAATCGAAAACTACTTATCACCTGCTGTATGCCAGTGCTCTTCCAGGTCCTGAAGACAGCCTTGGGCAGGCACAGCAGGCTCAGCCTCACAGCGACAGTGATGCCAGCCTTGGAGGGAGCCAAGGGAGAGAAGTGGTGGCGGGAGTTGAGTGCTTTGGACCAGCACGTTTACCTGGGGAGACAGTCAGAGACCGAGAGTGAAGGGCACGGAGGGAGGGGAGGGTCTGTAGGCTGATTCCAGTTTCCAGCCTTCCGATCTCTTGCACACTGACTCTGATGCTTCTCCCTTGAGCTCACGTCACATCTGGCATACTTATTAGAGAAAAGATCACAGTATTTCAGTGTCTCTTCAGGGTCCTGTGTTAGCATATTCATGTGGCTGCTTCACCTGAGGCTCCATAGGAAAGGAAGGTTGGGTCTGGCAAAGGGTCCAAGGGCCCTTCCATCTCAGTGCTCTGCCTTTCCTGGGGCATCACTCTAGTCCACAAGGCCAAGCCTGGGACTCAGTCTCCATGTCTGCAACCCAGCTTGCAGGAGAGGAAAGGGACAGGAAGTGGAGGGTGGTCAGCTTCCTTATAAGGAAGTTAGAGCATCACACCTGCTGACATCCCATTGGCCAGCACTTAGACACATGATCATAACTCACTGCAAAGGAGCCTGGAGAATGTAATCTTCAGTTGGGGGCTGTGCATCCAGCTAAATTCAGGAGCTCTATTAAAATTAGAGGGAAAATATAAGAGGTTACATCTTAGGGTTTCCAACCGACTGCAAGTTCTGAAGGGAGTAATGGTGTTTTTATCAGTAGTACTAGCACACGTTCTGGAGAAGGCAATGGCACCCTACTCCAGTACTCTTGCCTGGAAAATCCCATGGGTGGAGGAGCCTGGTAGGCTGCAGTCCATGTGGTCGTGAAGAGTCGGACGTGACTGAAGTGAGTTAGCAGCGGCAACAGCAGCAGCACAAGTTCAGATGCACAATAGTTTATCAGTAAATATTGAATGACTGAAGGACTGTATGATGGTGAAGAAAAGGATCTTATAAAAGTATATTTGATTTACAATATTACAGCAGTTTAAGGCATACAACATAGTCATAGTGAGTCAATATTTTCATAGATTATAAGCCACTTAAAGTTGTACTAAAGCATTGGCTATAGTCACTGTGCTGTACATTACATCCTTGTACCTTATTTATTTTGTATCTAGTAGTTTATGCCTTTTAATCCTCTTCCCCTACATTGGTTCTCTCTCCACTTCTCTTCCCACTAGTAGCCACCAGTTTTCTGTGAGTTTGGTGTTTTTATTTTTTATTCATTCTTTTTAGTTTCTACACATAACTGAAAACATTTACAATATTTACCTTACTTTGTCTGACTTAATTCACCAAGCATAACACCCTCAAAATCCATCCATGTTGTTGCAAATGACAATATTTCATTCTTTTTATGGGTGAGTAGTATTCCAGTCTGTATGTACTACACCTTCTTTATTCGCACATCTGTTGATTGCTTACATGTCTTTGCTATGTAAATAATGCTGCTAGGAACATTGGGGTGCATATATCTTTTTAAATTAGTATTTTTGTTTTCTTTAGATATATACCCAGGAGTGGAATTGCTGGTTATATGGTAGTTTTATTTTTAATTTTCTGAGGAATTTCCAGTGTTTTTCATAGGGGCTATACCGACCTACACTCCCAATGATAGTGCTCGAAATTCCCTTTCATCACATTCTCACCAACACTTATTAGTTCTTGTCTTTTTGAAAATAGCCATTTTAACTGGTGTGAGGTGTCACTGTGCTTTTGCTTTGCATTTTGCTGATGAGCATCTTTTGATGTGCCTATTGACCATCTGTATGTCTTCCTTGGAAAATTGTCTATTCAGGTCTTCTGTCCATTTTCTTAATTGAGTTTTTCTTTTTTCAATTGCACCACATGGCATGTGGGATCTTTGTTGCCCAACCAGGGATCAAACATTTGCCCCTGCATTGAAAGTGTGGAGTCTTAACCACTGGACCACCAGGGAAGTCCTTTTTTTTTTTAATTTTGAGTTTTATGGGCTCTTTATGTAATTTAGATATTAACCCCTTGTCAGACATATCAACTGAAAATATCTTCTCCCATTCAGTAATTTGTCTTTTAATTTTGTTAATGGCTTTCTTTGCTGTGCAAAAGCTTTTAAATTTAATTGGATCCCATTTGTTTATTTTTGCTTTTGCAAAGAGAAGTCAGATCCAAAAAATATTGCTAAAATTTATGTCAGAGTGTACTGCTCATGTTTCCTTATAGGAGCTTTTTTGTTAGTCTCACATTTAGGTCTTTAATTAATTTTGAATTTATTTTTGTATATGGTGTTAGAAAATGTTCTAANTAAATTTAATTGGATCCCATTTGTTTATTTTTGCTTTTGCAAAGAGAAGTCAGATCCAAAAAATATTGCTAAAATTTATGTCAGAGTGTACTGCTCATGTTTCCTTATAGGAGCTTTTTTGTTAGTCTCACATTTAGGTCTTTAATTAATTTTGAATTTATTTTTGTATATGGTGTTAGAAAATGTTCTAATTTCATCATTTTGTATACAACTGTCCAGTTTTCTCAGCACCACTTGTTGAAGATGAGGTAGGAGGACAATGGGTCCGTGGGCTGAGCAGCTGGAATTTGTCAAGCTAAGTAAACTGGAACTTGTCTGTCCCTGATATTTCAAGGAAAAAGCTAATGACAGGAGCATAGAGAAACAGCCTTTCTGGAGTAAAGAGAGAAGACCACATCCATCATCCTTGAGGTCAGAGAGATCTCCTCAACTGCAAATGTGCAGAAAGGCTCCTCAGGGGTCAAAAAAGAAGGGGGCACTATCCCATAATAGGTGCTGTCAATCTCCCAGAGACCCTCCCTACTGAAATCCATCTAAGCTAAAATGTATGCACACATAATGGGAAGGATCCTTGGTCTGATTAGCTGTGGGAAGCAAAGTAAGACTATTGGCCAGAGGAAAGTGAAAACTTGGAAGAACTGTCCCCACATAAGTGATTTAATCCACCACCAAAGCATGCACCTTGGTCTTTCTGCTTCTCTTTCTCTGAGTCTGCCTGTGCTTTCTCTGTATGCATCTTCTCTCCTAAAAACACCTTACTTATCTCACTACTTTTTGTCTCTTGGTCAAATTCCTTCTTCAAAGCAAACAAGAGACAAGGTAGTGCTAAGAACTAGATTCAACCCTTGGTTGCGGAACTGAGATCCTGCTTCAAGCTGCCGCAGCCTTGGCCACTCCACAACCACTGGAGATCAAAAGACTGTCTTATTCCCATTGTATATTTTTGCCTTTCTTGTCATAGATGAATTTATTTGCATGGGTTTATTTCTGGGCTCTCTATTCTGTTCCATTGATCTGTCTCTCTCTCTCTCTTTTTTTTTTTTGGCCAGTATCATACTGTTTTCATTGGTATAGCTTTGTAGTATAGTCTGAAGTCTGGGAACTTGATGCCTCCTGTTTTATTAATTTTTCTTAAGATTGATTTGGCTAGTCAGGATCTTTTTTGTAATTCCATACAAATTTTAGGGTTATTTGTTCTAGTTCTGTGAAAAATGTCATGAATATTTTGATAGGGATTGCATTAAATCTGGAGACTGCTTTGGGGAATGTGGACATTTTAGTATTATTAATTATTTGAATCCATGAAAATGGGATATCTTTCATTTTCTTTGTATCATCTTCAATTTCCTTTATCAATGTCTTGTAGTTTTTAGAATATACATCTTTCATCTCCTTGGTTATGCTTATTCCTAGCTATTTTGTTCATTTTGATAACTTTGTAAATGAGATCTTTTTCTTGTTTTCTATTTCTGATGGTTCACTATTAATGTATAGAAAAGGACAGATTTCTGTATATTAATCTTGTATCTTGCAAACTCCTGAATTCATTTGTTAGTTCTAATAGTTTTTGGGTGGGGACTTTAGGATTTTCTATATATATTATCAAGTCATCTGCATATAGTGATGGTTTTACTGCCTCCCTTTCAATTTGGATGCAATTTATTTCCTTTTCTAGTCTGATTACCGTGACTAGACCTTCCAGTGCTATGCTAAACAGAAGTGGTGAGAGTGCACATCCTTGTCTTGTTCCTGATATTAGAGGAAAAGTTTTTGTTTTTCACCATTGAGAAAGATGTCAGCTGTGGATCTGCTATAAATGGCTTTTATTATGTTGAGATATGTTCCCTCTGTACCCATGTTGTTGAGCATTTTTATCATGAATGAATGCTGAGTTTTACTAACTGTTTTGTCTACATCTATTGGATGATTATGTGATTTCTCTTCTTTGTTTTGGTGATATAGCATGTCACATTGATTGATTTGTGGTGTTGAATTGTCCTTGCATCCTGGAATAGATTACACTTTATTGAGGTGTTTGATCCTTTCCATATATTGTCAGATTTGGTTTGCTAATATTTTGTTGAGGATTTTTCACATCTATATTCATCAGAAATATTGGCCTGTAATTTTCTTTTTTGTAATATCTTTGGCTGGTTTTGGTATCAGGGTAATGGTGGACTAAAAGAATGAGTTTAGAAGTATCCCCTCCTTTTCAGTTTTTGGGAATAGCTTGAGAAGGATAGGTATTAACTCTTCTTTCCAAGTATGGTAGAATTATGTGAATCCACCTAGTGCTGGACTTTTGCTTGTTGGGAGCTTTTTTTTTAAATCACAGGTTCAATTTCAATACTAGAAATTGATCTATTTATATCATTTCTCCCTGACCCAGTCCTGGAAGGTTGTATGTTTTTAAGAATTTATCCACTTCTATGTTGTTCAACTGCCTGGCACATAACTGTTCATAGTATTCTCCTGTGATTGCACTTCCACAGTATCAGTTCTAATTTCTCCTCTTTCAATTCTTATTTTGTTTGAGTGCTCTCTCCATTTTTTTCTTCTCGAGCTTTCTTTGTGACAAAATTTTGTTTATCTTTTCAAAAATCAGCTCTTGGTTTCATTGATCATTTTTATCGGTTTTTTGGCCTATATTGTTTTTAGTTCAGCTCTGATTTTTGTTATTTCCTTTCTTCTACTGAATTTGGGCTTTGCTTATTTTTTAAAAATTCTTTCAGATGGTAGGTTAGGCCATTTTGAGATTTTTCTTATTTCTTGAGGTAGGCCTATATTGCCATAAACTTCCTTCTTAGAATTGTTTTGGCTGCATCCCATACATATGGGAAAACCATGCTTTTATTTTCATTTGTCTCAAGGTATTTTCTGATTTTCTGTTAGATTTCTTCATTGGCCCATTGGTTTTTTTGGTAGCATATTATTTGCTATTTAATGTTTGTCTTTTTCCATTTTTCTTTCTGTAATGGATTTCTAGGTTTTTACTTTTGTGGTCAGAAAAGATGTTTAATGTAATTTGTAACCTTCTAAATTTATTGAGACTTGTTTTTATGTCTCAGCATGTGGAAGAAAAATATATCTTAAAATTCTCTCTATAAAACAAAAATATTATAGGATGAATGGGTGCCTCAGTGAGATTATTTAATCTGCAAGTGCTTTGAGAACTAGGGGCATATGTTATGAATAATATGTGGACTTTGGAGTGATAGTTTATTGGAGAAGATCCCCAAAGAAGAAGCTTTTGCCAAAACTACCCATATTTTTCTTGTGGTATGCACACTTGGGAAAAAAGGGTAAACTTCCCAACCATAATACTTTTGACAGTTCCAAGTATGGGCAAACAAAGTTGTAAAAATCAATTTGTTGGTTGTAAATGCCCATATTTTTACTTCACAAAGGACTGAAGCAAATTTAACTAAATTCTGCCATGAAGTCACCATCAAGTAGAGACCAAGCATGGAAATTTAATTCCTAAGAGGAACTTTAACAAAGTCATGTGTGGCTGAAAATGAGGCAGCTAAGAAATTATTTCTGGGACAGTGGACTTTTTACACAGAAATGAATGGTGCTCATTGGAAGCTATTTGAATAATCCATTGCTGATAGATAATAGAAAGAAGAATCCTCTAATGCTCTAAGGTAGACTTGAAAAGACTCACTGGGGACATGAGGAGTTTCAGGCTTTCGAAATTCGAGAAATATTCACAGCCCTTTATCCCGCTAAGGATATCCTGGCTGCTAAGGAAGAGTTCAGATAGTGTGCCCATCAAGATTTTAGCAGCATGTCCCCAATTATGTAATGGTTCTTTTTCATATAATCCACATCTTTATAGCACTGCTGCCTCCATGTTCCAGTCAACAGTTTAGACTTCATCCATGATTTCTCTCTGCCTCACATCCCACTATCAATTTAAGTCCTGGTAGGTCTATTTCTAATATGTATCATTTTAGTTTACATCTCTCCATAAGCAGGTCTGGAGCAAAGATTCAAGGTCAAGCTATGTATTTTGGAGAAGACCTTAAGTAATACTGATAAGAGAAGGGTGAATGAGGCTGGACAAGGGAAGCAGCTGTTAAAATGTTTGCNTCTCGCGTGAAGCAGCGGTTCAAGAGGGAATCCGATGACTTCCTGGGTCAGACGATCATCGAGGTGCGGACACTCAGTGGCGAGATGGACGTGTGGTACAACCTGGGTGAGCAAGGGTGGGGTTCGGTGGGGGGCAGGGAAGGGGAGTCCCAGCTGAAGTGGGGAGCCCGGCTGGAGGGAAGAGAGTGTGTCCAGAGGAGTTAGTCTAGGAGCCCAGGCTAATGCAGGAGGCAGGGTCTGTGGGGCCCCATCTGATGAGGAAGGCAGAGACTGTGAGCCCAGTCTGATAGGAGCAGGAAGCCCCCACGCTGAGAGGGTGAGCAGAACCTAGGCATCTCCTAGTTTAGTTTGGGAGAGTGAGGGAGGGACAGAATCTCCATATCCCATTCTGCTGCAGGAGGCAGAAACAAGACCAGAGGATCCTCCTGCAAGGAGAGAGGCACAGAACCAGGCATCTAAACTAAGAAGGGGAATTGAACTTTGAGAATCCAGCCTAAGGGAAGAGGGAAGAGGGAGATTTGGGGATCCCTAATTTGAGAGTGGGGGCTGTAGACCCAAGAATTCTAGGAAGATGAGTAGGATCTGTGAGCCCAAACCAAGGGCAGAGGACGAACCCCAGTCTGAGAGGGGTGAGCGGAGTCTCGGAACTTCTTAGTTTGGTTAGAGGAAATCTAGGTCTCCCATTCTGATGGTGGAGGCAGGAAGCAAGACCTGAAGATATTAGTCTGAGGAAAGAGGCACAGATCCAGGAATCCTGTCTAAGAGAATCAATCAAGTAGATTCTGGGGAGCTTGATCTGAGAGGAAGACAGAGTCTGAGAGCTCAGCCTCGGGAAGAAGCAAGCCTCTGAGTATAAAGAAGGAGATGCAAACCAAGGCATTTAATCTGGGAGAGGGATCTGGGATCCTAGTTAGAAGGCAGACACAGGGCTTAAGAATTCTAGTCTAATGGGAGAGACACAAGTCTAGGGAGCCGATCTAAGGAGAAACTCCTAGGTCTTGTCAAGGAGTCTGGGAGGCCTGCAGTTATGCATATGTGAAAATAGCCCGGGGCTATTTTGGGAAGTTCTGACACTGCCATCATCTCTGCTCTGCAGACAAGCGGACTGACAAATCTGCTGTGTCGGGGGCCATCCGGCTGCACATCAGTGTGGAGATCAAAGGCGAAGAGAAGGTGGCTCCGTACCACGTCCAGTACACCTGTTTGCACGAGGTGAGGCCCGCTGCTCCACCTTGCCTGTGAAGTCCACCTTCATCCC
Organism: Neotragus pygmaeus; assembly: GCA_006410875.1. Taxonomy (NCBI): domain Eukaryota; kingdom Metazoa; phylum Chordata; class Mammalia; order Artiodactyla; family Bovidae; genus Neotragus; species Neotragus pygmaeus. The sequence goes on along the minus strand of SJYV01023269.1, from coordinate 99,555 downwards.
CCACGTTCCCCCCCGCTCACCACTCCTACCTGCCGCAGCTTCTTCTTCCTCTTTCTGACCACACCATCCACTCTCCTCTGGGACTCTGAGACTGTCCCCCATGCCATTCTTTCTGCTCCGAAAACTCCTCCCCATCAGTCAAGTTCCATCTTCAGGCCCCCCTCCTCTGGGAAGCGGAATGGACTCCCACCAGCAAACTCCAGGTCTTCCATCTGTCTCCGCCCTGAACACTCACAGTTAGGTTCTTTGTGCCAACATTTGTCTCTTCTAACTGCCTAGGGGTTCCTGGAGAGAACTCAAGTTTGTTGATTGAATAGGTGATGGAGTGCTGAGTGAATAAAAAGTATGTGAAAAGATGAAAGGATGGGTGGATGGATGTGTGGTTGAATTGTTGGAAGTACAGATGAGTTNATGCCATCCAGCCATCTCATCCTCTGTTGTCCCCTTCTCCTCTTGCCCCCAATGCCTCCCAGCATCAGAGTCTTTTCCAATGAGTCAGCTCTTCGCATGAGGTGGCCAAAGTACTGGAGTTTCAACTTTAGCATCATTCCTCCCAAAGAAATCCCAGGGCTGATCTCCTTCAGAATGGACTGGTTGGATCTCCTTGCAGTCCAAGGGACTCTCAGGAGTCTTCTCCAACACCACAGTTCAAAAGCATCAATTCTTCGGCGCTCAGCCTTCTTCACAGTCCAACTCTCACATTCACACATGACTACTGGAAAAACCATAGCCTTGACTAGACAGACCTTAGTCAGCAAAGTAATGTCTCTGCTTTTGAATATGCTATCTATGTTGGCCATAACTTTTCTTCCAAGGACTAAGCATCTTTTAATTTCATGGCTGCAGTCACCATCTGCAGTGTTTTGGAGCCCAAAAATAAAGTCTGACTCTGTTTCCACTGTTTCCCTATCTATTTCCCATGAAATGATGGGACCGGATGCCATTACTAGGGTTCATTTTCTCCTCTTTTTCTCTGTGCTGGCTTTATTCTGAGTATCTGTGTTCAACAGATCAACCTTAACATCCATTGGTCCCTCTAGTTCAGATTCAGAAGTCTCAAGTAAAATCAACTACAATCCAAGGTATTCAACCATAATGTCAGGGCTTCCATGTTAGAGTCAGAGAGTCTTGCTTGAGTCACATGCCCATCCCTGAACCAATCACTCTGGCTGAAGCCAGGAGGCATAACCCACCCTCAGGACATCAGGAACGAAGCCACCTCTGGGCCACAGGAGAGGCTAGAAAGAGGGAAATGGAGGCCTAATGTCTAGCACACGAATGTCACTCTTCAGGCCCATCTAGGACTTTGGCCTGAGAGAAGGGCCTGGCCAAAGAAGAGGGTGTGTATTCTGGGCTCTCTGGCCAGCAGAGACCATGCCTCAGCGGAGGAAGGACAAAGGATGGCTCAGAGACACAGCAGGTCCAGGGGAGCTTGGGACTGCCCTGAGCTCAGCCCACTCCCCACTCTACCCTGCACCCAGGTTGGAGTGAGACAGAAACCTCCAGGGCCAAAGAGGGATGGCAAAGCTCTAGCCAATGATTCCCCAAACAGCTGTCCAGTGGAATACCAGAGAAGTTTTGGAATGACTGTACCTTGACTGCCACCTTCAGAGATCCTAGCATAACTTGGTCTGAGGCCCAGTTGGAAATCAGGAGTCTTAAATTTCCCCAGGTGATTCTTATTTGTGGCAGATACTGATCCACACACTGAGTCGTTCCTTGCATGAGCCAGCAGTGCTTCTGTTCCCCAAACACCACTCACAAAAGGGACAGTGTTAACAGCTCAGGCACGTCTGACCCTTTGTGATCCCATGGACTGTAGCTTTCCAGGCTCCTGTGTCCATGGGATTCTCCAGACAAGAAAACTGGAGTAAGTTGCCATCCCCTTCTCCAGGAGAACTTCCCAATCCAGGAATCGAACCCGGGTCTCCTGCATTGCAGGCAGATTCTTTACCCTCTGAGCCACCAGGGAATACAGCACTGCCCAGGTACCCACTCTATTTTAATTCATCTCAATTTAATCTGTCTTGTAAGAAAACTGCCAATTCCATTATTCATTTTAACTTTCTATCGATTTTTCCTATCCTCCCTGGGGCTTCTTCAGAGTAACCAGGGAGAAATCGATATCCGACATGGACAGTCCCATTTCCCTTTGCTGGGCTGATTTGCTAAAAAATTTTTTTCTGGCAGTAGTGAGGCTGTGGTTGCAGCCAGATGGGTCCTCGCTTCTCTAATACTGGCCAGAGAGGAAATGACCGAAAGGGGTGATCACAGGATTAGCCTCCAAGGCAGCCCTGCAGTGGGGCTTGGAGGAGTGGCTCCAAGTATATTGTACACAGCTGCTCAGAGCTGTCTCCTCCCACATCCATCTATCCATCATCTGCCTGTCATCTGTCTACCCATCCAAATGCCACCCACAAGGACAGCTTGTGATGGATGTCACTGCAGAAGGCTGTGAGGAGGGAGATAATGGTCCAGGATCCAGAGGCATCCAGACTCACACCTCCCAGGAGAGGATGGAGGGAGGCACATCCTGAACTGACCAAGTCCAGTCTTGACGTGACCACATTTACTTAGAATTGACTCGGATTGGATGCGGTGCAAGCAGTTATTTTGGATGAAGAAATAGAGATTAGGCTGGTTTTGAAAAACTGTTTCATTTTTTTCATAGTTCAAAATTTCAACCAGCTGCATGTTTGGATGGATGAGGGATGGTTCTTGGAAATGTGTGCCTGCTCCATGACGAATCAGAGCATCAGGTTGCTCTCCTTGAACAAGGTAATGTGTGACTGGAAAGGAAAAGCCAGGGTGTGTGAGTGAGGGTTCAGGCCCCTTAGCATCATGTTCTGAGGCAGATGTACCCAGTATGTGCTCAGCCATGACCTAGTATCATGGATGCATACAGTTGGTTCTCAGCAATAACCTAGCAATGTGAATGTACATAGTAAGCATTTGGCAAAGGCTTGGCACTGTGAGTGTATACAGTAGGGGCTCAGTAATGATCTGATACCATGGATGTATGCAGTAGGAACTCAGTAATTGTTTGATGGGTATCCATGCCCAGTTGATTGCCAGATGCATGGACGTGCCTGAAACCCACCACAGGTGACATGACCTCCAGATAATTTAGAGATTCTATAGATACAAGATCTGCAGGAGTGGGGGTCACTTAGTGAGATAAGAGACAAACTGGCCCTTGGCGGCACTTGAAACGTCACGTTGTTACTGATGACAACTGCTTGAGTTCACTGAATGCCTCCTTACATGTGCGGTGCCTCTTTCAAGGACAGGGTCCACACCTTTCTCAAGCCTGTGAGCAGGTGCTATGCTCACCTGCATTCTGCAGATGGACATCAGACCCAGGAAGAGGTGCAGTGACTGCCTTGGGTCCCAAAGCTCGAAAGCGACAGAGCAGGGTTCCAAGCAGCAGTCAGGCTACAAACCCCTCAGCCCATGGACAGGAGTTAGCATCACAGATCCAGGACTGTACATTGACTCAGACATGCCTGATGGTGCCTGTGATACTTCACCCAACCATGGGGAATCCCGGTGATCTGTGGGGCTGAGAGACTAATAACGGGGTACTGGGAAGAGGTACATGTGCTGCAGGCTCCTGACTTGCGGCCACACAAGCACATGAGGCTGGTGCCTCTCAGAGCCCAGAGGTGAGGAGGCAGAACCAACTGAAGCCCTGGATCCAGCCATACATGCAGCCTATGGGGAGCCACTCCCTCCGTTACTCCAACCTGAGTCGGGTTCTTGGGCTTCTGACCTGCTCTGCCAGATGCAGAGCCTCCTCCAAAACTGGCATCACTCTCCCTCAGCCATTCTCCTGTCACTCCCTGCCCCAGGCCCCCAGGCCCGGCCTGCAACACTGCCCTCCCCATGTGGCCTCTCACCTGCAGCACCCTCTGGACCCACAGAGACAGTCATTTCTTCAGGTTACATGGCTAATACATGGCAGAGCCAGGATTTGAACGTGCACCTGCCTGGCAGCTGTCCTTCACCACCTTGCAGGCTGGTGGGCCTCTGGGGAGAGGGCGCTGAGGACTGTGGGGCCCTAGCGAGAGGTTGTGGTGACAGTCTCTGCAGTCTCCGCCCACCTGTCCAGGCCCCACATCTCATGTTTACATTGAGTCTGTGCAGGAGCCACAGGGAGGGTGGTAGGGGCTGGAGGGAGAGTGACCCTCTGAGTCTAGGCTGACCCATGGTCAGTAAGGGCAGTGAGCATCCTCAGGTACGAGGATCCTAAGCTGCAGCATCCTCTGATTTCTAACCAGCTTTGGAAGACAGAAGGTAAAGCACTTTGAAAACCCAGCAAATGGCGCAGAAAACCTACTTCAAGGATTAAGAAAGCATGAAACTGTTAACTCATCCTTTGTACCCTTCCTGGACCTCTGATGTTACAATGATGTCCCAGTTTCCTGCTGTGAAACAAAGCTCACAGGAGCAGGCAGGTGAGGGGAGGTGATGGGTTTCCTCCAGGACCAACATCACAGCAGAGTCCCTGCTCCCTGCTGACCCGTCAAATGAAAATCCTCTCTGTTGATCGCTCTTCTCCAGCAGCTGCTCTTGTGGGCAGAGGTGGGCAGGAGCTGCCCTAGGTGCAGCGGTGAGAACACTTGGGTTGAGACTTGAGACAGAGGAGTTCTAGGCCCCAGGTGTGATCAGGAAGCTGCATATACCTGGCATCCCCTGGCAGAATCCCAGGCCCCATCCCCAGCCTGGGAATTGGCATCTGCAGTGTCAGCAGCCCCAGGGGTCTCCTGAGCATGTTGTTTTCTGAGGAGCCAGAGAGAAGCTGCTCTGTCCAGTCAGCACAACACAGGGGGCAGAAACACACCCGTTGAAGTTACATTGGGTGAGACAAATCAGCTGTGAGTGACCACAAAACACAGTCCACAGGAGCTCACACTGAGACAAGCTACCGTCTGTCAGAAAACTGGGGAGTGGGGAAGTGTGGCCCAGAGCCGGTACCATCATTCATGGTCATAAGGGAAGGAGAGCCCTCTGTCTTGCTTCCAAGCGTTCCTCAATATCTGATTCTTCATTTTCCAAGATGGCTGCTTATGCGCCAGTCAACACATCTACATTCCAACTGCCTGGGACAAGTATGCCACTATGCGTATCTGACTCTACTTCCTGACCCTCTCCAGCTTCACACAAAGCCATGGTAGTTGTGAAGAGGCCCGTGTCCTGGGATGGGCAGGCACTGGGAAAGTCAGAGCAATTTATCACTACCTGGACATGGTATTCAGAGCCACCATTAAACCTCCAAGGTAGTCCGTGTATCATAAGCCCCCAACGGCCCAGGCTGCTGTCACCTGCTGCAGAAACAGGTTCATCCCAAGGGCCCAAGGGCAGGGTGGCCCAGTAGGACCAGGAATGAGTATGGTTGTGCCCTTTGCTCCCCAGTTTCACATGGAAACAGCCTTCATGGTAGCCATCTAGAGTGGCTACCATATAAATGGTGGACCTCAGGACAGAAGAATTTGGCTCCAATTAGTGAGGAAAAAAAAATCTCACAACCCAGGAGATCAGTAAAACCAATAGAACAGGGGGACAGGGCCATTTGCAAACTAACTGAAAATGCAGCTCGTTAAGCTACTAAAAGCAGAAGAGTCTTCAGTAGACCTAACTGCAAGAGCAGGCAGCACAACACACAGGGACCACGTGTCTAAATCTCCTCTAGGGATGAAGAGATTCTCGCTGGAGATTGGAGATTCTCTCCAATGAGGGAGAGAATAGATACACACTTGCCTCCTGGGAGAACTGAGGGCAGCAGGTGATGACCCTCTCCCACCCCATCCCCATCCCCCAGCCTCCTGACCAGGAGCAGGCTTCATCCCAAAGCCCTGCCCTCTGTCTTCAGTGAGGAGCGATACTGCTGATGATGGTCACTCCAACTCATGTCTCATCTTTGGACTCATTGTCCTTCTCTCTGAAGCATTTTGGATGATGGACTGTTTCCTTCATTGTGAAAAGTTGTCACTGGTTGTTTTACGTAGTGCTGTGCTTCTTTTCCTCCTGCCCTGTTCTTCATCTGCCTGCATCATTGTCTCTCCTCCCTGGGACCTCTACATACAGACATTCCCCAAGGCTCAGTTTTCAGCCACCGTCTCTTTGTCAACTCTCCCTTGGGATCCTGTGGTCCAAGGAGGATGTGAGTAACTCCCATCTCTATCTCTATCCCAACTCCTTCCCATAGAAAGACTCCATAGAAAGTCTGTGAGTAGGTCTCCTGCAGCGAAGAAGTAATCATAATGCAGGGTTTTACAAACCAAACCAACTGTCAGATTCATTATCCGGCCCCTCACTCAGTCGGTAGGATTCATATCTGTGTGTGCTGGGGAAGTTAATAGGGCTGCTGGTGCTGGGTGATGGAGGGTAAACTCCCCCATCATCAGTATTGACAGCTGTGACCCCTCATTGAAGACAAGTGGCTCAGAACTGCAGAGGATAAATGCATTTTTAGCAGAGTGGAGCCCATGTATCACAACCAAGGAGATTTACTTAGACTCTAATGCTGATCTCCTCATTCTAATGGTGATCACTCACTGAAAGCTGAATTAAATTGCTTCCAAGATAAGGGCAAACACCCCATTGCCCTTCTGCCCTCTCTGCTCACTGATGGTCTCTGAGGAGAGCCCCGAGTCTCCATATGTGGTAGGAGAGGCTGTAGCCAAATTTCAGAGTGCTCAGCTCCCGGTCTCTGGGGAAGCCAAGATGTCAATAGGATAAACCCACCCTAATAAGTAGGTTCAGTGTGAAGAGATTTTCCAGACTTGATACTCTAGAGATTTCCAGACTTCAGTATGAGCATCATGTGGAGGGCTTGTTAAAGAGAAGATCACCAGGCCCAATCCCAGATCCTCTGCTGGAGCAGGTCTGGATGGCAGGACCAAGAGTTTGTGTTTCTAATGTCTGTGAAAATAATCAATAAACAATCTATAATAGGTGGCGCTCATGGTAAGAACCTACCTCCAATGCAGAAAATGTAAGAGACATGGGTTTGATCCCTGGGTCAGGAAGATCCCTTGGAGGAGGGCATGGCAACCCACTCCAGTATTCTTGCCTGGAGAATCCCACAGACAAGGGAACCTGGCGGGCTACGGTCCAGAGGGTTGCAAAGGGTTGGACATGACTGAAGTGACTTAGCACATCATAGGAATAGGGAAGGGTCTGATTTGAGCCAAACAGAACTGTAGCCTAGAAGACAGCTACTTAGGTAATTCTGAGGTACTACTCACAAGAAGCATAGTTTTCAGCCCAGTTTTCTGTCTTGAAAAAAAAAAAACACATTAGAGATACATTCCTTCAAGCTTTCAAAAAGAAAAAAAAAGAAATAAGGAAAAGAAAAGAAGGAGATAAGCATGTACACAGAGAATAAATGTAGCCTTGACACCTAGGAAGGGATCTTATCATTGAAGGAGGACCAACACTGGTGTCCTAGGAAAGGAGGCCATTCAATCTTTGTTTTTAACATGGACATTTTTTACCCCCAGTCAATGCACCCTTAAAAAAAAAATAAAGCAGATGTATAATATGTGTTTGATAGGCCATAAACAAGCTGCTTTAGTTAGCATAATATTCAAGTTAACTCATGCGTAAGCCAGGATGACTTCCCCAGTTCTCCACATGTAAACATTTCTTTTATCACTAACAACTTTCTAGGAGATGCTGATGCTGCCGGTCCAGGGGCCCCACTCTGAGAACCATGGGATTTAATGTGAGAGGAGGCACATTCCAAGATGGCGCAGGACCTAGGGCTCTGACCTCCCCAAAGAGGACAGACCCAAAGAACAGGTCCTCCAGGGCTGGTCACTGACCTGAGGTGGGCATTAAAGGAAAGCCCCAGGGCTCCTGGGAGACACCCCAGCTACCTTGTGGTCAGAGCTGCCTTGGCCAGCGTCTCTCTCCCACCTTGTGCCTCCCACTGGCCCAGACTCGGGGTCTTACCTGCCTGAAGCACATGGCCCGAGCTGTCATTAGCTTTATTTGGAGTCACGTGACCCATTCCCCACATGTCAACATGCGGCTACTTCCTGCAGTGAGGATTAGCCCTCTCAGTTGACAGATTTGCTTGATGAATGGGAATTATTTTCAGCTCCCTCGTCCTCTACATTTTAACCCCTTTACCTCTGTGAGGGATAAAGCTATGCCCCCCACAACGTGCTCCACATTCCTCGCCTCTTCCTCCCTCCAGTACCCTTGACTATCTCACACATCACATATCACCTTCTCTTCCCGCTTCTCTACCTCCTTCCACTGGCCTATGGGCAGATTTTGTTTTGGTTTCCCTTACTGGATTGGTGCCTGGCATGTAGAAGGGGCTCAATGACCACCGTAATCCTGCTGCTGCTAAGTCGCTTAGTCGTGTCCAACTCTGTGCGACCCCATAGATGGCAGCCAACCAGGCTTCCCCATCCCTGGGATTCTCCAGGCAAGAACACTGGAGTGGGTTGCCATTTCCTTCTCCAATGCATGAAAGTGAAAAGTGAAGTGAAGTCGCTCAGTCGTGTCCTACTCTAGCAACCCCATGGACTGCAGCCTACCAGCCTCCTCCGTCCGTGGGATTTTCCAGGCAAGAGTACTGGAGTGGGGTGCCATTGCCTTCTCCGACACTAATCCTAAATGAATGGATTTCTCCAGATTCTAAAGCCACATTTGAATCCCATTCCTGACTCAGAGATGTGCCTTTGGGATAACACCCCCCAAGTCTGTGCAGAACCAAAGTGGGTAGGTCCTTGCAGAGCCTTCTTTGTCTCAGTGTTGTGGGCTGCTTGTCCTCGGAGTGGGGGTGGACATGAGCTTTAGGTATACTGACCACCACAGGGCACACACCCCACACATAGTGAGAATGTGTGGGTGTGTTCAGGAAACCTTGGAATGGGCTGACGAGGGCCAAGCCCAATAATGGGGAAAATCTGGGCTAAGAGCCTCCACACGCATGTGTCTGAGCACTGACAGTGTGAGGCTGGGACCAAGCGCGGTACGTTTGTCAGATTCGGCCTCACAATAAGCCTATGACATGGTTTACAGATGAGGAAACTGAAGCTCCAAGAGGTTGGTAATGGGCTCAAGGTCTCACCTTTAGTCATGTGTGAGTGTGTGCTAAATCGCTTCAGTTGTGTCTGACTCACTGCAACCTTATGGACTGCAGTCCATCAGGCTCCTCTTTCTGCGAGGATTCTCCAGGCAAGAATACTGGCGTGGGTTACCATGCCGCCACCAGGGGATCTTCCCATCTTACGTCTCCTGCATTGGCAGGCGGGTTCCTCACCACTAGTACCACTTGGGAAGTCCCACCTTTAGCCACAAATGCCCAAGGGCTGTTCCCACAGTTAGCTCTCAGGGAAGCTGCAGCCCAGGTATTTTCATGAAGTTAATGCACTCAAAATAGAACACCCAAATCTGGGAAAGAACAGATCATGAATTATGCAGCTTCAGTCTTCAGATCCTGGAAAACCTCTATTTGAAAGGAGAAGCCGCTGAGAAAAAGGTATCAAATGTGCTACTTTTAAAATGATGGCTTTTTTTTCAACCCCCAAACAAAGCAATGAACGATGGAATTTGGGAAAATTCCTCTAGTCAAAGCTCTCTGAGGGCTCTTGTTAATAGGCTAGAGCTGTCAGGATCCTCTTTGTCAGGTCCTCTTGTCAAACTCAGAAGCAGCAGGGGAGGAGGCCTGGGCATGTGGGGGACGCTGTCCACACACACGTGACTCCTGATGCTGCCCCCTCCTCTCCCACAGCTGGGCTTGTGGGGAGATGGGGGGGTGCTCTAGGCTCTGCTTCAAACCCCACAAGCATCCTTTCTCTCACAAGGCACAGTCCTGGAGGGTTTGAGAAACTGAATAAAAAGCCCAAATTAGCTTACTCCCAAGGGTTTGGCATTCATTACAGGATAATTACCTTATCGATTTTACTACAGGAATATCTACTGTTTTTCCTTTTAGATCCAAAATGATATAATGTAACTAAAGTAACTTGTGCCAGTGCCTTGGAAATTTGAAAGCTGCTGGTGTTTAAAATATTTTTAGTTTAAATATTTAAAAGTATTTGTACTTGTTTAATTTAAATGCAAGTGACCTTCCATGACAAACTTCCAGCACTGCTGGACCAGGGTCCTGGGAAGTCACACTCAGGCACATGTCAGGCTCCTCTCTGCCCTGACCCCTCCCCCAGCTCCAGCTCCCGGACGAGGGTCCCCCTGTGCCCTGTCCACTGGACGCAGGGTTGGTTTGCCCACACATCCCCTCGTGTCTTGGAAGGAAAAACCTCATCCTAGATGTGGTATTCATTTATTTGTCGTGCCCACAAGTGTCAAGACTCTGAATGTTCATAATGGCCCCAGATTCCCTGTGGTGAAGTTGAGTTGCTTCATTCAACTTTCTGGCACCATGGCTTGGGGTGGTGACTGTGCCCCAGGGCCAGAGTAGACTGTGTAGCTCAGATCTAGGTTAACTGGGGACTTCCATCCTCTGTGACTGGTTCAGGGATGGGCATGTGGTCCAGTCTTGAGTTATCCATCAAAGGGAATTGTTGTTCAGTCACTAAGTCGCGTCTGACACTGTGACCCCATGGACTGCAGCACTCCAGGCTTCCTTGTCCTTTGCTCTCTCAGAGAGTTTGCTCAAATTGACGTCCATTGAGTCACTGATGTCCATTGAGTAACCATCTTATCCTCTGTCACTCCCCTTTCCTCCTGCCTTCAGTCTTTCCCAGGATCAGGGTCTTTTCCAATGAGTTGGCTCTTTGCATCAGACGGCCAAAACATTGGAGCTTCAGCTTCAGTCCTTCCAATGAATATTCAGGGTTGATTTCCTTTAGGACTGACTGGTTTGATCTCCTTGCTGTCCAAGGAACTCTCAAGTGTCTTCTCCAACACCACAGTTTGAAAGCATCCATTCTTTGGTGCTCAGCTGTCTTTATAGTTCAACTCTCACATCCATGTGTGACTACTGGGAAAACCATAGCTTCTACCAGACAGACCTTTGTTGGCAAAGGGATTGCATTATATGTATATTCACCCAGAGCAAGTGTGGCATCCAGTTTGTGGACTAGTGCTCTGTTGGCCTCAAACTTGGCATCAATGGCCAACCTCTCCTGGTGGCACCTTGTGAAGTCTTGGCCAAAGTCCAGCAAACTGTGTGCTGAGAAGTGACACAGCTCTGCTGAGGTCTGGGCCACTGGGCCACCAATGTGACCTGACACCGGCCAGAGGGGGCTTTGTTTGCTGGGATGTGGGTGAGGGCGTGGAGGAAGCAAGAGAATCCTGAGGCCCGGGAGGATGTGGCTGTCCTTAGGAAGGGTTCCCAGGGGGCTGGTGTGGGCTCTGCACAAGAAAAGGGTGAGGTAGAGGGAGAGGAACACTAAACACCGTCACTTTCAGCCGCAAAGTTTGTCAGTCTCAGATCCCTGGGAACAGCATAGCTAATAATAGCATAGCATAACTATTAAAGCTCTCTGGTTACATGGTCTTCATAGTCAACTGGAGTCATGTCTCACAAATGTGCACTTGTAAAATTTTCTCATCATGTCTCAAAGTAAAGGCTTTAAGAAAGAAAGTCCAACAGAAACATGAAAAGATGCTCAAGACTGCTAAATATTATAGAAAGCAAATCAAAACTACAATGAGGTACAGCTTCACACCAGTCAGAATGGCCACCATCAAAAAGTCTACAACAATAAATGCTGGAGATAGTATGAGAAAAGGGAACTCTCCTACTCTGTTGGTGGGAATGAAAATTGGTGCAGCCATTATGGAGAACAGTATAAAGGTTCTTTAAAATCTAAAAATAATTACCATATAATCTGGCAATTCCACTGTGGGGCATATATTTGGAGAACACTAATTAGAATAAATACATTCACCCCTATGTTCATAGCCAAGACATGGAAGCAGCCTAAGTGTCCATTGACACTTAGTGGTTAAAGAAAGATGTGGTACATATATAAAATGGAATATTATTCAGTCATAAAAATGAATGAAAAAATACCATTTGCAGCAAACTGGATGCAACTAGAGATTATCATACTAAATGAAGTAGGTCAGAAAGAGAAAGACAAATACAAATGACATCATTTATACACAGATTATAAAAAACGATACAAATAATTTTATTTACAAAACAGAAACTGACTCACAGACATAAGAAACAAGTTTATGGTTACCAAAAGGGAAAGTGGAGAGTGGAGGGATAAATTGAGAATTTGGGATTAGCAGATACAAACTACTATATATATAATAGGTACAAAACAAGGTCTTACTGTATAGCACAGGGGATTCCACACTATTCAATCAATATCTCATAATAACCTACAATGGGAAAGAATTTGAGAAAGAATATATATATATATATACCACTTTGTTGTACTCCTGAAACTAACACAACTTTCTAAATCAATTGCACTTCAACTTTAAAAAAGTAGATTTAAGAAAAAGAATGAAAAATTTTGCCTAGTGCAGTACCCATTTCTCCTTTCTCGCCTGCTCCTGGCCTCTGACTTCTCACAGCTGAGGGGTCTTCATCTTCTGCCCAACCCTCCCTCCTTGCTAGATCCCTGCTGGGAGACTCCCCTTGGGATTTGGGGCTGGGAGGCTCCCTTTGGGGACTGGGCAGGGGGGATGTGCAAGTCTGACAGAGGTTCCAGCACAACCTGTCCCCTCCCATGGGCAGCTCTCCAGGGTCCTGAACAGAAGCCTGATTGGTCAGGGGAAATGAACCCCCACCCCCATTCTCCCTGCAATTTCCCTTCACTACACACCCATAGCTGGATTTGGGGGCTGTGCCATATTCAGGGAACTTTACTTTCTGAAAGATCTGAGGTCATTTGAAAAATCAAACCTGTTTTCTGTGAACATCTCAGCAATGTCCTCAGGGTCAGGATGAAAGATTAACTGTCCAAGTTCTAGTGGTTCAGAGAGCAGGGATGGAGAAACCACAAAGCCTGGGACCTGAAAGAGAGGTGTGGACACTCATGATATATACACATGTGTGTGTGTGTGTGTGTGTGTATGTAGACAGAGAGACATAGACAGAGACAGAGACAGAGACAGAGACAGAGAGAAACAAAGTCAGACAGACACACACAGACTGAAATACTCCATGGGAGCTCAGAGGTCTCATCGTGACAGCCTTTGCCCCTGGAGACCAGAAAACTTGCCTCTGCCCCAACCTCTCATTGAACTTCAACTAGACATCTTGTTGAATCAGTGGATTATACAGATTTCTGTACATAGACGTCTGTGGTGGAACCACTGGAAAGAAATAATAAATTACGGCAAAGTAGCTTGCAAACATGAAAATGTGTTTAAGCGATTAATAAGGGACTTACAGGTTCTTTGTTATTTCCTGGACTCTCTAGGACCCAGAAGAAAATGTTTGAATAATGGCTAAGCTGCTCTTGTCTCTGGCTGTTATGATCCATCCTTGGGTCAGGTTCCCCAGAGATTCTGTGGTATTTTATTTCTGTGTGTTGCTACCTTTCTTGCCTGGGTCCATCTGGTTTCCCCTGGTGCGCACACCTTGCCATGGTGGGATGATCACGTTTGCTGTGACTTTGGGAGATGAAGGGCCCTAGACTCCAGCCCCATGTCAGTGCTCAAGTAAGGGGAGATAAGCTGTCAGTGCAATACACCTGGTGTTTCAGGAAAATCCAAAGCAGAAGCTGACCTGCCCCCTCACTCTGTATCACGAGTTCCACTCTTTCTCCTGGCATCCTGGTTGGCGCTGCCTCCATGTTCTACTGCCCATCAGAAAAGTCCAGGTGAGGCAGTGTGATGCGAATATCATGAGCATTTCACCAAGTTAGTGTCTCTCCGTTAGAACCGCCCATAAGCTACTTATACCAGGTGTGGAATAAATCACTGGAAGAATGATTCAGGGATTGCATTGCAACTCTAGATGAAAATGAAGATCCCACCACTTTGGGATGCTGCAACATTGATAAAATATGGCATTTCTATCTGACCTGGTTATTTAAACTAGAGAGGATTCTAGTTTTTTGTTTTGTTTTCTCATCTCATCAAAAGTTGCTTTCAAAATTGTGCTTAGAATTATGGTTTATACTTAGAAAGGTGGAGATCAGAAAAAGACTGTAGATCCCACCCAGATAATATGGAAAAAAACCAGGCAGACTGCAAATCAACAGCTTTTCCTGACTTCCTTAGAGAGCTGAGCTTGCACAGCAAACAATTCACCTGAAATGGAGAAAGACAGACAGACAGACACTTTCAGAGAGAAGAGGGGCCAGCACTTGCTGAACTGGACACCACCAAAGGAAGCTGGTAGGAAGATTAAAGTCAAAATTTTGCGAATAGCCAAGAGTTGAGCCTGGAAAACTTGAAACGCCTGAACACTGCATGGGGGATAGCAGAGAGGTTTGGGGGATAGCAGAGAGGTTCCGGGGATACACTGCCACATGGTGCTCCCATTTGAAGGGAAGCTCTACGTTCTTATTCAAAAGTGGACTCAATATTTAAAAGTGAAAATTACAAACCATAGTTCAATATTTTAAAATGAGGTATTGAAATGGAGCAGGACCCTATGGTCCTTCCCCACCATGTCCTCAGCCTACCTTTCGTTTGTGGAAAACTTCAGCCAAAGAATACGTTTAGAGAAGTGAGAACACAGAGAAACAAAGGAAAACAGTCGANTTTAAAATGAGGTATTGAAATGGAGCAGGACCCTATGGTCCTTCCCCACCATGTCCTCAGCCTACCTTTCGTTTGTGGAAAACTTCAGCCAAAGAATACGTTTAGAGAAGTGAGAACACAGAGAAACAAAGGAAAACAGTCGAAGGAGACAAAATAATAATATACTCATTAAGCATAGTCAAGGATATTTAGTTCCTTTTCAAGGGCTATAAGACAATATTCTGAGCCATAGTCTGTGAACTGTTTTATAGATACTGAAACCCCCACCAGGTGGGAGAAGTTAACTGCGTGATGACCAGACTGTATCATGATGTAAGCTGCTACAATTGCAAGAAGCGGCTTCAAAAAATGGAAACAAACTGGTTCTTGAATGAAAGATTGTACCTAAAACAATCAATGCTGATCAGACAACTGATGATTAATTTCAAGTTGACTGTCAGCGCTGACAGTGCTCTTTCTGCATGTAGCCCCCTCCCTCCATCTACAAAAGCTCTTGCTCCCTGATTGTTGGTGGAGGGGTTAGCCTTTGGACATACATCTGTCCTCCCCTTCACTCTGGCTGCCAGCATCCAAAATAAACTGGCCTCTTTATCAGCTTTTGAGCAGTGAACAGCCAGATTCTGCTTTCGGTAATATTATGTCAACTGAGGAAATAAAATGGGATAATAACAAAAGTTCAATTAAACTCAAGAAAAGTCAAAAAAGAAGGAAAAAAATCGCAGCCCAAGAGAAACATTACCTACCAAACTGCAAGCAGTTTCTTTGCTAACTAAGACTTCTGGGGGTTCTGGACAGTCATCATCTGCCNAGATGACTGGATGGCATCACCAACTCGATGGACGTGAGTTTGAGTGAACTCCGGGAGTTGGTGATGGACAGGGAGGCCTGGCGTGCTGCGATTCATGGGGTCGCAAAGAGTCAGACACGACTGAGTGACTGAACTGAACTGATAGCCAAGGAAGCAGCACTTCTGATAACTCTGAAGAACTGCTCCAAAGAGGTAGGAGGTGTTATTCAGTTGCCCAGTGTCCGACTCTTTGTGAGCCCATGGACTGCAGCACACCAAGCCTCCCCGTTCCTCACCATCTCCCAGAATTTGCCCAAGTTCGTGTTCATTGCATCAGTGATGCTGTCCAGCCATCTCATCTGACTCCTTCTGCCTTCAATCTTTTCCAGCATCAGGGACTTTTCCAAAGAGTTGTCTGTTCGAATCAGATGACTAAATCACTGGAGTTTCAGCTTCAGCATCAGTCCTTCCAGTGAACATTCAGGGCTGATCTCCCTTAAGATTGAGTGGTTTGATGTCCTTGCTGTTCAAAGGACTCTCAGGAGTCTTCTCCAACACCACAGTTCAAAAGCATTGATTCTTTGGCATTCTGCTCTCTTTACAGTCTAGCTCTCACAACTGTACGTGACCACTGGAAGACCATAGCCTTGACTGAAAGTGAAAGTGAAGTCGCTCAGTCGTGTCCGACTCTTTGCGACTGCATGGACTGTAGCCCACCAGGCTCTTCCATCCATGGGATTTTCCAGGCAAGAATACTGGAGTGGGGTGCCATTGCCTTCTCCAGTATAGCCTTGACTATACTGACCTTTATCGGCAGAGCAATGTCTCTGCTTTTCAACACACTGTCTATGTTTGTCATCGTTTTCCTGCCAAAAAACAATCGTCTTCTGATTTCATGGCTGCAGTTGCTGTCCACGGTGATTTTGGAGCCCAAGAAGAGGAAAGCTGTCACTACGTCCNTCGGGATAAAACAGAACAAATGCCACTGAGATGCATCTGAGAAGAAATTTTTTCTTTTAATTAGAGCCCAAACTTCAGAAACCTTCCAGACTTGCAAGGAATGGGCCAGAACAATGGCTGGTTAATTATTCTTGTTTCAATACGCATTCAGATAGCATTTTCTTTAAAAGCTTCATCTCTAGAACATTGTTTTCCTAAAGTGGAAAAGGCCAGATTCCTCCTATTTTAGCAGTTCAGCTGAAAAATTATCTCAGGCTGAAGCGGTAACAATTGTTCAACTCCCTTTCTCTTCTTAGACACTCCTGATGACGTCTTCTTTTCACATTTTCACTCAGCGCCTCCTCAGCCTGGTTGTGGTGGAGGAGTAGCTTCCTAAAGACATTGAAATAAATCATTTTTTAGCTTCTTGTAAGGAAGGGAAATAATCTCTTTGGAACTTGGAAACTTACCTTGGGCTTCTAGCTCCCACCAAATCCCCATTCTGGTTCAACTATGGATTCACAATCTGCAATTTCCAAGTGGCAGCAAGTGGTCTTGGACCTCATAAATCTATACTCTCTTGTAAAAATCAATGGGAATTGTAAGCCCCATCTATTTTCTCGAACCAGGCACCATCTCAAACCCCGAATCAGTGACAGGGTCACAGAATTGTGCATGATCAGATGTGGGTGCCTGCGGGGAGCTGAGCTGGGATTGTCTCTCAGTCCTTCTGGTCCTTACTGCCCAGGGCTTGTAAAAAGCAAACAAACTAAAAACAGGAAAACCAGCCTTGAATACTCCCCACCCATCCCCACGTGGAACGACGCACTGGACCAAGGCAACGGACCTTCAGACCCTGAGCTGACTTCATCCGTGGCAGTCGTGACAGTTCAGAGGCTTCATCCTCTTGTCTGACCTCACGTCCTCTCTGCAGCTGTCCCAGGATGGCAGAGACAGGATACAGACCACAACAGGAGAACCCACCAAACATCAGAGCAGAAAAGCCTGGTGACTGACTCGGGTTTCTCTTTAGGCAGTCTTCCTTCCGTTCTCTAAGCACAGACTTGACACTCGACAGATGCGGACACAATGTGCCAAGAGCTGGGGTCACAGAGCACAGTGCCATAGGACACAGCGCTCCCGAGAGCTCAGAGTCTAATCTCATAGGCACCACAGACGCCCCACGGGAGGGTAATGAAGCGGTCCACCTGAGTCAGTATGGATGACCCTGCAGTGAGGGGAGGAGGGAGACCAGCCCGTAAGACGCCCGAGGAGGAAGGAAAGAGCAGACCAGACGATCTGGAGCTTGAGGGGTGACGGGTGTTTGTTGGTGTTGCTGGGCCTACACATGGTCCACCTCCTTCTAGGAACCGACCTGCATTTTCCTTGATGAACCATCCCCTCCATCATTCCATGTGGTCAGGGTGGGGGGTGGGGACTCATTCCCCTCCTGATCTAAGATGGTGATGTGACCCAAGCCCAGATAACTATATCATCAAATTCCCCTGCCAGAGATCACCCCAGGGATGGGTATGGAGCAGTGAGTGGACCAGTGGGATGAAGTTTTCAATTGTTGAGTGAAACTATTGACAAAGAAAAGTGCTCAGCTTAGTATTGAGCATCTAAGAAGACTCAGATGCTACTGAGACTCAGGCCCAGGCAGCTATCTTGGTGCCAGATGCAAAGCACCAAAGCACACGTGGAGAAATCTGCTATGTGAGATGGAGAAAAGAAGACAAGATCTTGAGACTGTCAACTGAGCCCCTAGATCAAGCCATGCCTGAAGCCATCACTCTGGATGCCTTTGTTATATGAGGCAACAAATTCTTGCTTCTGCAGAATCTACTTCCGCTGTTTCTGTCACTTGAGATTGAATAAGTAAACTTTTCCTGGTGTTTTTCAGTTCCATGTTAGAGTCTGTCAGGGGATTGAGAGTTGGAAGAGAGCTCTCATACCAAGAATAAAGTTTTTAAAACTTGCTGTGGATCAGCATTTCCCAGAGCTTCCAGTCATCCCGCGAAGAAAGGGCCCTCTATTCAATAACAGTTCTGAGACCTCTGGCCTGATCATAGGGAGCTTTCCTCTTTTTCTTCCAGAGGAGGCTGTGCAGCTCAGAGGCTTTTCTGAGCTAAAGTGAATCTCAGGGAGGCAGAGAGGCAGTGTTCCTGCTCCAGCTGTCTGGGGAGTTTGTTTTGGAAAGCACACATCGGAAACTCACCTCCACCCCCAAGCCTTCTGTACAACCACATGGATTTTGAGGATCTTGACTGAGAATCTGGCTTATTTCTGAAAACAACCCACTTCTGGCTGCTGGGAAATTGGCAGGTGCATCCCCATGGCCTCCGGTCTGATCAGTGCCCAGCCTCCCCCCTGTTCCCCTGCAGGGAATGGGGGAGAAGAGACAGCAAAGAGTCCCTTTCCACCCAGTGACCCTCCCCTCCAGAGGGTGGTCAGGAGGAAGGGGTCCTGATCAGGACA
>SJYV01023269.1:53537-79699 GCA_006410875.1 Neotragus pygmaeus | reverse complement strand
CCCACCGTGTAGCACAATAAAATGTCATTTCGTCTATTGCTTCTCAGCACTTTTTTTTTTTTTTTAGTATACGTGTATTTTATGGCTGCAATCTTATTTCCTAAAGTTTGACTGCTGTTCTATCTACTTAACATAAAAGCGTTTTTGATGTTGTATTAATAACAGAGTGATTAACAATGAACCGATGAGACCTCAAGCTGAACAAGAATAAAGTGAAAAACACAAATCAAGAGGTCTTTACATCATTTGTCCAATGGGGTCCCCTTCCCCTCTTGTTCTACCAGGGGTGTCGAGAAGAACTTGAGATGAAGGCGCAGCCCCCTCCCCCACGCCCCATCCAGTCTGCATAAGAGAAAGGGAGGTGAGAGGCAGAAACAATTGCCGACGGCCTGGCCAGAACCCTGGTCTATTACGGTGCTCCCACTGCTGCACTCCTTTCAGTTCAGAGCTAAGAGAGTCCACTGACATGAGGGTTGGAGTACCCACCCACATGTGCTGATGAGCAGACAGACGGGTCCAGTTCAGTCATCTCTGAGGACATGAGGTCCCAGGACCCAGAGATCCAGCTGCTTCCTCTTGGATGAGGACGGGGAGGGGGGACGTGGTGGTGCCTGCCCCTTGCCCTTGACCAGGTGGATTGTCCTGTGCTCCCGGGAGGCTTGTGGGTGTGGGAATCACCATGTCACCCGTGCCTGTGTTCAGAAGAGATGGCGAGAGCACAATGCAACCAGACAGAAAGGAAGAGGAAAGATGGAAGGGAGGAAGGGAATTTTTAAAAGAAGACAAATGGAAGGAAAATGAAAGACAGGAACCTAGGGACAGCATGCTTTCTGTTGGATGCTCTAAGTTCTTCTTACAATAGTCATCAATCTGCTGTTTCTCAGAGTAAAGGCAATGTGAGTCCCAAGATTGTGCTTTTTCATGGTTTCCTTGACCTCCGTTTGATACAAGCCCTCATTGGTTCAATAAATTCCTAACTGCCGAAGGAAACCAGAGTCAGCTTCTTTGACACTCATGTCATAGGTTTAAAATCCCTTTGAGATCAGGTGTGTGAGCTCCTTGATAGGACCTAATCATAGCAGCAGTCCACTTACTTAAAGCACTGGATCTGTGCCAGGTGTGGTTTTAATGTGTCCAGGTATGAAGTCGCCTGATGAACAGCATCCTGTCCACTGTCTACACTCCTGCCCCACTGCACAAGTGAAGACCTGGGGCCACGTCAGGGATAGAGGGACTCACCCCAAGTGACAGAGCTGTTACGTGACAAGTTCAGGATTCAAGCACAGATGTGCTGGGCCCAGAACCCCACTCTGACCCAATATGTTAAAGTAGGTGGGGAAACCTGAATTTTATTTCTTTTCATTGTCACGGGGGCTGAATTTTCTTATTGTATCCCCCTTCTCCACATCTGGTACATCAGTGGCTTGCAGTGTACAGCTGTGTACTAAAACACCTGTATCTCTGGCCTTCAGAGAAGTGAAATCGGCCTGTCAGCACCCCCCCCCCAACAACACCCCCAGCTCTGTTAGCTCCAGGGGCCCACAGGATGGGCGGGAGGACCAGTTAGGAAACCACAGGAGGCTCAGAACGGAGGATGTCTCGGGTACCAAAGCATCCAGAATCCATTCAATTATTTTATTTTAATTTTTTGGAAAAAGTGTAAAAAATTCTTTTTTGAATTTGTTATATATTGCTTCTATTTTTTTTTTACGTTTTGGTTTTCTAGCCATGAGGCATGTGGGCTCTTAACTCCCCAACCGGGGATTAACCTGAATTCCCCTGCTTTATAAGATGAAGTCTTAACCACTGGACTCCAGGGAAGTCCCCAGAATCCATTTAATGACCTTTTTGAGGAGTGAAGGAAGAGGCAGAACAGACAATCCATATACGTGTCACCCAAATGAACAAGTTTCCTGCTGAAGAGCATTCTTCCCCTATCTCAGTTGCTGGAGTAAGGCAAGAAGACACAATATCTGAATACCCTTACAGCTTTTCAACTTGGCTTCTGAGTTGCGGCTGTTTGTGGTGTCATTTAGCATTTCAAGTTTGGTTTTTCTTCCCTTTACCCTTCTTGTGGAATTAATCAGTGTGTTTTAATTCCATAGGCCTCAATCCATACATGTTTATTTTCTTAGTCATAACTGAATTCTATCCAAATAACACTTACAGAAAATAATTTTCTTATTAAGGAAATTAATCAGATAGGAAAGCAGCCATTGCTTAATGGTAGAGTGTCTGGACATATTGATGGCCTGAGGCTAGTTTGAAGGAGTTAAGGTATCAGATAAGTAAAGACTGTCTTCCCCTAATCGATACGTCAACAAGATGCAGTCTCCAGGGACCTGTGTACCAGCCAGAGTGGCTGTTAACAGGAATTAGATAATAAGCTGTTGCCCGAAAGTGGTGGGGCCAAACTGGCTCAGCCATACTGTTACTCTGTCACACTGGAAAGGTAATCACAGCACCAACGTGTAAAGCCACTAAGCCCACCGCACCTCCGACCATGTGGAGTATCCTTCCTGCCCCACTTTTGTTTGGTGGGTGAGATGAACGTTCCCTCACTCCTCACGGAGTATTTGGAGTTCTGCTCTGTCAAGTACCTGATCACCAAGTCCAGAGGCAGAGGATGAAACCCAAGCGCCCAGAACTGGGAGTTAAAACCTCAGTGGCTAAGACACAGCTGTTCTCTGGATTTTGCCCTGCTGTGCATGCAATTGTCAATCCACACAAACATGGTTTTCTAGAGCAGAGGGAATGCCAACGTGTGCAAACTCATTTGGGTCCCTCAGCACCGGAACCTCCCTCTGCTTGTCTGTGGCTCAGAGTTTCTGTAGGCTTCTTGAACTAGACTCTAGTGGATCTGACCTGTTGACTTCAATATTTCACAGAATATTGAATCCACACTCTCTCCACCAAGCTCCTCTGTGCCGTGGCGAGCTGAATAGGTCATGAGGGTGGAGCCCTTGTGGATGGGCTTAGTACCCTTATTAAAGATTCCCCAGAGAGTTCCCTGTTCCTTCTGCCATGTAGGGCACAGCCAGAAGTCAGCAGCCAGCGGCCTGGAAGACGGCCTTCACTGAAGCCTGTCAGACTGCCATCCTGGCCTTGGACTTCAACCCTCAGGACCATAAGTAATAAATGTTTGATGCTTGTAGATGTCCCGCCTGTGGGGTTTTGTTACAGTGGTCCAGGGGACTAAGATTCCACCCATGAATCCTTCTAGGCATTTCAGATGGATGCGGTCCCTTCCAAGGGCCTGAGAGTGAAGTTCCTGGCACATACCACCTCCAGTGAGGGACGGGTTCACCAAGGGAGAGAGCTCAGCCAGCTCTGGGAGGTTTCCTTGACTTCAGAACCATGCACATTTTGGTGTCCAGGATGGTGCCTCTTGGTTTCATCCTGCTCCCCCAATTGCTGGCATGATCCTGCCTCACTTGGGTCATGCTCTCTCCTGGGATCATGTCAAGACACACGCTGACTTCCCACCTACAAGCCGCCCAGAGTCACAGTGACTCTAACACTAGCCCTGCCACGAACTCTCAGGCTCGGCCTTCAGGCCCCTGGGTCTCCTTTTCTCCTGTATTCCTGAGATCTGGAAGTGACAGCCCCTCCCCTGTTGGCTTCCTGAGGTGCCTGCTCTAACCTTAACGTGGAGCAAACACTCGAGGCATAGTAAGTCCTCCAGGCATTCCTCCCAGGGCTCATCCAGGGTCTCTGAGGTCCAGGGATAGATTCCAACCTCCACCCACATCAACAGTGTCCCAGAACTGTTGACTCTGGACCTCCTGGGTTGTTCCTCCAGATGGCTCTTGCCCATGGAATGAATAGATTAGTCCTTCCAGCCAGCATGGATGAATTTCTCCAAGGCCTTCTGCACCCTGTGTTTCAGCTTTTTGGTCATTCTCCATGTAAGAAGAAAGGGGCTGAGCTTCTAAAATGATCCTGTTGACCTTTGTGCAGTGACTCCTCTACCTCACTCTCTTCTTCCCGAATGGTGGGAGAAAAGCCAGGACCCCAGTGAGGGCGGCTCTGAGCAGTGAGCTTCAGGACGATGTCCTTCATGACAGTAAAGGGTTAGTTGAGTCCCCAGGGACTGATTCTTATCATTTGGGTCTTGTGTCCTGTGGTCCTTCTCAGGAGATACAGATTTTCCATAATTAGAAAAAAGAAAAACAAACAACCCTGCTTTCTAACTGATTTAACTGCTTTACAGTCTATGTCTAACTAAAGGAGTTTATGATGAATACAGATAATCTCTCTCCATCTCTCTCTCAAGCTATCTTCAACTGGGTAAAACACTGTTTTAACATCACACACTACAAAAGCAGACCTCTGAACACACCTTCTAGGATGGAGAATTTGCAACTGATGACTCTCAGCTGGAGAGACTTTATTTTCAGTGAGAGACTTTATTTTCTTGGGCTCCAAAATCACTGCAGATGGTGACTGCAGCCATGAAATTAAAAAGTGCTTGCTCCTTGGAAGAAAAGCTATGACCAACCTAGACAGCATATTAAAAAGCAGAGACATTACTTTGCCAACAAAGGTCCGTCTAGTCAAAGCTATATGGTTTTTCCAGTAGTCATGTGTGGATGTCAGAGTTGGACTATAAAGAAAGCTGAGCACTGAAGAATTGATGCTTTTGAACTGTGGTGTTGGAGAAGACTCTTGAGAGTCCTTTGGACAGTAAGGAGATCCAACCAGTCCATCCTAAAGGAAATCAGTCCTGAAGATTCATTGGAAGGACTGATGCTGAAGATGAAACTCCAATATGTTGGCCACCTGATGTGAAGAACTGACTCATTGGAAAAGACCCTCATGCCGGGAAAGATTGAAGGCAGGAGAAGGGGACAACAGAGGATAAGATGGTTGGATGGGATCACTGACTCAATGGACATGAGCTTGAGTAAGCTCTGAGAGTTGGTGATGGCCAAAGGCATCAATTCTTCAGTGCTCGACTTTCTTTATAGTCCAGCTCTCACATTCATATATGACTACTGGAAAAACCATAGCTTTGAGTAGAGGGACCTTTGTTGGCAAAGTAATGTCTCTGCTTTTTAAAATGCTGTCTAGGTTGGTCATAGCTTTTCTTCCAAGAAGCAAGCATATTTTAATTTCATGGCTACAATCACCATCTGCTGTGATTTTGGAGCCCCCAAAAATAAAGTCTATCACTGTTTACATTGTTTCCCCATCTATTTGCCATGAAGTGATAGGACTGGATGCCATGATCTTAGTTTTCTGAATGTTGAGTTTTAAGCCAACTTTTTCACTCTCCTCTTTCACTTTCATCAAGAGGCTCTTTAGTTCTTTGCTTTCTGCCATAAGAGTGGTGTCATCTGCATATCTGAGGTTATCGATATTACTCCCAGCAATCTTGATTCCACCTTGTGCTTCATCCAGCCCAGCATTTCACAAGATGTATTCTGCACCTAACTTAAATAATCAGGGTGACAATATACAGCCTTGATGTATTCCTTTCCAGATTTGGAACCAGTCTGTTGTTCCATGTCCAGTTCTAACTGTTAGAACTTCTAACATTCGCCTTTTCAAACTTCTGTTTCCATGTACAAAGGATTATTACCTATAGTTCATTTTATAGACATGTGTTGAGTTCATATGCTGTGCATTGCCTGATGAACAAAAAGCATGAGCTGACAATTTAGCGGAGAAGACAAACAGGAACTGAGTGACCACAGGAGGCATGTACATGTCTGTATGTATATGTCAACAAGGAATGGGGGGCAGCACAGGGCTGCCCACCTGCTCCAGGAGGGTCACCTTTCTGGGAATGACAACAGAGCTGAGATGTGGTGGTGACCAGCAGTGCCCATAAAGGAGAGGAGGGAAAGTGCTTTGGGCTGAGTGAAGAGCATGTGCAAAGGCCCTGTGGCGGAGGCAGAGACAGAAGAAGAAAGCGGTGCAAGAGGAGGCTTAGGAAACCATGCTGGGCTCGGAGCCACAGGAATGGGTTTGACTTCTCCCCATACTGGAGTTGGGGCAGAGGAGGCAGATGACCAGATTTCTTTCTCCAAAAAGTCACTCGATCTGCTCCAGGGAGTGAAGAGGGGCAGTGGAGTAGCTGTAGAGGTCAGGAGTCCAGTTAGGAGGCTGTGTGGGCACCAGGCAAGAAATGATGCTGTGGGGATGAGGAAACTGGGATTTCAGGGAAACAATGGACATAAAATCAAATGTTAGTGGTGAGTTGGATACGAGGAGAGTAAGGGAAAGTGAATGAAAGGAATGGGTTGTCTTGACTTTGTATAGTTCTTCTGTGTATTCTTGCTACCTCTTCTTAGTATCTTCTGCTTCTGTTAGGTCCATACTGTTTCTGTCCTTTATTGTGCCCATTTTTGCATGAAATTTTCCCTTGGTATCTCTAATTTTCTTGGAGAGCTCTCTAGTCTTTACAATTCTATTGTTTTTCTCTATTTCTTTGCAGATCAGTGGATTGTGCTTCAGTTCAGCCAAGTGGAAACCCTGAGTGAGGTTTGGATGAAGAAGGAATTCATAGGGCCTGGACTCCACCTTAGGCCTGTTCATGCTGATCATGCTCAGCCACCTTTCCCATGGACTCTGAACTCTGTTTAGTGCCTAGGAAAACAACAACAGAAGGATAAGAACCCCTCCAGACAGGGGAACCTTGAAGATCATATCTAGCTTACTCATCGCCTAAGAGAAACCATACACTAATCACCCCTTCCTAGAGACAGGCCATAATTTTTTCTGTACCTATGAGAGTGTAACCTCGGGTTTATTGATTGTTGGCTAATTGTTTGACTGTTTGAGCACATAGCATGTGAATGATGGGGTTACTGGGATTGTATTTTCCTTGGTTTATGTAAATCTCAAGGAATCTGGAGTGGTGGGCTCAGACACGTACACATGGGGTATAAAAGATTTTCACAAATGCTGGTCGGGGTCCTTGGCTGAAAGGAGACTCTGCTTTGGGCCCGCTAGTGTAATAAACTGCAATCCACTGTCTGCATTGTCCTTCTGAGTGAGTCTGTTTCCGGGAACGCGTGGCTACAACGTTTGGTGCATTGGCCGGGAAACTCCTCACTTTGAGGAGACAGGTCTCATTTGAGGCCACCTCGAGGCTTTGTGGCTTGAATCTCCTAGAGGGGGGAAGGCACCTCGCCCCTCTGGAAGAATTCAGCCTTTCAATGCCCGGTTTCTTTGCTTTGGCAGGTAGTGAATGGCAGCAAGGAAACTGAGCGCTCAGGTGAGGAGGAACCCACCTAGCAGGGTGGAAGAGGGGGCCTGATCACCCCCCCCGGGAGGGACTAGAATGGGCACGGACCCACAGGGGCCTGGAATAGGCAGGCAGCAGCGATTGCTTGGTACACAGGTCGACGAGCGTGCTACGGTTTAGGAAGGAAATTTGTGAAGGTCATTTAGAAGGTGTGTCCAGGCTGTCTCAGGGACAATTACTACCAGCGATCGCCAGGGGATTTTTAGGATAGGAAACTGGTCATTGTATGCTCGTATTCTGCCCTCCCCCAGGAGGTGTCCCATCTGCTGTGAAATTCTTGACCCCCTCAGAATTGTTAGGCTAGAAGGAAGGGGACACATAAGTGAGTATGAATTGGCTTTCCCGGAAGTGGCCTGGGGCATGGGATATTTAACCCATCTGTGTTTTCATCTGCACCTGCTCAAGCCCACCAAGGCAGAACGGACTTAAAGGGAGAAACAGTCTTGGCCCACAAGGTTTCTGATTCAGCTGTGCTGACCGGCAGGTGAAGGCACGCCGATCCCCCTTCTCCCTCTGGGATCTGGCAGGTAAGGCTCCTCTCACCCCAATTAGGAAGGAGGCAGAATGGCAATTCAAGTGTCATTGAGTGGAAATATCAGAAGTACATAGGGTACTGAGAACTTCCTAGACAGAACAAAAAGGAAAAGTAGAAGAAGGTCCGAGTAGGTAAGCAAGATGGGAGGAAGTGAATCTAAGGCAACTGTATTAGAGTGCATGATTAAAAATTTGAAGAAGGGATTAGGAGGAGACTATGGGGTAAAGATGAAGCCTAACCTCCTCCACATACTCTGTGAGGTCTAATGGCCCCCTATGGGAGTAGGATGGCCACCAGAGAACACCGTGAATTTAAAAATAATGGAAGCAATCTATGCAGTAGGAGAGCCAGGACACCTGGACCAATATCTATATATTGACTCATGGCTAGGGTTAGCTCGAGACCCTCCTACTTGGACAAGGTTCTGTATCCAGAAGGGAAAGGGAAAAATATGAATGGCACAAAAATTGACTGATGATAAAAAAGAAAATTCTACAGGATTTGGACGGGGATGACCTGACCCCTCCTTCATACTGGATGATGGCGCTCCTGCCTCAGTGCTCCACCAGGATCGGAGGCCGCCTTAATGCCCGATCCAGGGCCAGGTGAAGTCCTGCAGCAGCCACTGCTCCTCTGCCAGCTCTTTCCGAGGTCGTAGAGCCGCCACCTCGGCAGGCTCCGGCTCCAGCCGAACCGCCCAAGCTATACCCATCTCTCCCAGTGAGTACTGACAAGAAGGGGAGGGAGTTAAGCAGAGACTGTGTTCTGCCAGAGAGCCGGAGGGAACGAAAGAGAACAGACAAGAGAGATTTGCAATGCTAGCTGCTGCTCTGGGAAAGTCTATCTCGGGCCCTCCGGAAAATCTCCTCTGCCCCAGGGACAGGACAGTCCTTCAACAGGTCCCAACGGAGGCCCTGGGCCCCATTACAGCCAAACCAGTGTGCCCAGTGCCAAACTTTCTGCCACTGGAAGAACGAATGCCCTAAGGCAAGGAAGGAAGAGGAAGCTCCCGCAGGTGTGGGGCTTGCTGACTTGGAAATTAAATAGGGCTGCGGGGCTCAGAGATATCAGGTCCCTGAGAACCCGTGGTAACTTTAAAAGTGGGGGACTAAAACATCGGCTTCATGGTGGATACAGGAGCAGAACTGTCAGTAGTAACAAAGCCTGTGGCACCACTGTCCAAAAAGACTACCGCTGTAACGGGTCTTGGGAGAAGACATGATTAAACCGTTTTGCCAGCCCAGAAAATGTCAGATGAGGAGGGGGGGCACCAAGTGATTCCTGAATTCCTCTACATTCTTGAGTGCCCAGTACTCCTGTTGGGAAGAGACTTGCTCTCCAAACTAGGAGCACAAGTGACTTTCTCTCCTGAGGAGAGGCCCACCTTCTGGATGGACACTATGACGTATTTGCTCTCTCTCTCAAGACCCCCCCCCAAGATGAGTGGAGGTTGCATGAGCCTCCGAAGGCAGAACCGGGTGGGCTGGAAGAGCATGAGAGAGAGAGCTAACTCAATTATTTCCTGAGGTCTGGGTGGAAGACAACACCCCCTCCCCCCAGGTTGGCTAGACATCAAGCCCCAGGGATAATAGAACTCAAACCAGGCACCATCTCGGTTAGAAAGTACCAGTACCCACTACCGATAGAGGCCTGGGCTGGCATACTGTCCCACATCAATAGATTAAAACAAGCGGGCACTCTAGTAGCGTGCCAGTCGGCTTGGAATACGCTGATCCTGCCAGTCAAAAAGGAAGGAGGGCAGGACTATAGGCCTGTACAGGATCTCAGGCTAGTCAGCCAGGCTACTGTGACTTTACACCCCACTGTTCCAAACCCCTATACCTTACTTAGCCTCCTCCCGCCAAGGACTAAAGTTTATACTCGCCTAGATCTCAAGGATGCCTTCTGTGTACGTCTCGCCCCAGCGTCACAGCCCATCTTTGAATGGGAAGATCCAGTCGGGGGCACCAAGCAACAGCTCATCTGGACTCCCTCATAAGGGTTTAAGAACTCCCCAGCAATCTTTGGGGAAGCCATGGCTTCTGACCTGAACTCATTCCATCCGGAAGAGTATGGATGTTGGCTCCTACAATATGTGGATGACCTGCTGCGGGCTGCGGAGACCAAGAAAAAATGCTGGGAAGGGACAAAAGCACTGTTCCAGCTGCTGATGGAAGTAGGTTAGCGGATATCGAAGAAGAAGGCACAGATCTGCAAGGAGGAGGTAAGGTAGCTGGGATTTGTTTTAAAGGACACAAGGTTCCAGACCCTAGTTGGGTTCTATATACTAATGGCACTAGCCTGATAAAACAAGGACAACGGCTGTCAGGTTAGCCAAAGTGGAAGGGGCCATCAACACTGAAAAGGGATGGTGGGAATTGCCAAGTGGCAAATTATTGGTACCAGAGGAGCTGGCACAAAATCTGGTAAGCCAAACACACCAAGAGACCCACCTAGGCCATGCTGCCTGCTTGCAGATTAATGCTGCATCTCGGGTATTCAGACAAAAACCTCTGGGTATTAGCTGAAAGGCAAGCTGCCCTTTCAACACCTGGGAGTGGAATTCACTGAAATGAAACCTCACCAACACTAACATTACTTGCTGGTCATGGTATGTACGTTCTCGGGATGGGTAGAAGCTTTTCCTACCTGGACTGAAAGAGCATCAGAAGTAGCCCAGTGCCTGCTTAGGGAAATATTTCCCAGATTTGGACTTCCTGCCAGCATTGATTCAGACAATGACCCGGCTTTTGCAGCTGATTTAGTACAAGTAAGCAAAACTTTAAACATCAAATGGAAACTGCACACTGCATATAGGCCCAGAGTTTTAAGATGGTGGGATGAACCAACCGGACATTAAAGAGACTCTCCAAGTGGATCATAGAGACTGACTGCTCCTGGGTGGACTTGCTTCAGACAGCTCTGCTCAGACTCAGGATGACCCCACAGTCCCAAGGCTATTCTCCATACGAAATTGTGTATGGGAGGCCCCCTCCTATAATAAAACAGGTGTCAACAAATTTGCCTCAGATAAGGGGGAATAGGATTTCACAACAGATGGAATTGGGTAAGGTAATAAATCGGGTAACTAAGTTTGTATAAGAAAGGGTGCCATTCCCCCTTGGGGAACAGATTCATGAGTTTACGCTTGGTGACCAAGTATGGGTCAAAGATTGGAAACATGATTTGCCAGCCCCTTCGTGTTATTCTAAATACCCCTATTGCAGTTAAAGTTGCAGGTATTGTCCCTTGAATCCATCATATGAGAGTGAAGGAAACACACCACACAGACCCAAAAAACACTGAGTGGACTGCACAGAAGGACCCCGCTGGCCCTCGAGAGACTAAGACCATCCTTAAGAAGAAGGAGAAGATCCTGGACGAGCCCCTTCAGGATGAAGCCGCACAATCAACTCCTGCTGCTTGGCCTCATCCACGTGATTTTGAATTTAACTTCCGTTTCAACTCAGGACAATGTTTTCATCTCATGAGCACATTCCTACGCAGACTTCCACAACACTTCCAACTGCTGGGTTTGTAGGGCTTATGCCTCTGTCATGATGGATGGACTCCCTTGGTGGGTGTCACCACTCTGCCAAGGAGATTTTAAACCAATCTGCTCTTTTATGGGATGACAAAAAAAGACTTTCCTCTCTCTTGCCAATCATAACCTCTCCTTGCTCTCTGGTGTAAGACCTACAGTCAATAAACTTGGGTCATGGGGTTGCATTTGATATAAATGCCAGTGTAACAAAAGCCTAACCTACCTGTTGTAAATCTACTCTAGAAGCCCCGGTAAATCTACCTTATTTACATGCTAGGTGGATAAGATCCGAGTTTCAATAAGAGTACGTTGCTGCCTTATTCGTAGCCTCTATAGGGACAACAGATAGCATGATTAAAAGAGAGGTCTTCTCTGAGGAAGAGGGAGAGGGTGGGATGATTTGGGAGAATGGCATTGAAGCATGTATACTATCATGTAAGAAACAAGGCGCTGGTCTATGTTCGATGCAGGATGCAGGATGTTTGGGGCTGGTGCCTGGGGATGATCCAGAGGGACGGTGTGGGGTGGGAGGTGGGAGGGGGATTCAGGATTGGGAGCTCGTATACACCTGTGGTGGATTCATGTGGATGTATGGCAAAACCAATACAGTATTGTAAAGTAGAATAAAGTAAAAAAAAAAAAAAAGATTATATGGAAATCCAATTAGGGAAAGCACACATAAATCAAAGACTGTATTTCAAAATTTGGTAAACAGTGTGTATTTACTTTACATTTTAAAAAGAGTTTTATATGGGTTCATGTGTTCCTTTAAAACAAAACATTGCTCCAATTTTTCAATATTTTGTTTAATCAGATCTTCTATATTTATATTCTATTAAAAAATCATCAAGCAAAGATCCTGGCAATAGTTTTGATAAGCCTCAAAAAATGCTGATTTCCTTCGTCCCTACCAAAAAAAAAAAAAATCCCACAAAATTATCCACTAAAGAATCAAAGATAATTGATTCAAAGAAAGTTGTTTTGGAGATAGCCATTGACCTACAGGAAGTCAAACTTTTATTCAGGTAGAATTGTGTACAGTTGATTACATAGTCAATAAAATAATGTAATAGGTTCATTTATTCATAGAAAATTATTTGAACAATTACATTCCTGAATGTACTTTGGAAATGGCTCTGGAGGTAGAACATATTTTCCTAGTGGTGATGACATACAAAACAATGCCCTGAATTCAGGAAAGTGAAAAGTTGCTTGGTCATGTCCGGCTTTTTGTGTGACGCATGGGGTCACAAAAAGCCGGACATGACCAAGCGACTTTACTCCAAGCCAGAATACTGGAATGGGTAGCTGTTCCCTTCTTCAGGGCACTTTCCCAATCCAGGGATCGAACCCAGGTCCCCCACAATGCAGGCTGATTAAAAAACACTCTTTCTTTGCAAAGACTATAATCTCGGGGATTTTCTTTTTTCTATGTCTAGATTCTTGTTGGTCTCTTTAGAGCTGTTTTTACTCTTTTAGACCACAGTTAGTTGCCTTCTAGAATGTCCCATTTTTCTTGGCTTCCCTGAAAATGTCCTCTGTTATTTTTTCATCTTTCTGGTTATTCCTGCTTGTTATCTTTACTGATTTCTCTTCTTCCCTTCAGGGTTTGGTATAAACCAAGGTTCTATTTCCGTTATCGTTCCTTCTCTGTACATGTTCTTGANACAGGGCATGGGGGACAGGGGGAGGGGTGGGACCCCGGCTCCTGTGTGGACCACGTGAGGCAGAGCCTCTCCTCCGACCCTTCTAGATGCTTTTGTCCCACGTTTGCAAGTGCTTCTATGAAGAGAACTGGATGCTACTTCTCTGAGTCATTAAGGACACTTATTAAAGGTTAAATGTCTTTATAAGTTAAGAACCCCTGCCCGTGATCATAGCCCTGGTGGCAGGCACTACCCAATGGGCTGCCTTGCAGATGTATTTTCCTATTGAAAAATTAATTAAAAATGCAGGATTCTCAGCTTTTCTTGGAAAAAGTTTATTGATTTTTTTTTTTTTTTAGCATTGATCTTGTATTTCCCTGGCAAGAGCCGCCGGCAGTGCCTGCTGCGTTCTGTTCACCACGGGCACCAGCAGGTCCTGAAGAGTTTCACCAGCTCCGCCACACTTCAGCCTGGACCACGAGGAACCCACCAGGAGGAAGAAGCGGTCTGCCCTGTCTCACGCTTTCCCACCAGAACGCATCATTCTCCAGACACAGGAAATGTGTCCTCAAGACACTAAAGACCCTACCC
This sequence comes from Neotragus pygmaeus, assembly GCA_006410875.1. Lineage (NCBI taxonomy): Eukaryota > Metazoa > Chordata > Mammalia > Artiodactyla > Bovidae > Neotragus > Neotragus pygmaeus. The sequence goes on along the minus strand of SJYV01023269.1, from coordinate 66,128 downwards.
TGTGGAAATCCTGGAGGGCAAAATCACTGTGAATCATCAATGAACCAACACCTGTCAGATTAGCGCTTTAGCAGTGGATCTACTCTGCAAGGGCACAGTTCTAATCACGGCGTTTCACCTCCCTGCAGGACAGGTCACAGTCCATCCTTGGACCCCATTTCACATGTTTTTCCAAAGATGGTGATCAAACAGCCCAGAAGGAACATATCTGAATCAGTGAATACGCTTCACTCCTCTTAAACACATTCAAAATGGATTTTGATTTGAAAACCTGGGCATGCTGATTGAAGCTTCATTGGATGGTCTGAAGTGAGGCAGGATGGGAAAAAAAGACATACCTTTTTCTTCTCTGTCTGATGAAACTGCAAGTTTGAATCTCACTCTTGGTGGAAAGAAAGATCAGACTCAAGGCTCATTATCTGAATGTAGCTCGCCAGTGTTGGTTGCCCCTTGAGTCAAATACACTACTGAGGCTGGTGGGTCTGAGTACGTTTCTGGAGTTGATGTCTGGAATCTTCCATTTTTATGAGGAAAGAGAGAAGAAGGAGCTTTCTGTTACTTTACAAAGTCTCTTCTCCATTGAGCGCTGAGCTCTGGGTTCTGGGTACATCATGTACTTTCTGTTTCTGAGGAGATACCAGAAACCACCTTACTTGGGTGTTTCACTCTGTTAACCCCTTATGTGAACTTGTGGAGGCCTTGCCATAACCAGCTGGAATCAGCGGAGGCAGTCTGTGCTGCCAGCCACAAAGGAGGCTGATGGTCCTAGTGGCTGTAGTGATGGCAGATATAAAACAGTCTCCACTTTTGTGACGACATTACTCATGAAATTGGGTAGGAGAAAACTTTTTAAAGAGTGGATGGTTCACATCCACATTAACAACGACTTGAGTATTTTCATCCATTTAAAAAGAAATTCATTGTAGAAAAAATTGAAGCTTAGATGCATCAGGGCAAACGTAACGGCTTATTTTAAGCTTTCAGTTGTTTCTCTTAGGCAGAAGGCATTCCTTCATTTGCCATTGGCTGTTACATAAGACAACTGAGAACTGGACAATTTATCCCCACTCTCCACCAAAGCACATCTCCCTCCCCCTAAAACACATTATTTCTATTCAGAGAAATATTCCTAGCTGCTACAGAACTGTGTGAAATCTTCAGTTTGGCCTCAGATGCTTTTTACCCATCAGTACACTGATATCTCCAATACTTTGGGCATGTGATGTGAAGAGCCAACTCATTGGAAAAGACCCTGAAGCTGGGAAAGATTGAGGGTCGGGGAGAAGAGGGTGACAGAAGATGAGATAGTTGGATGGCATCACTGACTCAGTAGACATGAGTTTGAGTAAACTCATGGAGCTAGTGAAGGACAGGGAAGCCTGGTGTGCTGCAGTCCATGGGGTCGCAAAGAGTTGGACATGACTGGGCAACTAAACACACCCTGATATCAATTTTCATTGCCTTTGGAGGGGCTTTTCTTGACGGATCAAGAAAAGGAAGGGCCCCCTGGGGGAGCAGAATTACAAATCAGGCCACCACCACCATTGAAGTCTTTATGAGCATGTGAACAGACAAATATCCTAAATGAAAAAGCGAATCACAGAAGAGGAGTTCACCTGTTTGTGCTGAGATAGATGATGTTCTCTCAGGCAAGAGACTGACACATCCTGGGAGAGTCAGTGGTCCTGATTCCTCCGCGGAAATATAACTGGTTGCCGGCATCATGGAATCCTTGAAACTCACTGCCTCAGCAATCCTTGGAAATAAAAGGGGCATTATTACAAAATGGTAAAGGAAGGCATTCAGCTGGAAAATGGGTTTTAAATTTAATATTAAACTTCAAATTATTGAGGCAGTGATCTTCTTTAGATGAATTTTTCAATTGTTACTGAACCCTACTCTATTTAAAACTGTATTCTGCCACCTATAGGGAATACTGAGAGAGCTGCAGTGTAATCTTGGACCACAAATTAAAATCTAGTTGAGGCTCAGGAAGCTGTCAAATAGCAGAGTTAAGATGCCTGGGGACACAATCTCAGCAATTTCACTCAGTCAACTATGTAACCTCAGGGAGATCACTCACATTGTCCGAACTTTAATTTTCCTAATTATAAAATGGTGTGATAAACAGTAGCGTGCTGGTGGATGGGAGGAAGAAAGAAGTGTTTTTTTTTTTTTCTTCCACACATCTAGCTTCCTTGGCTGGAGCCCTGGAAATCAGACTGACTAGATGGATTAATAGGAGAGACACAAACAGAAGTTTATTAACAAGGGCATCAGAATACTCGGTGATGAGTAATTCAAAATAGTAGTTAGTACCCAGGTTTACAAAGCATCTTAACTAAAGGAATGATAAGCTTTTGGAGAGGGGACAAGACTCTGAGTTTCTAGGCTGGCAAGTTGTAAGGCAAGCGCGTGGGGGAACTGATGGAAAAGGAGTAGTCAGTGAGTTCTGTCGGGCGGATTCCTCCCAGGATGTCTCTGGCTGGTAGCCGTCTGGGTTTGTCTCTGGTTCTTCCTCTTTAGAACGGGGAGGAGAAGACAACATTATCAATGTATGTCCTGCTTTTAGGAAACAGGTGGAGGCCAGAAAGCTGTTTTGGTATCTGCTTCTCCAAGACCACCTTCAGAATGTAAAACCAAAACAAAACACGGAAACAATCCCCCTCCCCAAGAAAGCCCCCCCTCAAACAAAAACAAAATAAAAAACACAAGTGAAACAAAGACTGCCTTCAGCTCAGAATGGTCCTTACGACCAGGCGGCATCGTCTGAGGGGGTGTACTTTACTCCCCTTCAGCGGAGATCTGCTTTCCTGTCACGCAAGGGTTCTTCATGCTTTTCCTACAGAAGTCTCTCAGCGTCCCCCTTTCCCACTCGCAGGCTCTGTAATGTGAAGTCGACTCCATCCTTGGTTTAGAAGCAAGCCTTGCTTTTCAGGCCTGACTGAGTCAGTGCTCTGTGTGCCTCGGGGCTGTGGTTGCTATTCAGGGGTGAGTATACAATCCAGGAGGACCCAAGAAGCGGCGACAGGATCAGGTAGAGGGTGCTGGTTCAAAGACTCACACTTCTCCTTGTTAGACGTCATCCCTGAAAAATGAGGTTCTGGGAGTGACTTTCGCACTTGAGGGGAGAGACTGACTGAGAAGGGAGCCCAGCTTCCAAAGAGAACTGAGAGATGTTGCCAAGTGACATCAACTGGATGCTGGATCAAACTGTTCCTGAAGCTAGTGTATCCATGAACCTTTCAAGGCACATACGCCAGCATTGGGGCGGGGGATACCCTTTTGGTTTTTAAGACATTTTAGGTTGAGTTTTTTTTGTCATTTATAAACCAAAGTACCCTATCTTGTATATAAAATACTTGTCTCTTGGAGGTTTGAGGCAGAACTGAGATGGTATTGACTAGGTATACAGTAGGTAATAAGTAATCTGTATATAATTACTGAATGTGTTAGAACCTGAGACATTGCACATATATCCCTGAGACATGGAATCATTTGGGCCCCCACAGAGGTCACTCACCATCGACTTGCTGCCTCTCTCATCTGGACGCCATGTGCCTCCCAGCTTAGCTCTCCAAACAAGGACGGAGGTTTCTGTTCAGTTACAGATGTTGGGTAACACTGACCTCAGTTCTCATCTAACATTTTACAAGCCTCTGGGAGCTTGCTGCGCTGTGCTAAGTTGTTCAGTTGTGTCTGACTCTGCAACCCCATGGACTACGTGCAGCCCGCCAGGCCCCTCTGTTCAGGGAATTCTTCAGACAAGAATACTGGAGTGAGTCGCCATGCCTTCCTGCAGGGGATCTTCCAGACCCAGGGATCGAATCCAGGTCTCCAGCATTACAGGCAGATTCTTTACCATCTGAGCCACCAGGGAAGCCTCCCTGGGAGATTAGTGCACCATATCTTCCCTCCTTTGACAACTAGTTTTCTCTATATAATAGCCTTAAACAGAGTGTTCAGTGACAATGCACTGTGAAGAGCTGAGGGGGCACAGCTCACACCCCTGCCCCCAACACTACCTAATTTCCTCACGCACCTCCCGGATGAAGAGCAGCCCCCCAGGAAGCACGCAGGGATGTCCCACTGGGAGGACAGCTGGAGCTTCCTCAGCCAGTAGACATTAGGAGACTCTGGCCAGGGCAGGAATAGAACCGGGGTCCCTGAACAGACAAACCCCCCACCCATCCCAAGGACACCCTAAGAAGAGGGGCTGCAGATGGCCAACACCCTTTAATAAGCATCGCAGAAATCCCTGAGAACTGAATTTGATAAATAACTGCTTTTCCTCAGCTAGCTGCCTCCCTCCTCTATCCCCTGCTTCAACCTGCACAGGCTGTAGTCACGCAGGCCGAGGATGGCCCCTCCCTGTCTGGAAAGGGACCCTGGGAGGCTGACCTCAGGCGCCCGACAGGCTACAGGCTGGGGAGGAGCCCACAACTGTTCTTGCCTTTTCAGTCAAGTCCAGCACCATGCACTGTTCTGAACAACAGCAACAAAAACACTGCAAAGCAAACATGCTGCAGAATCACACCAGCTGGGAGGATTGAATGCATGAAAACAAATTATGTAGGGTTTTTTGGTTTGCTTGTTTTGCCACATTATGCTGAAATGCACATAAGAACAAGCAGCATTTATTGTGTGTTTATCCTGTGTTTACTGTCCTAGGATGACCAGAGAATGTGGGTAACGTCGTCACCCATTTCTCAGCCTGGGAGGTGACCACACAGAGGTCACAGAAATAAGCCAGAGTTGGCTGGCATTGCCCAGGCCAAGGGGCTCCAGGCCTTCTAACTTGGACAAGGGACCACTGAGAGACTCAGGTCAGGACAAGGTCCCAATCCTGCCACCCCCCATACCCTGGGAGCTCAGTGTTGAGATGGGAGCTTTAGAGACTGGATGGAATAGGGATCCCCCAGTCACCACATGGAGGACCCCTGCTGACCACATGAGACTTAGTAAAAATGAGAGGCTATTGTCTGTGGGAGCCTCCAGAAGGAAGGTTCTATTTGTTATTGCTGCAAAAATGGGAACAGACTGGCAAGTCTGAAAAATGAGTGAATCCCACGCTCCAGTGCAGACATGGGTTGGGTGACATGCTCCTCAGGAATGAGAACGGAGGTCCCTCAGCCTCCTGTCTGCCCATCTAGGCCATGCCTCCATCCAGACAGCCTCCTACCCATGCCCCCAGGCTCAAAGAGAATATACTCATCCCGCTTTCCACGGGGTTGGCACAATCTGGACTGGGCCAGACTCATGTAGTCTGCCCAGGCTTCTTGTGATGAGAAGGAAGTAAATATCCTGTGTACTAAACATGAATTAGGCATATTATCCTGTTACTTGTGGCCAAGAGCGTCTCTCTGAGAGAGACTTGGGTCATCTAATAATCCCTGTGGCAGCAGATTGGGAAACTGAGGCTTGCAGGGTTTGAATAACTCGCTCAAGGACATAGAACTTGGAGCCACATCCAGGCTTGCCTGATTCTGGAATCACTGGGCCCCATCCTATAGCTCACGCACACACCCTTATAGCACTTTTCAGACCCTCTCAACCCAGCCTCTTGAAATCAGTAAGCGGTTCTTGGTCATCCTGGATCTCCATAGCTTGTCCTATGAATGAAATCTGAGAATTCCAAATGAGAAACATTGTCAAATGAATAATAATAAATCTTAAATTATATTGTATGAGTAAATATTATTAACATATGAAATTAAAGTTTCATGTCAATGTATGGCAAAACCAATACAATATTGTAAAATAATTAGGCTCCAATTAAAATAAATACATTTATATTAAAAAAAGAAATTAAACAAAGTTTCTAAAATTTGAAGTGTTCTGGTATATTGTCAGCCATAGTTGTAGTTATTATCTTAAAATGCTCTTCATCAAATATGGCCACATTTCCTCAACAGTCACATTGTAATCAGGTCTTTAACCATGCCTGTTGAGTCTTTTGCCATTTAGAGACAGCTCTTGTCTTACTCTGATTTTTTTTTTACCAAAATATCTGTAGATGGCTTGCTTTTTTGCTAGAAAAACTCAGTAGCAAAAGGACTTCCACCTTATATGAAAGTAATTTCAGAAACAGCTCTCTCATATAAGGCTACTGAGGAAATAGTAATAGGGTCTTTTATCACTATTTATGTCCCACACTCATTTGAATCTCTTCCAAATTCTCACCACACTCACACAAGTCTGTAAGCTGACTAACTTCTTGTGAAGTATCGTTGCTTTCTGCACCTAATACTTCTTTGGTTCTTTGTAATAACCTTGACCTTGTGACTTTGCTTCCAGCAGTACAGAAAGGAAACAACCACAAATACATTTTGTTAACAGATTATTTTCTTGCTCCCAGGAAGGACTTACAAGAGGCCCCTATTGATAAGGCTGATCTAATTTAATTTACAGAGGAGTCCTACTTAAAGGGTGAACAGGGACATTATTAAGGTGAATACACAATAACATCCACAGTGGACATAATTGAAAACTTATTTATCAGAAACGAAGTCAGCATAACAAGCCAAATTAATTGCTTTAAGTCTAGCTTGTCAACTATCTAGAGGCGAGGACAGCAACTAATTATACTGACAGCTGTGCTACTTGTGAAATGGCACACAGCTTGTAATGCTATAAAAACAATGGGATCTTTAACCTCCTCAGGACAACTTATAAAAAAAATTTTTTTAAAGCTTACAAATATACAGCTGCCAAACAGTTAGCAATTAATAAAACAGTAAGATATTCAATTATTAAAAAGTAAAAGAAATCAGTTTGCTGATGCTGCAGCCAAACAGGAAGTTTTAAATATCCATCCTGCCAGTCTTGAGAATGTCCACTGCTCTCCATTAACCTTACTAACCCCATAAAAGATTTCTCTCTATGGGCTCAAGAGATTACCACTAAAAAGAGAAACAGATATAGCAACAAAAAGGGGGAATTTTGACCCAGGCATACAAATACGGTTTAGACCCAATGAAACAAAACTTGCTGTTACTCAAGCATGTATATTCTTTAACACTGATGGTTCAAAGGAAATGTGTTACGTTATTGACACAGTCTTATTGAAATGTTTCTGAAAAATGGGAACTACTTTTACAGCGAGTTCCCAGGAGATGGGAATGATCACGGGTTACAACCTAGAGATTTTGTTTATTGGAAAGGACATCAAAGAAAAGATTATTTACAGACAAGATGGAAAGAACCTTATCCGGTATTATAATCGAACCCATGCATAGCCAAACTGAAAGACATTAATTGATGGACTCACATCTCTCATTTTAAAAAGGCCCCTCACCTGAGTGGAGTTTGACCTCTGTTTCTAATACTTGGCTTCAACTAAGCAAGGTATAGGGACTTCCCTGGTGGCTCAGACGGTAAAGCGTCTGTCTACAATGCGGGAGACCTGGGTTCGATCCCTGGGTTGGGAAGATCCCCTGGAGAAGGAAGCCAGGTATCATCAAGCCAGGAGGACAACAGTAACAGACAGCTGACCCACAAGTCCAGACTAAGCCCGTAAGACCCATGCCAGCAGTTCAGCTGTGAAGTGAAGTGAAAGGCATTCAGTCGTGTCCAGCTCTTTGCGAACCCATGGACTATACAGTCCATGGAATTCTCCAGGCCAGAGTACCGGCGTGGGTAGCCCTTTTCTTCTCCAAGGGGATCTTTCCAACCTAGGGATCGAACCCAGGTCTCCTGTATTACAGATGGATTCTCTAACAACTGAGCCACAAGGGAAGCCCAATATCTGTCTCTTTATCAAAATTAAAAGTTGTTTCATTTCTAGCTATGTTTTTGTTCTAATGTTTAGGATGTAAAGAAGATTCTTTAGTAACACTATCACAAAGTATAGCTACTAGGAGCAATTTAACTGATCATTGGATTTGTCATCAAATTCCTTGGTCAATACAAGGCCAATATGAGCCTGTCATAATTCTTTTACTGACTTCAGATATTCCTATAATTTACAAAATGACTTCCCATCAGAATACACCTCCATCTTTGTTTACTACATTCAATTAATCTACTCAATTTTGAAATTTTTATGATGAGACATGATGTTTCAAAACCAAACAATTCTTGATTTTTTAAGATTGGTTTGCAGGGAAAAATTTATGCTATAATCTAGACAATGTTGTGCTATTATATCCGATGAACCTTCCAATATAACCAAGTATTGACTCACACACAAAATCAAAATTTTCCATTGAAGAGTCCTCTTTCTAAGTAAATCTTGGATACATGGGGATTCATGACTGAAGTCTCTGCTTCTTACTTTGTTATTTGTTGTTGGCTATGTTGATTGTGTTCTATATAATTTATAAAATAATAATCTCTTGTATGTCTCAGTGTATATACAAAACTTCAATTAAAATAATGATATCTAGATGACTTGAAACTATCGATTATATCTATGGTTTTATAATAATAATGGGCATGTACAATGCACATAAAGGATAAACTTGGCATAAGTCCTACTGGACAACTTAAAATTGCCTCACAGACCTTGTCAAGCATTCTACTAGACTAACCTTTTAAAAGGAAAGAAAAAACTGGGCTGTTAAGCTTGGCACCGAGGGACATAGTGGAACCAGAGCAGGTAAGCAACTACCCTGGCTTCGGGGAACCAAAGATTTGATCACATAATGCTTCCTATTGAAAGATTAATGTTCAAAGCAGGGGGGGGGAAATGATGAAATAAAATCTATATTTTAAGGTAGGAAAAGAAAATGTTAAACATAAGATTCTCTCTCTGTGTTTGCGTGGACCTCCTCCCTCCCTAATGCGCAGCATTACACCTTAAGCAGAGTTCCTCCAAGATGGGAGTGCCTGCTCAACCGTAAATACTGTTTTTTTCTTTCTTTTGATGTTACCAATGCAACTTCTTAAAAGAATGGTATATTTTACCAGCTATTAGAGGGTCATGACAACTTGCTCTTCACTTCTTGTGCATTTACCTGGACTATGTATCCTTGGTGAACTTTATATAAAATAACAGTATGTCATTCTGATGTATGATCCTTTGTCTCAAAAATGTATATGACTGTGCCTTCAACTTTTAACAGGTGGGACAGTTCTCAGAGCTTTCTCAAGAATCTGCTTCCCAGGTTATAATCCTATTTGGCTTGAGTAAAATTCCCTTTTTTCTTCTTATCTTGATAGTTAACTGAATTTTTGTCAACACTCTTCTTAATAACCATATGAGGTGGGATTGGAGTGCATCCAGTCCAGTTCAGAAAAAGTGCAGAGTATATGCTCCTGAGGATGTATGAATATTCTAGAACTTTCCTGAATCGAGGGGCTACCCTGGTGGCTCAGATGGTAAAGAATCCACCTGCAATGCAGGAGACCTGGGTTGGGTTCCTGGGTCAGGAAGATCCCCTGGAGAAGGAAATGGCTGCCCACTCCAGTATTCTTTCCTGGAGAATCCCATGGACAGAGGCACCTGGCGAGCTGCAGTCCAAGGGGTCACAGAGTCGAATACGACTGAGTGACCAACAGTTTCACTTTCTCCTGAATCAAGGGAGAATCATTGTCAATTTTACCAAGTGTGGAGGGCAAGGTAAATTTGTACCCACATGATTCTGTAGCTGAGCCTGCTTTGGAAGCCTGCTCCATTGACAATCTGTGTTGCTGAGCCCAGATATGTCATTTGGGCAAGGGTTTGCTCCAAGAGCTGCTAAAACCAGAAACAATGACACTTCTTTCTGAAGTTACTTAAACTGTAAACTATCAGAAACGTGGGATTTGAGGCCTTCAGAAATACAAATATGAATGATATCTTGGTTTCAAGAACATAGCTCTCTGAATCCTAGGCAATAAAATGCAGTAGTTTGGTGTTTTCTTCTGCAGGACACCCTTTTTAGCCTTTATGCCACTTCTGTGAAAGAGAACGCTTTCCATTTTCTCAGCGGAAGCTAGAAGATGGAGATATCAGAGGCTACAGGGGACACATGCTCTTTTTACCTGCACAGAGTCAGTTTCCTTCTCAAGACCAGCAAGTCTGATTGTTCTTTGGGGAGCTCCTCCCTTCCACTATGTGTTTTGGGTGAACCTGCCCCCCACTGCCAGTTCAGGGAGGTGTATTGTGATCTAGGATTAAGCCCATCAGCATACCATCAGTATATACACACCTCTCCCTAACCCTACCTTCCCAGGCACAGTGACTGGCTCTTGGAAGACCCATGGGGCACATTTGTTAATAAAAATCAGGCCTCAGATCTTTTTAGCAGCTGTAAGAGAAGATCAACTATTTTCTGCTGAATTTGCAAAAAGGTAAAGACATGGAGCCGTGAAGCACATAGCAGGCATTTCAACTCCACTGGGGAGACTGCAACTGCTGAGAAGGAAGAAGGGTCTAAAAAAGTGAGGGCTCCTTGGTGATGCCATTGGAACTCCTGGTAGATTGTCCCTAAAGCAGCTTCTCTCCTCCCACCTCTCTTGTGTGCGTACTCAGTCACTTCAATCATGTCCAACTCTTTGTGACTCTATGGACTGAAGCCCATCTGGTTCCTCTGTCCATGGGATTCTCCAGGCAATAATACTGGAGTGTGTTGCCATGACCTCCTCCAGGGGATCTTCCTGACCCAGGGATCGAACCCACATCTCTAACATCTCCTGCACTGGCAGGCAGGTTCTTTAATGCTGAGCCACTGGAGAAGACTTCCTCCTCTCTTACCTAAGTCCTTTTCAAGATGGATTCTTTTTGTCACTTGAAATCACAAGACTCCATGTCAAGGAAAGGACTCAAGGTCAGAACCTGAGCCAGGGCAGGCAGGGGCGTGGATACCAAATTTGTCTCCTCCCATCCCTGAACTACCCGTGTTGTTCTCCATGTCAGTACAGTGGACTCTGGGGCAGATGGAAATTAATAACAAGTATTGGTGTGTTTTGCACAAATATGCAGTTGTTTGTTGACAGAGTTAAAATGGAACTGTGGGGGCAAAGGGAATGAATTAACAGACCGACAAACACTCTTCAGTTCTGTGGGGGCCCGCTGTACATTGTTTTATCTTCATAGACCCTTTGGACTGGGTAGTCTCATAGCCTTCCTTACTGATGGGGGACATCTGCCTGGAGAAATGAAATGTGATTTCTTTTTGTCTTGCTGTATCTCACTGTGCACACTGTTCGTTGAGCTCAGGGTAGGCCAGGAAGCTGGAAGAAAACTTGAGGAGCCATAGGAACTACAGACATGTTTATTCTCTCCTGACTGGCACAGCAGCCGTAGCAGCAGACACACTGTATTCTCTCATGGCTTACCCAGCAAACGTGGCCATAACGCAGCCATAAGCCAGCAAGGGCTTCCCGGTTCAGTTCAGTTCAGTCGCTCAGTCATGTCCGACTCTTTGTGCCCCTGTGAATTGCAGCATGCCAGGCCTANACATGAGTTTGAGTGAACTCCGGGAGTTGGTAATGGACAAGGAGGCCTGGCATGCTGCAATTCATGGGGTTGCAAAGAGTCGGACACGATTGAGCAACTGAATGGAACTGAACTGATCTCTTTGCATCCAGTTACAAAAGTGTTAGAGCATCAGCTTCAGCATCAGTCCTCCTATTATTCAGGGTTGATTTCCTTTAGAAAATCGAAGTTACATTGAACTCATAAAATGAATTGGAATGTGAACCTTTTCCATTTGTTGAAAAAGCTAGGGATTTTTTAATATAAATTTATTCATTTTAATTGGAGGTTAATTACTTTACAATATTGTATTAGTTTTGCCATATATCAACATGTATCCACCACAGATATACATGTGTTCCCCATCATTATTTCTTCCTTAAAATGTTTGGTTTAATTCCTTTGTGAGGCCAACTGGTCCTAGACTTTTCTTTATGGGAAGTTTCTAGACTACTATTTCAATTTCTTTGTAATAGGTTTATTGATATTTCCTATTTCTTGAGTCAATTTCAGTAGTCTGTGTCTATCTAGGAATTTGTCCATTTTATCTGTTATCTAGTTTGTGTTGTACAGTTGTTCATAGCATTTTTTTAATAATTCTTTTTGTATCTGTCTTAGTGTTAGTCACTCAGTCATGTCTTACTCGATCCATGAACTGTAGCCAACCAGCTTCCTCTGTCCATGGAATTCTCAAGACAAGAACACTAGAGTGTTCTCCCTTCTCCAGGAGAGTTTCCCTATTCAGGGATCGAATCCAGTTCTCTTCCATTGCAGGCAGATTCTTTACCATTTGAGCCACCAGGGAAGCTTCTGTATTTTTAAGATCAGTAGTAATAGTCTCTCTTTTATTCTTGATTTTAGTAATTTGAGACATCTCTTATTTTTCTTGGTTAGTTTAGCCAAAAGTTTGTCAATTTTGTTGATTTCTTCAAAGTAACAGCTTTTGGTTTCACTGATTTTCTCTATTGTTATTCTATTCTCTATTTTATTAATCTCTGCTCTAATCATTATTTCCTTTCTTCTGTTTGCTTTGGGTTTACTTTGTTCTTCTTTTTCTTATGTTTTAAGATGGAAGATTAAGTTGTTGATTTGAGTTTTTTTTAATGTAAGAATATATTTTTAATTGCTTTTTTATTCATGGATTATTTAGAAATTATTCATTAACTCCTAAGTCTGTCTCTTATACACAT
>SJYV01023269.1:31877-50912 GCA_006410875.1 Neotragus pygmaeus | reverse complement strand
TTGGAAGAAAAGTTATGACCAATCTAGATATTCTATTAGAAAGGAGAGACATTACTTTGCCAACAAAGATCTGTCTAGTCAAGGCTATGGTTTTTCCAGTGGTCATGTATGGATGTGAGAGTTGTGAAGAAAGCTGAGTGCCAAAAAATTGATGGTTTTGGTGTTGGAGAAGACTCTTGAGAGTCCTTTGGACTGCAAGGAGATCCAACCAGTGCACCCTAAAGGAGATCAGTCCCGGGTGTTCATTGGAAGGACTGATGCTGAAGCTGAAACTCCAGTACTTTGGCCACCTTATGGGAGGTTGACTCATTGGAAAAGACCCTGATGCTGGGAGGGATTGGGGGCAGGAGGAGAAGACGACGACAGAGGATGAGATGACTTGATAGCATGACCAACTTGATGAGTTTAAGTAAACCTCAGGAGTTAGTGATGGTCAGGGAGGCCTGGCGTGCTGCGATACATGGGGTCGCAAAGAGTCGGACGCGACTGAGTGATTGAACTGAACTGAGGTATATTAAATATCTATCATGGGTGTTGCTTTCTAGAATTCAGTTTAAGGAAAGATGAAATCTTTTTTGAAGAAAACTTGCTTTATAATTTATTGCAGAACGCAATGGCAGAGGAAAACATTTTTCTCACAGAGCGTGCCAGGAAAGTGGCAGAATGCCTTTGTGTATGTTGTCACCCGGGTTAATGTTTCTAGGTTAAAATGTGAATTTAATTTTGGCAGTACTGCTGACTTTTCCTCTTCCTGTGAAGAGTACTAAAATTTTCTGGAAAAGGGTAGGACAGCTTAGGGTTGATTGCATCCTTGATTTTCCCATGTCACAGATAGCAAGATTTTAACTTCTGAAGCTGCTTATGCTAGCCTTAGGTTCACTCAACAAAGATGAGTTCAGACTCTGCCACTGAGCACATGACTCTCCTCTTAGTTCCTTAGGACATTTATAATTTCTTAGATGGACGCAGAACAGAATGTCCTGGATCTTGACTGTTGCAAATGTAAACAAGTTGTTCTTCTCAGTTCATTACATAAGAAACAATGGCTAGATTTCCTTCCCTATTTCCATGATCATGTCTACTCAGATAGGCAAAGTGCTGAGCCATTTCTTTGGACACCAGGATACAAGTATGAAACAATATCCAGCTTTTTTTCTTAGCCTGCCTTCCACTTAGCAGGAGATTGTTCGTTAATTGCCAACTAAGACAGAGTTCTACTGAAGACCAGAGGGGCATCATAGCTTCTACTCAAGCATTCTTAGTTAACCCATAAAGTGATGTGCTTTCTCATCTTCTCCACTGTCCAGATGAGACAGCTCTCACTTAGGAAAGATAGGGCTCCTTATTTGTGAGACTATTCTCATTTAATATTTTGTTGGTTTTGCTATAAAGCAGTCATTCTTTTCGGTCTACATTCACTTCCAGTATTTGTTTACAAGTTTTTGTTCCTTTATATCTTGCTAAACTGCCAAGAGGTTTTGCTCCTAAGGGACAGCTGAAGAGTAAGAGGGGAAATCTTAATAGCAATTTCAAGCCTTCATCAATCCATCGTATAAAAAATTGCCTCCTTGTTTATGTGACCACAGGACTTATTACAAGCCACTGACCCTGTCTGTCAAGTAGGTTAACTGTCTACATTCAAGGTGACTTCTGTTGCTGTTAAGGAATTAATAACCAAAACAAGTATGTTTTCATCACTGCCAGGAGCCGCCAGCTCTTTAACCATTCCTCAGGGTATACCGATTGCAAACAGCATGAAAAACAGGAATATTGTGAGGGCAAATAAGGGTTGAGCAATTTTTTTCTTTATGAGAGAATGATTCTTTCTTTTCATTGTCAAATAATAAGGTCTACACTCAAGTTTCATCTGATAGATTATTCAATATTATTGTTGAAAAGGGTGGGAAGAGTCTCATCTCTGACCTTCCTAAACTCTAATGGGCTTTATTGAAAAATAATACCCTCAGTATGGTGCAGGTTGACCTGTGGTGACTAAATTATCTTGGGTAAGAAGAAGTTCCAGGTAACATAAGACCATGCAACTCACATGGAGTTTGTTCACTGGGCAGTACTGTTTGGGTGTTAATAGGGACACTCTCTGGGTGTGATGGCTCTTGCATGGCCTTGGATTGTGAGAATACACATGTCCCCAACTTATGATGATGTGCAGGCAGTAAGCATTCAGGAGAAACTGTACTTTGAATTTTGATCTTTCCCTGGGCAGGCGATATGCAGTACCATCCTCTCTTGTGGTGCTGGACAAAGGCAGCAATCACAGCTTCTGTTCAGCCTGCCATCACGAGGGAAAACAACCACTGACAACCACTCTGGACCCACACTGCCATTCTGGTTTTCACTCTTGGGACAGTATTCAATAAATTACATGAGATACTCAACATTTTATTATTACAAAAATAAAACAAAACTTAGTTTTAGATGATTTTGCCGAAATAATAGGCTAATGTCAGTGTTCTGAGCACATGCAAGGTAGGTGAGGACCCAAGCTATGATGTTTGGTGGGTTACATAAGTAAGTGCATTTTCAGCTTAGAATCTTCAACAGATGATAGGTTTATCAGATGTAAGTATTCTTGATGCTTTTCTAGAAAAAAGGTCCTCTCTGTTCCTTATCTGGCTGCCGGGGTCCAGCCCCAGTGAATCCAGGGAATTCAAAGTGGGGACAGAGTCGGAGTCTGGGAAAGGACTATTTAATTAGAAATATAAAGAGATTAGGAAAGAATAGTGTAGTAGGAAAATTAGTGGAGAAAAGATGCTGAATAACTTGGTTTACACGGAAAACTAATAAAACCTCGAGATAAGAGGTTTGCACCATCTATGTTAGGCCACCGGTGCCCACTAGAATAGCGGAGGGTGCCCCACCTTGGGCTCCCTCTCGCGTGGATCTTAGAAGCCAGGGCAAGTAAGTAGACTTGGCGAGCCTCCATGCTCCATATGGGAATTCAGCCAGAAAAGGGGGAAAAAGAACAACATGGGGGAGCCCAGCATCGGTGCAAGACTCACAACTTTATTTTCAAAATCAGCTTATATACCCCAAGTTGTACATAAAGAAATAATGGAACATGCAGAGTTATGCAGGGGCAGCAGTCCTGACCCTCTTTGAGACCAGGCTTTCTTTTTGCATACCTTCCCATACACAGAAGGTCTCAGGTGGTTTTACATTATCTTCTGGCCAAGAGGCCTGTTAACATTTTTATGGCTCTCTTCCTAGATAAATGTCTTTCAACCAAAAAACTCTTTTTCCCTAGAAGAGTTTTTTCTTTACTCTGCATCACCCTCAAAGTACTAAATAAAGTTACATTCCTGTAGAACAAAGGTGCAGTGGGTTATAACAAAGAAAGTATTTAACTCAAAGATCTAATGTTGCTCATACCAGGTCTACTACCTGTTTTTTCTATATACCAACTATATCTACAAATAAAAGATATGAAAATTTGGCAGCAAGTATTGGCTCAACAAATAAAACCTCTAATCAGTTCTATTCTAATGATTTTGACTCCTCGGAAGCCCCTACATTCCTAGGATGTTTTAAGCTTCCTGTGCCTCTTGCGGACGGGAGGCCGCAAGCAGTCACATGTGCAGCTGTAAGAGTCCGGCAGGCAGACTAGAAAGCCATCAGAGGGGCTTTTGGATTGAAACACTCGTATTATGCCCAGGAGACTTATTATCTAAAAGCTCTAAATTAACTTTTTTCAGAAAAAGGTGGTGGGGGGACAGCCCCCTGTCAATGTCAGAAGAGTAGGTGGAAAGCATAACACAGTAAAGCAGGCAGACTCTGGTTTTGGGGGGTGGATGCTCAGGAAATTCCAGGGGGACCCCTGAGGCCTGATCATGCCCTTGCATTTTGTCAGGCTTCCTTCCTCATGACCTTTGCCACGAGCGGGATTCCTCATGCTGGCTCCCAGCATCTGGCCTTGGTTTTCTCATTGCCAGTGGGTGTTCACACTCCCCTTTAGTTTTTGCTCGAGCAGTTTCCTCCCTTGATGCCCGTCTAGTATGATATCAGAAATAAAATACATGTCCTCATGAGGTACCTTGCTAATGGGGAGCTACTCTTGAGCAGTAGAAGCAGATGAAGGAGTAGCCGATTGAGCAGTTGAGCAGCCACGGTGCTTGGAAACTTTCTATTTTGATGACCTTTTTCCATGTGTCTGGTGTCTGGGCCGCTCAGTGTGTGAGGCTGTGACAAATTATGTTTGGGTCATGGAGAGCGTCCTACCGACTAACTAGTTGGAAAGCAGATGGACCCAGTATGCCAGGTCGTGCAAATGGTACCATTTAGAATACTGATTTTCTGAAGCATGTTTATCGTTTATCAGGTGTGATAATGAAACTCTGTACACAGTGAGAAATCCTCATGCTGCATCCTCGCTTCCCACTGTTCACAATCACACAGCGTCGCCCCCCTCCCTGCCCCTTCCATGTGGCACACTGCTGTTTTCTGTGAACACACCTGGCCTTTTCCCCAAGAGTGTTTGGAACACTCTGCCCTGTTTTTACTTATCAGACTCCATCCCACAGGCAGGAATTGCCTGATTGTGTAGTTGACAGAACAAATGATGTTTACATATATCAAGTGATGAGAATGTGAGCTTTAGAAGGACACTTTTGGGGGGAGTGTCACACTGCTCTACTTTTGTATTTTCTCTTAAATAAATGTCAGTATATAATCTATGAATTTTATAATTTTTAGATCTAAAAATTGAGACATGATCAACATATATTAGTGTTAGATGTATAGCATAATGATTTGATATCAGTATATATTGTGGAATGCTCATCACAGTAAGTCTGGTTAACATCCATCACCACATTTGTTTCTGTTTTTAGATTCCAAGTGTAAGTGAGATCATGTGGTATTTGCTTTCTGTTTGACTTATTTCACTTAGCATGTTGCCCTCAAGGTCCACCCATGCTGTTTCAAATGGCAGGATTTCCTCTTTTTGTGGCAGAATAATATTCCATTATATATATATAGTATATCACACTTTTTTAATCCGTTCATTCACTGATGAACACATAGATTGTTTCTGTCTTTTTCTATTATAAATAATGCTGAAAAAAATACATTTTTAAATTGCCATGTTCTTTAAGGCTTTTCGTCATATGAGAGCAGCATTAGTCTCTTGCCATGTGAGAGTGCCCTGTGTGATCACTTGCCACCNTTGCTCCTGTGTTTTGTACTGGGGGATATGTTTCTGTGGGGAGAAGCCACCAGACACTTTGAAATCTCCATCACCCAGAACATCCAGAGGAACCATTCTGAGCCTCAGTTCACAGACCTGCAGCACAAACTTGCTGACTGCCCACTTATTTAGTGCTAGTGTTTCAAAGTCTGAGGGAAGGATGAAAGAGAGATCTACGGAGAAACCCCTGGGAAAAGTCCATTCTTAGAATGAAGGAAGAAGATGGAGAGGGAGATTCAGCAGTCAGAGAGGACGTGGAACTCTGAAGGACGGAGAACTTTTGAAATTTAGTGGCAAACAGTAACCATCAAATGCCAAACTGTGTTCTAAAAGGGATCGTTTGTTTGCCCTCAGTCGTTAATTTTTCTGTCATATGTGTCTGTGCACACTCAGTTGTGTCAGATTCTTCATGTCTCCATGGACTGTAGCCCACCAATCTCCTCTGTTCATGGAATTTTCCAAAGAAGAATACTGCAGTGGGTTGCCATTTCCTTCAGGGGATCTTCCCAACCCAGGGATTGAACCCACATCTCCTGTGTCTCCTACATTGGCAGGCAGGTTCTTTACCATCTGAACCACCAGGGAAGCCCTGTATCTTTTTTTGTCAATAGTAACCAAATTCAGTGTCTAGCTAGGATGGATATAATTGAAAATGAAAGTTGTTCAGTCGTGTCCAACTCTTTGCGACCCCATGGACTGACTATGCAGTCCATGGAATTCTCCAGACCAGAATACTGGAGTGGGTAGCCTTTTCCTTCTCCAGGGGATCTTCGCAACCCAAGGCTTGAACCCAGGTCTCCCACATTGCAGGCAGATTCTTACCAGTTGAGCCACAAGAGAAGCCCAAGAATACTGGAGTGGGTAGTCTATCCCTTCTCCAGGGGATCTTCCTGACCCAAGAATCGAACCGGGGTCTCTTGCATTGCAGGCAGATTCTTTACCAACTGAGCTAGCAGGGAAGCCCATGAATATAATTAGGTGATTTGATTCTTCCGAAGATCACCAAATTAAAGCTTCGTATCTATGACCACAAGGTGAGATGTGGTAGGTAATGCAAGAGATCTTTCTTTAGATAAATCAAAGATGTGGTCAAAGGAATAAGAATATAAAATAGTCTACTGCCATATGCTGGTGCCGAGAGTTCTATGAGAATCCAGCAGTTTTTCTGAGTGTTCACTGAGTGATTCATCTATCCAATAAACATGTATGTATTAAGTCTTTGTCAAGTGTCTGCTGCATGCCAGACTGTGGAAGGCAGAGAATGCAGTGGTAAAGGTAGACCTGGTTTCTGCATTCAGGAAGCTTAGAGTCCAGTAGGGAAGACAGACATTTTATCCATTCAGTTACAGTTCTGATGCATCTGGTAGGAGGCAATGCTGGGTGCTTTGAGTGTACAGGATTGTTGCTCTGGAGCATCCAGAACATTTTCCTAAAGAAGAGACATTCAAACTGAGATTTGAAAGACATAGTGGAGCAACACAAGAAGAAAAAACTAAGGGAAAAAACCATGAAACAAAGAGGACTCTCTTTTAAAAAATACAAATCATAGTAGCTGGAGCACAGAAAGAAGAGGAAACAGGAAGAGCTGAAGAGAGAGGCAAATCCCGGGGCAGTATGAGTCTTCAGGGCCTGGTAAGGATTCAAATGTCTCTAACAGCAGTGGGGAACATTGAGAGATTTTAAACACAGATAAATTTTTACTGCAGGGTGAATAGTGAATTAAACAGTTATTAGGCTGGAGATGATGGTTCCTGGAAATACGCAAATGTGAGAGATATTTAAGGAGTGAAATCGACAGGAACTGTGATTGGGTGAGTGGATGGAAAAGTTAAGACAATAATGATGACTCTCAGATTTCTGGTTTAAAGTCAACTTTCTCCCCTTCTTTCTTCCCTTTAAATGACTACAATCATGCTGATTATAAAATGACAAAGGTTTAATTGGGCCTTCCACCCCCTCTCTCTGCCAGCTCCTGATGCCCTCAACAACTTGAATTTCTATCCTTCTGTTCTATTTCGCACATCCACTACCGTGGCACACTTGCTATTCCTGAGGCACATAAGATAAGCTCTCATCTCTAGGTTTTCGCTCCAGTCCTGACTGGTTTCCAGCAGCATCTTTCTGTTATGTATCCTCTGCCCCTCCTTCCAGTCCCAAAACACAAATCTGATCATGCACTGTGCCTATAGACAACAGTGATGTTTCATACCCTTAGAGAGATTTAAGAGAGTGCATCTCACATCCCACTGTTACCACAATAAAATGAAAATTTTAAAAAGAAATGAAAAAATGTATAGCTAGAAACCATTTGTCAATAACTAACATAGAAACCTGGATGAAAATGAAAAATATTATAACCCTTTTTAAAGAGTTATATCTTTGGTGACAAATTAACGGGGTAGAATCTAAGTCCCATATAGGTTTTCTCAAAGCTACTTGCTAATAAAACCCAGTAATAAACAGAATTAAACAAGTGCCTTTTACAGGTTTTGAGGACACACAGAGAGATGCTTGGTATGCATGTATTCATATTTTCAAGTGTTTAGTTAAAAATTCAACCAAAATTGACATTTTATTATCTAATATATCTATATTTATTTGAATATGTAGACTTAAAAAATTTTAATCATGTTAAAGTGCATATAATATAAAATGTACTATCTTAACCTTTCTTAAGTGGACAGTTCAACAGGGTTAAGTAGATTTATATTATCATGCATCTCAACCACATAACTCTTTTTACATCTTGAACAACTGAAACTCTGTACCTGTTAGGCAATAACTTGTCATTTTCTGCTTCACACTTTTCTCCAGCAAACACCAGTCTTCTTTCTGTTTCTACAAATTTGGCCACTGTAAGTACCTTGTATATGTGGAAGCATAAAATAATTTTTTGTGTGTGACTGGCTTATTTCACTGAGCATAATGTCCTCAAGATCCAGCCATACTCTAGCCTATGTCAGACTTTTCTTCCTTTTAAAGACTGAATAACATTTCACTGTTGTACAGATCACATTTCATTTATCCTTTCATCCATCCATGAATACCTGGGTTGCTTTTAGCCTTTGGCAACTGTGAACATCACTGCTACGAACTTGGGTGTATAAATAGCTGTTCAAATCACTGTTTTTAATTCTTTTGGGTATATACCCAGAAGTGGAATTGGTGAATCATGAGGGACTCTTATTTTTAATTTTTTGAGAAATTGCCATATCGCTTTCCATAGTGGCTGCACCATTTTATAATCTCCCCAATAGCTGTCTCTTATACACACCCCCCACAGGAGCTGACCTCAGGCCTGGCCCACAGCCCCTCCCTTCTCATGTCTCAGCAGCAGCTGCAAAGGACATGGTGATATCATTAGGGTCAAGGAGGAGTCAAGGCCCCAGTCCTGATGATGAACTTGTCAAAAGCTCCATTTCTACAATCCTTGGTCTGGTCCTGCTCAGACCCCACCACGAGGTTGATATCTGGCTCCCTGCAGGCACTTACCCCTTGGGTCAGATCTGCTTAGGGTCCCAGTGATACAGACTCTCAGATCCTCCCTGTGTTTCTCTGTGACCAGCACATGGGTCCTGCAGGGGCCTAGGAAAGAGCAAAAAGGCTCCATTGTGATGTAGGGGGAATGAGGTCCTCAAGCAGTTTCATTCTCAGTTGTGAAGCTCATCCGTTTCTTAAGACAGTAGATCACTATTAACCTTTCCTCGGTCCCCTGGCTGCAGGAAAGAAATTGCACTTCACCCACATCAGCAATTTTAAAGAGAATATGAACTGTTTTAACGCAGAGGTACAAACTCATATGCCTATAAGCAAAGGTGATGCTCAAAATGATTGACAGCTGGCAAGGCACAAGCACTGAGAGATCAGCCTGAAATCAACACATCCATATTCCAGTGCCCAGAGCCTGGGCCACAGAGACTAGAGAAGGTAAATACCAGGATGTGGTTTCCATGGCAACAGTGATGCTAAGGAGCACCTGACTGACACGAGAGGCATCCAGGACTTAGCCTATCATCAGAGAAGAATAAACTCTGTATATTAGGTTGCTTTATTCCTAAGAGAAGTTAAAAATTGATGATTCTTAGGTGAAATTTCCTAATGTGTTCAACACTATTTGGGAAAAAAGAAAAGCACTGCATCATAGGCTGACAAAGTGCAGGACACTGGAGCCCATTTCTGGATGGCTCGCCCCAGACCAGTGATGCTGAACTCTGCCCTGTGTGGTGTATATGCTGTTCACCAGCATGGCGGTGTCAGGTCAGGCAAGGTCAAAGGTCACAGCTGACATGCTCCAGAGGACAGTTGCAAACCTGAGCCATCTGGCTGTTTTTGGATAATTGAGTGATACTGCCTCCCTGAAATGAGCTGGGAAATGATTCCCATCTCACATTCAAAGATAGCATCTCTGCTGGAAAAAACCTTTTGACACCCCACCCCTGCCACTGTACCCCCCAGTCTTGCTTCCACACATGACTGCCCCTCCCTCAGAATCCCCTGCCCCAAAAACCTCTCAACCAAGGTCACCTCCCTCTGCGCCACAACTTTCATTCAGACCTTCACCAGCCCCCATCTCTGACCTTGGGCCCAGCAGGTGACCTTGGTGCCTGCTTCCTGGAGAAAAACAGAGCCCTGCAGATGGACCTCCACTAGCTGCTCCCCTGCCCCAACCTGCTGGTCATCGCTTGGGGGCCTGGCCCATCCTGGGCTGTGGTGTCTCCCTCCCCTGGGGCCGCTTGCCCTTCCCATGAGCAGTGCTCCTCTCCCTAGCTTTTCCAATCAGGCTTCAATACTCTCAACTCTCCCGTTAGTAATGGTACTAGTAGCCAGTGATGACAACGCTTCCCTGGCAGGTCTTGTAAGGATGTGTCCCTCACACTATTCCCGCTTGTGACCTGGCCTTCCTTCCCTCAGCCAGGGAAATCTAGTTTCTCCCCCTGTGCCCCCAGGACAGCTCACAGTCATCAGTGACCACCTCCTTCCTAAAGCCAGTGGGCTTTCAACCTTGCCCATGTGGTTCCCTGGCTAGAAACCCACCCATCATCTGGTCTGACACCCAGTCCTATGGACCCACCTGCTGCTATTTCTCACTCTGTCCTCTTCTCTCCAGTCCTGCTGTGGCCACTTTGCTGGGAGCTGGCACCACCTCTGACCAAGGTCATTGCAACAGTCTCAGCTCATTGCCTTGCTGACACCCATGTGCTTGTGAATCAGCTGGGAGCTTGTTCCACGCAGGTTCTGATTCAGTACTTCAGGTCGAGGCTGTGCAGGGGCCCAGTTTCTGATCGCTGCCCAGTGAGACCAATGCTGCTGGCCCAGGGCACACATCGAGTAGCCAGGTTCTGACCAGTCTTCCTGCCCACAGCTCCACCCATCCACCACTGTGGTCAGAAAGGTCCTTCCCAGGTAAAGCAGGGTCATGCTCCGTCTCTACATAAAAGCCCTCATGCTGCCCACAGATCTCAAGAGGAAGCACCTCCATGGGTTCATCCCATGGCCCTCCCCACCTCAAAGTGGCTGGTGTGTAGTTAACATCATCCCATTCCACAAACAAGCCCTGGGCCCCCTAGGAACCCCTCTGTGCCATTTTCTCTGCCTGAAGCTTCACTCCTTCCCTCCACCTGGCTGACCTCTGTGTCCTTTTAGACATCAGCTGATCTCACCTCTTGGGGAAGCCTTTGCTGGACTTTGCACATTATCAGGTACCCTTATTGTGTGCCCATTGTGGCGTTCAGCACAGAGCATTGCTGCAGCCGTGTTCCTTGTCTTTCATTAAAAGCAGGCTGCGAGTTTCTTAGGAACAAGTTCCAGCCAGACCAGAACACTGTGGGCAGTGGAAATGAGAAAAGAATTGACACCCTCCCCACCAGACCCCCAGGACATCTCTCATCCTTGCCTTCATTCCTCCTCCCGTCAGACACTCAGTGTGGAGCTCCTTTCCCTGGAGACATGTAAAAGGCAATTTTAGCAGAACATAAAATGGCCCTTTTCCCTAATTAACAGGTGCAGGAGCTTCTACTACTGTGCCTGCAGGTTTCAGGCTCGACAGCTCAGAGCAATATCCATGATTGCAATAGATGCTGAATATAACAAATTACATCATTTCAGACTAGTCACACTTAATCGTGCTAAGCTTTCATTGCAGAAGTGGACCATTGAGGAGTATTTCTAATAAAGGGGTATTAGATGCATGCAAAGTTTCTGTGCTTTCATTCATGTTTGTATCATAGTCAATCAACCAACAAGTATTTTTTGAGCTCCTACTATGTGCTGGGGGATAGCAGTGAGCAAAGCAGATCAGGTGTCTGATTTGTGGGGTCCATATCATAGTTGGGGCGGGAGACAGAGCCACCTGATGACTGACTGTTCCTGGATGCCCAAGGCACCAGATCACCCATCCTGCCTTGGGGCTGGTGCTGCCACAGGGATGCCACTGCTCTGAGACCTTGCCACCCATGATTGCCCACAATGGCCCATGGGATCCCCACCCCCTGTCAGTGGCAGTGTCTCCTGCCCCACAGAGATGATCAAGTATCTCTCAGGCCTCAGTGAAGGATGTACACCTTCGGGGCTTGTGGGGGTGGTAGTGAGGCGTGTGGGACATGTCATTCCTCGTGAGAAAAGTACTGTTAACGATTCAATCTGCCCAAGGCTTGGGATTCTGTGTGTGCAAATGACCACACTTAGCAGTATAAGGAGATGCACACTTGTCATCTCAATTCCTGCAGGTGTGAATCCTGGCACAGCCTGGGTTCTCTGTTCAATGTCTCATAAGGTATAAGTCAAGGTGCTGTTGTTGGCAGAATCTTTTTCTTTGTGGCTGTTTTGAATTCACACAAGCTGGATTTAGAAAAGGCAAAGGAACCAGAGATCAAACTGCCAATATCCATTGGACATCAAAAAACCAAGAGAATTTCAGAAAAACATCTACTTCTGCTTTATATGTCAAAGCCTTTGACTGTGTATATTATAACAAACTGTGAAAAATTCTTAAAGAAATGGGAATACCAGACAACCTGACCTGCCTCCTGAGAAATCTGTATACAGGTCAGGAAGCAACAGTTAGAACTGGTCATGGAACAACAGACTGGTTCCAAATTGGGGAAGGAGTATGCCAAAGCTGTATATTGTCACACTACTTATTTAACTTATATGCAGAGTACATCATGAGAAATGCTGGACTGGATGAAGCACAAGCTGGAATCAAGATTGCTGGGGGAAATATCAATAACCTCAGATATGCACATGACATTAACCTTATGGCAGAAAGTGAAGAAGAACTAAAGAGCCTCTTGAAAGTGAAAGAGGAGAGTGAAAAAGTTGGCTTAAAGCTCAACATTCAGAAAACGAAGATCATGGCATCTGGTCCCATCACTTCATGGCAAATAGATGGGGAAACAATGGAAACAGTGAAAGACTTTATTTTCTTGGGCTTCACAATCACTGTAGATGGTGACTGCAGCCATGCTTGCTCCTTAGAAGAAAAGCTATGACCAACCTAGACAGCATATTAAAAAGCAGAGATATTACTTTGCCAATAAAGATCTGTCTAGCGAAAGCTATGGTTTTTCCAGTAGTCACGTATGGATGTGAAAGTTGGATTACAAAGATGGCTGAGCACTGAAGAACTGATGCTTTTGAACTGTGGTGTTGGAGAAGACTCTTGAGAGTCCCTTGGACTGCAAGGAGATACAACCAATCCATCCTAAAGAAAATCAGTCCTGAATATTCATTGNTTGAAAGTGAAAGAGGAGAGTGAAAAAGTTGGCTTAAAGCTCAACATTCAGAAAACGAAGATCATGGCATCTGGTCCCATCACTTCATGGCAAATAGATGGGGAAACAATGGAAACAGTGAAAGACTTTATTTTCTTGGGCTTCACAATCACTGTAGATGGTGACTGCAGCCATGCTTGCTCCTTAGAAGAAAAGCTATGACCAACCTAGACAGCATATTAAAAAGCAGAGATATTACTTTGCCAATAAAGATCTGTCTAGCGAAAGCTATGGTTTTTCCAGTAGTCACGTATGGATGTGAAAGTTGGATTACAAAGATGGCTGAGCACTGAAGAACTGATGCTTTTGAACTGTGGTGTTGGAGAAGACTCTTGAGAGTCCCTTGGACTGCAAGGAGATACAACCAATCCATCCTAAAGAAAATCAGTCCTGAATATTCATTGGAAGGACAGATGCTGAAGCTGAAACTGCAATACTTTGGCCACCTGATGATGCGAAGAACTGACTCATTGGAAAATACCTTGATGCTGGGAAGGATTGAAGGCAGGAGCAAAAGGGGATGACAGAGGATGAGATGGTTGTATAATATCACCGACTCAATGGGAGTTGGTAAACTCTGGGAGTTGGTGATGGATTGGGAGGCCTGGCATGCTGCAGTCCATGGGGTTGCAAAGAGTTGGACACGACTGAGTGACTGAACTTAACAAAACTGTTGAATTCACAGCATCTTATTTTCTCAAATCCAGCAATAGGGACTGTTGCTTTGAAATTGACTTGGGGAGGCCTGGACCCTTTGTTTGTTTTTTTAACAGCTATCACTTTATTATTGTCTCCTGAGGCTTTTGTGGCTGCCTGGGCTCAGCGAGCTGGTCCTCACTCAAAGTCCTGACTTGAGATCAATCATGCAGTTGTGGTCAGATTGCAGCTGAGTGACGGTCCTCCCAGAGATGTCCTCAGGCTCATGACTGATGGTCAGTGCTGGCATGTTGGCCGGGACCTCTACACGTGACCTGTTCTGTACCTGGATTTCTGCATGGTATGGAGGCTCAGTGAGTTCCAAGAGTAGTTGGATTCTCCTTTAAAGAGTTCACCTCATTAGACCAAGCCTGTTCAGGATCACCTCCATTTTGATGAATTCAAAGCCAATTGATTAGCAACCTTAACTGTATCTGACACATCCCTCCTTTGAGAAAAACTGAATCTAATCTCAGGAGTGACATTCTACCATATTCACAAGTCTTCCCCCTAGAGGTGTGTACACCAGGAGGTGGAAATTTGAGGTACATCTTCTTATTCTTCCTAGCATAGATGCAGTCCTTCACAGCATCCCAGGGAAGTTTTTGCATCTCAGCCTTATTAAATGTAGACCACCATTAAGTCCAGATTTAAGTCAAGTAAACAGGACATGGTTAGAGCCACTTTCACCTACAGGACAGTGTGTGTGTGTGTGTGTGTGTGTATGTGTGTGTGCATGCACACACATATGCACTCTGTCGCTCAGTTGTGTCTGATTCTTTGTGACCCCATGGACTGTAGTGCATCAGGCTCTTGTGTTCATGGGATTCTCCAGGCAAGAATACAGGTTGCCATTTCCTGCTCCAGTGGATCTTCTCCACCCAGCGACTGAACCCAAGTCTCTTGCCTCTCCTGCCTTGGCAGGCAGATTCTTTACTTCTGCGCTAGCTCGGAAACTTTTCCCAAATTCTGAACACTTATCCCCACAGTGGAGGTCAGTGGAAGAGCCTGTGTTCAGGCATTGCCATCCACAACATCTCTCTGTCTAGAAGTCTTTTTAAAAATATATTTTTTGGTTGAATCTTTGGCTACACTGGGTCTGCAGTGCTGCAAGCTGGCTTTCTCTAGTTGTGGTGGGTGGGAGCTACTCTCTAGTAGCAATGTGCGGGCTTCTCATTTGGCTTCTCTTGTTGTGGAACACAGGCTCTAGGATCCATGGGCTTCCGTAGCTGTGGCTCATGGGCTTAGCTGCCTTGCAGCCTGTGGGGTCTTTCCAAATCAGGAATCAATCCATATCCCCTCCATGGGGAGGTAGATTCCTAACCACTGGACCACCAGGGAAGCCCCCTGCCTAGAACTCTTACGCTGCTGAGTCCATAACACATTTCCTGGCCTTTCCCTGAAACTTCTCTGCTCAGAGAGAGCTGGCTCCCTGGGGATTCAACTCAGCTCATTGTGCAAGTTTTGAAGAAAATAACTCCCAGGAGAGTTAGAGAAGAAAAGTTCTACAAATCTCTCAGCTGCTTTTAAGAATTCCTGTCACGTTACTCAAAATGACATTCTGTCTGGGCCAAATGGCCTGCTGTCCGTGAAGAAAAATTAAATATTAAACATGAACTGTAGAGTTAAGTGATGATGGAAGGCGAGTAATGGGATCCACAAGCAGAGCTTACGTTGTATTCAACCCAAACTGCAGAATAATTGCTCCTGTCGGAGCAGCGGCTTCAATTTAACCTCAGCTCCACTCAGCTCAGGGCCCTGGAAGGAACTCAGAATCAGCTCTAGGACTGGAATTTTGAGAAACTTTGCTCCCTTCACTTTGGGGATTCTTAGTGCGAAGAAGAAAACAGATCTGATAGAAGGAGAAATAAGTGCCATCTTCAGAAATTACTTCGATGTTTAGAACTTATATTGAGTGTTTAATTGAAGTTCATCGAAAACCAAAGCGAGAGAAGGTTTTTTTCCTCTGCATTAAAAAAAAAAAAATCCAGGAGCCACAAAGGAAAATGTTGGTGTGCTTGCGTACCAAGAACATTTGTGCTCAAGCTGACTTGGGGTGGTGCTTTGTTCTGGCACTGCTGGTCTTCCACCGTCAGGAGAGGGTGCGCCCCCCACCAGCCAACTCCAACAAATGCAGAGGTCTCTTTGCTTCCTCCCTTTTCCCCATTATGTAATTTCCAGAAGAGCAAAACCTTGGAAGCAAGAAGGCAAATGTCCAGGACCACTAACACCAACAAGAAAACCCTTAGCTCCCAACAAACCATTCTCACTTCTCTTTGTTCTTCCACTACCCCAATGAGATTTTGCTTTGTTCAAAGGTACAAAACAGCAACAAAACCACCACAATCTCCAGGGTTACTTTTTGTCAGCTTTCGGCTGTGCGGGGTCTCTGTTGCTGGGCATGGGCTTTCTCTGGTTGTGGTGGGCGGGGCTACCCTTTGCTGTGGTCATGGGCTTCTCGTGGTGGCTTCGGTAGCTGCATCTCGCGGGCTCTAGGGCACAGGCTCAATAGTTGTGGTGCATGGGCTTAGTTGTTCCACAGCACGTGGGATCTTCTTGGGCCAGGGATCGAGCCCATGTCCCCTGCATTGCCAGGTCGATTCCCAATCACTGGACCACCAGAGAAGTCCCTCCAGGCTTAATTTTTAAATTTTTTCTGAACTTTACATATTGTATTTTTCACCTTTTTTTTTTTCCCCCTAAGGATTTCCCCCCCCCCAGTTGCATATAAAGTAGTGGGTCTTTTTCTGCTGGAGCAAGCACTGTTGGAGATACTATCATGATGCCTTCCCTCTGGGATAAGGTTTGACTCAGAAGGACAACCAGACGTCTGCATGTCTGATGACAGTGCCCGGATGGACATGGACACTGTTGTGTGACCCAACAACACAGTCCTGAAGTTGGCTCTTGCACCCTCATTTACCAGTTGCAACTATTCACCAACTGTTAAAAACTGTTTGCCCCTCATCAAATTATTCCATTATCCTCTGGTTCTCAAACATGGTGTTAAGTCTGTTTCACTCTGGGGGAGCATTCACAGGTTCTGTAAGGTCAGTGGGATCTTTAGGACACCTTCAGTTCGGATAGCACCTGGGTCTGGGGCACTCTATGGCAGGCGTCTGCAACCTTAATGGCACTGTGGTCAATTTCGCAGAAGACGATTTTTCCAAGGACTTGGGGGGATAATTCAAGCATGTTATATTTATTTTCCACTTTATTTCTATCATTATTACATCATCTCCACCTTGGATCATCAGATATTAGATCCCAAAGGTTGGGGACCCCTGCTCTATGTAGTTAAGGAGAATTGGCCATCTGCTGACAATGACCGGCACCCTGTCTTACGTCTTTACTGTTTTGAACTTCCTTTTAAGACATGTCAGTGAGTCAGGTGAACTAAGATGAACTGTCCCCTCAAATTCTTTCCAGGTCTAAGAACCTGTGATAATATTTACTGTTGAACAGACTTGTGGGCAACCATAATGTGTGGGTGGTATTTTATGAACCATAAAATACAAGTGAAGGTGGGAGATGAATAATTCAACAATCATTGGGTCTTGTCCCTTTGGGTAGAGTCCCTTGGGGAACATCACTTGTGGCATTAGGTCATATTTTCCAATGTATGTTCAGTACAGGAACTGTCGAATCTTTCTTTGCACACACTGGCCAGTTAACTGCTTGTAGGAGCATCTTCTTCTTCCCCATCCACATGTGTCTTCCCCTTCTCATTCGTGTGGTTCATGTCACAGACCCTTAAGTTTTTCCTTCTGTGTGTATGTGGGGGCTGTAGAGTCCTGCAGTGGCGAATGGCAAACTGTTTCATGTTACAACTTGAATACTCTAGACTGGACACTCTGATTCTATAGTGGGCACTCTGGAAGGTATCACAAACTCCCCAACCATCTGATCTTTGTGTTTTATTTTTATTTTTTTTTGAGGGGGAGGAAGTGATTGTCAGTTATGCTTCCTAGGGGCTGCTTGTTTATTATGATTTCTCCAAATACTAGTAGCTTGTTTTGTTGATGTCTGTTGCCTTTTCCATTCAGCAGCACTCTCTGTGGTGTAGTTTGTTGTGGCCTTCTTGTATGCCCAGATGGCTTGACATTTTTGTTTTACCATAGAATTCATTGGGTGAAAACTGTAAAAGAAGAAAAAGATCTAAATGTTGGATATGTTCAGCAAAGATCATTAAATCAGATGGATACAATTTCAAAGATCCTCAGTTAGTGGCAAGGCAGTCTCAGTGCGAATTTTTCCCTGAGTTTAAATCTGAGATAGGTTATTTCTAATTAAAATACCATTGGGATGAGAGAACTTTATTTCCCTTCCACTGCACAAGATGTAGATTTTGTTTTAATTGTTTCATAGAGAGTCAGGTAAATGGACAAGAGATAGAAGTAAAAACAGAGTAGAGACATTTGTTTTTGCCATGTGATCATTCTAAGCAATCCTGGGAATAAGCAGTCTTAAATCTATTTATTTTAGAATTAAATACAAACCTATATTGATATTTTATGTTTATTGCCTCATTCTAATTTCTCTGGCTATTTCTAAGAAACTGTACATAATTTATGATGAAATGAAATGCTGTGTGATTCATTTTTTTAAGCCTAGTTTTGGGGATTGCTTCATGTACCCCAGTACTTCCTTACTACTGTTTTGTATTGGGAGTAGACAAGGAGCTGGTTGATGTAGAAACAACATTAGGATACATTCCATGGTAGGCAAGGCAGATGCTTTGCTTTGGGAACTTTTGGGTCTAAAAGTTTTGGAAGAACTGAGCAGGGGGTCCCCAAGTTATGGCATGTGGATTTGGGGGCTCCATCATGAATGTAAACACATGTTTCAATGACTGGACTCCAATGGGAAATCAGAACTGTCGCAATTTCATTCAGCCTACAAAACAAGGTTGAGATTGTGTGGCTTGTGACCAGTAAGATCCAACGGGAAAATCCCCATAGCCAGTCTGCTTCTTGCAGAGGGTTCAGTTCAGTTCAGTCGCTCAGTTGTGTCTGACTCTTTGCAACCCTATGAATGGCAGCACGCCAGGCCTCCCTGTTCATCACCACCCCCCGAAGTTCACTCAGACTCACGTCCATCAAGTCCTTGATGCCATCCAGCCATCTCATCCTCGGTCATCCCCTTCTCCTCCTGCCCCCAAACCCTCCCAGCATCAGACTCTTTTCCAATGAGTCAACTCTTCGCATGAGGTGGCCAAAGTACTGGAGTTTCAGCTTCAGCATCATTCCTTCCAAAGAAATCCCAGGGCTGATCTCCTTCAGAATGAACTGGTTGGATCTCCTTGCAGTCCAAGAGACTCTCAAGAGTCTTCTCCAACACCACAGTTCAAAAGCATCAATTCTT
>SJYV01023269.1:6245-23924 GCA_006410875.1 Neotragus pygmaeus | reverse complement strand
AAAAAATAGAAAGATTTGTGGCATTATAACTTACAGTATTCCTACCTCCACCTTTTCCCTGATTTCACAGTAACTTTGAAAATCAGTGGCCAAAGTCATGGTGAAAACAACCAGCCTAGAAGTCAGAGGAAGGGGCAAAATGAGGTTGGAACTTGTGTTGATTAATTGTATGTGTCAACATGACTGGATCATAAAGTGTCCAGATATTTGGCTAATCATTATTTCTAGGTGTGTCCGTGAGGGTATTTCTGGTTAAAATTAGCATTTTGAATCTATGGATTCAGTGGGTGGGCATCATCCAATATATTAAGGGCTTAAATGGAACAAAAAAGGGAAGGAAGAATTCAGCCCTTCTTGTCTGAGTGCTTGAGCTGGAACATCAATATTTTCTTGCCCCCTGTGTTTCTGTGGTTCTCAGGCCTTCAGATTCAGACTGGAATTTACATCATTAGTTCTTTCGGTTCTCAAGCCTTAAGACTCACCCCTCAGCCCCCAGCCCCGAGCCTCCCCAGCTCACAGACTGTGGACTTGCTTCCCAGGAGGAGCCACCTTCAGATTTCCCATCCCACTGCCCCCACCCGCTCCCTGTTTCAGAGGCCAAGCCCCCACTTTAGAATCGCAGCTTTCCTTGGGGGCCCCACCACTGAGAATACTGGGGCCCTGATCGCCTTGCCCCAACTGTGAGTTGGTGCTTTTGCACCAGGGCAGCAAGCCCCAGGGGCTGCCACTGTTTCCTCCTCATTCCACGGGTGCTCCATGGTGATGGCAGGGCGGCCACACAGAGGGAAGGTTGCCGTCATCCCAGGGTTCATTTCCAGAGCTGAGGCTACAGAGATGATGCCTAGGATAGAGTACAGCGGGGCCCAAAATCTCTTCTGAAAGGAACAGATTCATTTGCAATACAGATGGGGAAGTGGAAGCCCAAGTGTACCCTGAAGAACTAGGGAGGTCGCAGTGAAAGGTGACCCCATAGAGGGTGAAAGCTGGTGGAAGACCCAGGCTGTAGGATGGCTGCTTTGCTGGATAGCAGGTGTGGGCTGCTTCTCAGAACAGGAGTGTCAGGGTGGGCTGAGGAGACCCCACCCCTCCAACCAGGGTGCCTGCTATAGGGGTTAGCAGCTGCACGGCGTCCACTGGGGTGAAGCTGTGAAGGGGCAGCATGGTGCCTGGTGCCCAGGTGTGTGCATTGAGGATGTGGGATCAGGTAGGAGGGAAGGTCCTGGCTGGGAGGCAATGAAGATGCCATCTTTTCAATGTCATGCCTTAGAAAGTGATTCTGGTTTCAGTTTCTCTGTGACCAAACAAAGTTTTGATGTCCCGGGCTATCTAGGTGTTGGGTCTAAATGAGCTGCTGTTACTGCAGGTCTAGCTGAGTGAGGCCCAGCAGAACAGAGGCTCATGAAAGTGAAGTCGCTCAGTCGTGTCTGACTCTTTGTGACCCCATGGACTGTAGCCTACCAGGGTCCTCCATCCATGGGATTTTCCAGGCAAGAGTACTGGAGTGGGTTACCATTTACCTCTCCAGGGGNCCCATGTATATACATCCCAGAAAGGAATAGGGACAAAAGAAAATATGGATTTGGTCTCACAGGAAATTTTTCAATGTTAGCTGTCTGTTGCTATTTCCAGATAGCTTCTTCACTAAGAAGTTGATTTCAACTGGCCAGAGGGAGAGCGTGTGGTGTTTATCTGCCACCCCTATAAGATGTGTATAAGAGACAGATCTCACTCTCTCCACCCAATTCTCCCTGAGACCCGGGGAAGAAGCCTGCTGCCCTGGAGCCCACACCCCCTCCCACTCCACGTGTGATCAGAGAACTGGGCCCTGGCACGGGACACACCCACCTGCTCCTGGCTTCCTCTTCATCTCTGTCCACATTGAGGGGTACCTCCTAGACACCCACCTCTGGGCTCCCTTGGTTCCCAAATAGGCTTTGGCTGGGCCTCTTTAGAGCTTATCTATCCCTGAGCTCTGCCCTGAACTGGTGGTGTTCTGGGTGATTCTCACCTGATCCCAGATAACAGAGGGGCTGTTATCCCTGAACTCTTAAAAATAGGGCGGCCTGCAGCCTGGGGGTTATGTCCCTGGATCCTCTAGTGGGGCCAGAGTCTAACCTGGGGCTCCGAGCAGGGCCTGCTGTCCAGGACTGTCCAGGACCCCAAGAGCCTGTGAGGTGCCTCTGCAGTGAGTGTGGTGAATGTGGGGGAAGGTGAAGGGTGAAGGATGTGGAGGCAGAGTAAGGTTTCCAGGGCCAATCAGGCCTGCATTCAGGCTTCATCTTCCTTCTCTAGCCAAGGACACCATCCATTTAAATAAAGAATACGCTGAGACATTAAATGTCAGAAGCAAGTTGCCGTACAGAAGTGAAATAAAACAAGTTTATCTTGAGGTGAGTCATACTCCACCATGCCACCTCTGTGCTATTATTTTACTAAGAACAGCTCACCCCTGCTCACCTCCACGCACACTCCCATCCCCATCCAGACAAAACGGGGTGCTGCGCTGCTGGTGCTGCCTCGTGTGGCCGGAGGAGGTGCTGCACCCATGGGAGATGGCCTCCTAGAGAACACCCTCAGCCTATGGGGGGCTCAGGGCTGGAGTGTTGCTGTGCGGGGACCCTCCCTGACCCCTACACCTGCTCCTCCACCCAGATGACAGCACTCTTCTACTTTCCTAGGTTTTCTCCTCTTCTTCCAGTTTCTCTCCAGTGGGTTATCAGGTAAAATACAGGTGCTCAGTTAAACTCGAATTTCAGATAAACACAAATAATTTTAGTGTAAGTGTGTCCCACATACTGCCTGGGTTATACTTATACTAAAACAATTATTTGGTGTTTTCATGAAATTCACATTTAATGGGTGTCTTGCATGCTGATCTGTTGAATCCTAGACCCAGCTCACCAGGCAGGCCTGAGGCCCCAGCACCATCTACTGACAACCTCAACTTTTGCCCCTGGCCTTGACTCCCCCCTGCTCCTCTGCATAGACCTATCTTTTTGACATGGACCCACCTTGGACATCTTGGAGGACCTCAGTTTCACATGCTTCCACCGAGCTCAGAATCTTCCCCCCAGTCCTTTCCTTTCCCAGCGTCCCTACCCGCATCCTCCCAAATCCTACCCCAGAAGCCTTGGGGATATGGCGGCCACGTCTCCCCGCTCCACATGAGCCACCAGTCCTGCGGATCCTGCACCCCAATACAGCTCAAACCACCCAAGTTCCTCCTTCTCATTCATCACCTTCTTCATGCACCATCGTCTCTTCCCAGCAGAAGCTTCCAGACTGACTCCTTTCCCTGTGCCCCTTCTGTAGCTCACCGGAGAAGGGCCAGGCATACCTGGCTCTGAGTAATTCTGCTCTTGTGTGAGACCCTCAGAGGCTGCTCCCTGCACTTGGGAGACCCTGTGAACTTCATCACGTGTCAGGGGCCCTGCCTTCTTCCTCCCCCCGCCTTCCCCCTCCTCCAAGTTCATCCAGGGCCTCCTCCCTGCCCTGGCCCATACCAAGTTCTCCAGGGCTGTGGCCCGGGAAGCTGGGCCTCAACTCCCCTCTTCCTCCTTGGATTCTCTGTTCTCGGAGCAGCTTCACTCTTTCAGAGGAGCCTCCCAATCCCAGACCAGGCAGATGTCCTACTGACTCCTGGAGGCTATCTCAACAGTGGTCGTTAATTCTTTTTGTTACAGAGAGAGAAACACAAACATGTCCCCACAGGTTTGTTGATACTTGGAGTGGCTGAGAACTGAGAGTAATAACTCAGATAACAAGCTATGGGAGTACCATCCAGGACACATTAGTCCATAAACACTGTAGGATTTTATGCAGCTGCTGCAAAGAGTCAGAGAAATTCACTGACCTGGGAAGGGTATCTCCAACTCGTGGTTAAGTTACAGCACTGTGAAACAGATGGCAGAAAGCCCTCTGTACACCAGGCTGCTAATGGGGACCACTGGGTACTGAGCCTGAGCAAAAATTTAGGTGGTTAGAAGAGGAGAGTGTTTCCATTGCGGGAATAAGAGAAAAGAGAGTTTAGCAAAACATTATAGTGAAAAGAAAAAAAAAAAAAAAAGACTACAAATGTTTATTTATGGCAAGGCTGCAAACGTGTATAAATTCAAAATTCCCATGTATATACATCCCAGAAAGGAATAGGGACAAAAGAAAATATGGATTTTGTCTCACAGGAAATTTTTCAATGTTAGCTGTCTGTTGCTATTTCCAGATAGCTTCTTCACTAAGAAGTTGATTTCAACTGGCCAGAGGGAGAGCGTGTGGTGTTTATCTGCCACCCCTATACCACACCAACTCCAGGACCTCCTCTCTCCTGCCTAGGGCTTTATTCCAAGCTCTCAAAGAGTCAATATTTTTTGGACAGAGCAATGAATGAGTGAAAGAATGAAGGTTGCTGAGCGGTCAGGGGATAACTGACCTGCCGTTGGAACCTTGGCTCTGGTGCCAAGCCTGCCATGGTGGACTCACCCTGGGTGGTCCGTCCTATGGGCTCCTGTGTCCCACCATTGATGGGGCTGGGTGCTCACATTCAGAGTCCCCTTCACTGGGCCTTCCTACACTCACTGCACAGAACACTGGTGGCAGCTGGTCAGTGTTTTCTTACTGACCTGTTTTGGTTTCTCTTTTATTTGGAATATATAGTGCCAGGATTCCATGACCAAGGGTAAGTTTGGCAAAGAGTAGGCATTATCTCTGCAGGGCTTCCCAGGTGGCGCTAGTGGTAGAAAGCCCATCTGCCAATGCAGGAGACAGAAGAGAGGCGGGTTTGATCCCTAGGTAGGGAAGATCCCCTAAAAGAGGAAATGGCAACCCACTCTAGTATTCCTGCTTGGAGAATCCCATAGACCGAGGGCCTGGCAGGCTACAGTCCACGGGGTCACAAAGAGTCGGACACAACTGAAGTGACTTAGCACGTAAGCCTGGGCGTTATTTCTGCAAGTGCCAGGCAGGAGTCCCAGTGGCTGGATCCCTTTAGATGAACTTGATCTTAACCTCACTGTGGCCCTGAGGCAATTCTTTGGATGTCTGGGCTGAGAATTCTTCCTGTGAGGTTGTCAAAGGATGATGGCTCTCCTTAGCTGCAGGGCTGGAAGTGGGAGCTGGGGATTTTGAACTCCATTTCTTTTTGAAGAGAGAATTTAGGTCAAAAGGGCTCTCTCTGAGGGCAGGCCTCCCCCTCTTCCAGTTTCCTCCCAAGACACAACCAGTGTTATCAGCTTCTTATCATCCTTCCAGAGAATTCTCTCTATTTACAAGGAAGTGTATACATCTATCTCTCATGTCCACATAAATGGAAGGGTGCCAGGTACACTTTCCTGCATCACTGTTTCCAGCACCACACACACCGGAACGTGTTTCCTCTCCATACATGGAGATCGGTCCCAGTTTTTTTTTTTTTTTTTTTAACCAGCTGAATAGCATATTGTATAGCTTGGATGTTCCAAAACTTATTCAACCCATTCCTATCAGTAGATATTTCTCAGGTTTTCAATCTGTTGCTGTCATAAATATCCATGTACCTGTTGTTTTTCTGCACATGTGGGTGCCTCTGAGAGAAGCATTCCTAGCACACTGTTTGGTCAGAGAGTAAATGCATTTTAAAATTTACCTTTTAATTGACATTAGCTCTTTTTACCACAGAGCCCTCTGTTGTTGTTCAGCTGCTCAGTCATTTCCGACTCTTTACAACCCCGTGGACTACAGCATGCCAGGCTTCCCTGTCCTTCACTATCTTTTAGAGTTTGCTCAAACTCATGTCCATTGAGTTGGTGATGCCATCCAGCCATCTCATCCTTTTCATCCCCTTGTCCTCTTGCCTTCATTCTTTCCCAGGATCAGGGTCTTTTCCAATGAGTCTGCTCTTTGCATCAGGTGGCCATACTATTGAAGCTTCAGCTTCAGCATTAGTCCTTCCAATGAATACTCAGGGTTGATTTCCTTTAGGATTGACTGGTTTGATCTCTGTGTTTGAGCAAATGCATGGAGTTGGGTAAGCCTCCCACCCTTTACATATCAGCAGTTCCATCATCTCCCCAACGATGCCTTCAGACATCTGGTGTTCACATCCTCCCTGCAGCCCTGATACCTTGGCACTGCTGACCTGGGCTCAGATACCCAGAACTGCATTCTACATGAATCCAGACAGGATGGAGCCTTGGGAGGTGCTTCTCTGAGCAGAACCATCTCGGTTCTTCCCACACTGTCATGTGAAACAGTAGCTGGACCTTCTCACCGCGAGCAGTGTTCCCTGTGTGGGCGCCACATAGCTTGCCATCCATTTGCTGGTTGTGGGACTCTTGGGTTGTTCCCAGATTCTGCAATGATAAATAAAGCGGCTATGGACATTTGCATCTCATATGCATACATGTGTAAACACTGGTTTCCATTCCACTGGATCAAATGCCAGGGAGTAGATCTCTGGGTCTTCTGGCAAGTGTGTGCTTCACTGAGTAAGAAACTGCCAAACCACTACCAAAAGGAGTTCCTGCGGCTCCCCTTCCTCAAGAACACTTGGCCTTATCTGTTTTCTTTTTCTATTTGAAAAATTTCAGCCCTTCTGGTAGGTGTGTATTCTCTTTGTGACTTTAATATGCGTTTTCCTAATAATTCATTATGCTGACCATCTTTTCATGTGCTTATTTATTATGTGCATATTTTCTCCGGTAAAATGTGTGACTCTTTTGCCAGTTTAAAAAATGAGTTCTTCAGTTTGCTGCTCTATTGTGTAGTTTGAGAACTTATTTAGGTATTCCAGATACAAGTTCACTGTCAAGTATCTGAATTGCAAATATTTTCCGCCGGTCTCTGACTGGCCTTCTCGTTCTCACCATAATGTCTTTTGTAGAGAAAAAAATTTGGCTTTGATGAAGTCAAATTTATCAATATTTCTATTATGAGTTGAGCTTTTGGTATTGTCTAACCCAGGGACTGGGGAGCCTGGTGGGCTGCCGTCTATGGGGTCACACAGAGTCGGACATGACTGAAGTGACTTAGCAGCATCAGCAGCAACCCAAGGTCACAAGATTTTCTTCTAAGAAAATTATAATTTTATATTTTACATTTAAATCAGTAGTACATTTTAAAGTAATTTTTGAATAAAGTGTGAGATATAGGTTGAAGCCATTTTTTTTTTGTTTATTTGCGTATGAATGTCCACTTGCTCTGTTGGAAAGACTGTGCTTTTTCTGTTGAATTGCTTCTGCCAGTAAATGCATTTGAAGCTTTAATAGATAATACAAAAGTTATCTCCAATTAGTATGTATTTGTTGGATGAGTGACTGAAAGAGTGAGTGAAGCCTAACGGTTAGATGAAACTCTATCTTCTTTCAGGCCAGTAGCTGCTGAGGGATCGTTTGTCTGTGTTTTGGACTAATGTCTGTTCTGGAAAGCAGTGAGGAGAGGCGGAAGACCCCAGTTAAGATGGTCATCAACTCTGGCGTCACTTCGCTGAATCAGCTGCTGGTTAGGCTGCCAGCAGCCCACTGGAGGTCAGGTTCTTGGGCCTCTGAGTTTGGGGAGGAGACCCTCATTCCCAGGCAGCCCAGCTCTCGCAGCAGGGGCCCAGCCTAGCCAAGTAGCTATGTCCCAGTTCACTTTTACTTTAATGCCTGAACTCCCACTGGCAGCATGGTGGCTCTGAATCACCGGATTACTCCCTGGAGAGCCGTAATTAGCCTTCACTTGCAAGGAATTGATGAAATGACATTTCACAACATGAATGAACTTTTACTGTCTTTCCAGAGGGGCTTAGTTTATTTAAAATGCAAATTGACATCAATTGAAAGTGTCTTCTCTGTGTCAAGCCCTGGGATGTGCTAGTTTTTGTAGAGGAAAGACAGCCTTCTGTTTCCCTGGGGAAGAGGATATAGGGACTCAGACTTCCGGTGCTGAGGCTCCCTACTGCCCTCTGCAGGTGAGGGGCACTCTGGCTGGCACCTGTGTGGGGAGCAGGGGAAGGACTGCGTGACCAGGGTAACTCCTCTGGTCAGTCCTCGTGGCCTGAGTTTCCAAGTTCTTGAGTTCATGGCACTGCTATTATCCATGTAATGACTCGTTTCCTCTTCTCTCTAGGCCAGTGTGGACTTGTGATCACCCTCACCTCCGTGTTTACTGGGGCGTCCACACCACCGGTCAAGGTTGGCTGACTGCCTGGCTGATGCATCCATTACCTGAATGTTGGAATTGATCGGTGCAAATGGTTGAACCGGGAAGTGTGGAATTGCTGGGAAAGCAAGTGAGACTGAACTCGTAAACCTGTGTGTTTCATGTCAATTTTATTGCCCTAAGATTAAAACCCCCCAAATTGGCTCTCTGAAGTGGGCACTTAGGAGTCTGATGTGATTCTGTAAGCTCAGTGGTGCCAGAAGAGAGCCAAGATGTTTGGCAGACACCATTCCTGCTGTTTGAGGAAAATAGCAACATTTGCTAGGAATTGTGATGTGAATGACTGGAGTACAAAAGACTCCGCTCAAGAACTTGGACCACTCAGGCCACATGGACTGGCTGGAAGTGTTACCTGGGTCACCCGAGTCCTCCCACTGCTCCCTGTGCAGGTGCTGGCCAGAGTGTCCCTCACCTGCAGAGGGTGGTAGGGAGCCTCACACAGGAGGTCTGAGTCCCTGCCCCTCAACCAGGGGAACAGAGGCCCATGTATCCTCCACAGAAACCAGCACATCCCAGGACAGACATGGTCCCTGGAGTGCATGCCTTGTGAGTCTATTCAAATCAGACCGGATGGTGAGTGCTTTGCACACCCCACAACAAGACTTTAGGGCCATCATCGCTCCCATTTTACAGAGGAAGCAAAAGAGGCACAGAGAGGTGCATGATTTTTCCTGAAGTCACACAGCACAGAGGAGGGTCACCCTTCGCACCCAGGCAGTCTCTATCCTGTGTTGATGCCCACCACACTGTGCTGCCTCTGGAACAAGGTGATTTGGGACCAGAGCTCCTTGCCCATTAGGTGTGTCAGCCTCAGTGAGAGGCAGGTAGATGAACAGATGGCAAATCCGGGGGAATCGGGGCAAGGAGGGTCCCTGGAGAGGAATGGGGTCCCTCTTGTTACAAGGTGTTGAATTGAGAGAAGTGAAAAAGCAGACCGTGACCCCTCTCCAGTTCTGGGCTCTGAAACCATGTGGGTCTTGAAATTGGCAGATGTGCTGTGTGTGTTGTGTCCAGCTCTTTGCAACCTTATGGACTGTAGCCTGCCAGGCTCCTATACAGATGGGAAAGCTTTAAATCGGATGTAAATAGGAAGCTTTAAAACTGTGTGGGCTGAGTTCATTTTTATAGTCAAATAGCTTATTAAATAACAGAAAGTAACCGGAAAATGGTGGATTCCACACAAGATGTGATTATGGGACTTCCAACACAGTAGAGAAGGAAAGTTTGTTAGAAGACAGGTCAAAGGAATGTCTGGGCAAAAGCTCAATGGCAGTTAACAGATGGGTTTTAATCACAGTGCCCTGAAGTATTAAGGTTACTCTTAGGTATCAGTAAAGACCCAGAATCCTTCTATCTTTCTGTCTCATTTAGTGTGGTGCCTCATGGTCCATGATGGCTGCTGGAGAGCCATTCCTCACATCCACATTCTGGCAGCAGAGAGGAGAAAGCAGAGAAGAACAGAAGAGCAGTTCTTCCCATCTGAGTCAGCCTCTTGAACAGCCTCCTACACAAGATCCCCACACATATGGTCACAGTCAGCTGAAGCAGGTTGAAAATACCGTCTTTTATTTGGTGCTTCCATCTGTATTAAAATTCGTGTTTATGGATAGGGAGTTGGGAGAAGAGACATGGAGCAGCACAGCAGTTCCTGCCATACCCGTGTGTGCTGAGACCCCTCCAGTGACAGGCTTCATGTTTCCTGGAGGCTCAAACCCTTTTTGTCTCAAGGGTCAGTTCCTTGGACTTTCCCCAACCCCTCCCATCAGATTGGGGTCACCCGACCCTCCAAGCCTGACATCTTTTCTTCATCTCTGCCTTGGTCTCCTGCTTCTGCTGAACCCCCAACCCTGCTCTGTGTCTCCTGTCCTACTCCATGATCTCACTCCACTGTGATCCCACAGTTCAGCCTTGAGTCCTGCCTCCCCAAGGGCTCTGTGTCACGTGCAGGTAGGAGGGAGACACGCCCTGAAGTCTGGAGTCGTCGTGGCTACGCTGCCTGTCATCCCCTCGTGGGCTGAATGCACCTTAGACATCCAGGTTCTCCCAGTGCTCAACTGCTGTGTCCTTCTCGTACTCTGCCACCTTCTCTGCCAGAAGCCCAGCCTGCAGTCCCTGTCCCTGTTCTTAGGAAGGGAAGCTCCCCATCCCCTTGTTTTCCTATGACTCACCAGGCCCATCCTGGGAGCCTCGCTTCCACCTGCAAAGCTCTGGGGTTGTGAAGCTAGAGTCCTCCAGGCAGTCCGCAGCACCCTATGCCTTCCGTCAGGGAAAATCTGAATCATGGCAGGGATAGCTCTGAGGCTTTATTTTCAGCTTTGCAGCATCATCTCAGAGAAGCAGAGGTGCCCCGGGCAGGGGAACCTGATGCTCTGTCCTTTGGGAGGATAGGGACACAGAACTGACACTGTCCTCTCAGCTGTTTCTTCCAAGGAGAAAAGAGGGACTCTGAGCTTCATCAGGGTCTAGGGTCATCTGCATTTCTCACTCACTTCTGCTGGAGCTGCTTGGCCTGCAGGTGAAGGCGGAAGCACCATAAGAAAGCAGTACCTGTTCACCAGCTCCTGGTCCTTGTTTGCAGCAAAATGACTTTCAAATATGGGTGCCCTGGATTCATACCCAGTGCTGAGGAGAAGAGGGATGAAAGGAGGAGACAGAGAGCTCAGGGGCCTGCTGGCCTGAGAGAAGGGGCTGGAGTCAGGGAGTGGGGTCTATGTACTCATTCATTCTCATATTCACTCATTCATTCATTCTCCCATCCACTCATTCATCACCCATCCACTCATTCATCACCCATCCACTCATTCATTCATTCACTCACTCATTCACCTACTCAATCCCTCCCTCATTCACTCATTTATTCACTCACTCATTCGTTCATTCATATATTCACTCACTCACTCATTCATTCATATATTCACTCGCTCACCCATTCATGAGGCAGAGTCCTTCCTCTGGGCCAGGCCTCCTGAGCACTAACATTCCCAGTTGCCTTCTCAGGGACCCCACACCTCAGGGTCTTCCTTTGTTCTTCTCTTATCCTCCCCCACTGCATCCAACCTCACCTCACTTCCCATCGCCTTACTCCCCAGAATGAACCCCAAATCTGCCCTCTTCTGTCCCCTGTCCTCTTATGCCTGATCCCAGTCCCCACGTCCCCCAGTGTCCTGCACATTCTCTCCTGCTTCATCATCCTTCTCCTCTGACTGTCTAATGATCTTTGAATAGGTCACTTGGCTCACTGTACACCCTTCCCCTATACAATGTCCTCTAGAGGTCCCTTTGCCATGGGGGAATTCATGATCCTGCCCCCCAGAACTAATAGGATTCATCGATGAATTTGGTAAAGTTGTAGGACACAAAATTAATACACAGAAATCTGTTGCATTTCTATATATTAACAGTGAACTCTCAGAGAAATTAAGGAAACAATCGTACTAATAATCGTGTCAAAAAGAATAAAGTGCCTAAGAATAATTTTAACTAAGGGAGTAAAAAATCTATACTTGGAAAACTATGACACTGATGAAAGAAATTGAAGACAGCACAAATAGATGAAAAGACATACTATGCTCATGTATTGGAAGAATTCATATAGTTAAAATGTCCATATTCCCCAAAGCAATCTACAGATTCAGTGCAATGCCTATCAATATAACAATAGCATTTTTCAGAGAACTAGAAAAAAATAATTTTAAAATTTGTAAAGGAATGCTAAACATCTAGACTAGCTGAAGTGGTCTTGAGAAGAAAGAACAGAGCTGGAGGAATCATGTCTCTGACTTCAGACTATACTATAAAGCTACAGTAATCAAAATAGTATGGTACTGGGACAAAAACAGACACATAGGTCAATGGAACAGGATAAATAGCCCAGAAATAAACCTACATACTTATGGTCAATTGAGAGTGAGAGAGTGAAGTCATTCAGTCGTGTCTGACTCTTTGCAACCCCATGGACTGTAGCCTACCAGGCTCCTTCCTCCATGGGATTCTCCAGGCAAGAGTACTGGAATGGGTTGCCATTTCCTTCTCCAGGGGATCTTCCCGACCCAGGGATTGAACCCAGGTCTCCCACATTCCAGGCAGATGCTTTAACTCTGAGCCACCAGGGAAGCCAATGTAGAGCAAAAGAGGCAAGAATACACAGTGGATAAGACAGTCTCTTCCATAAGTGGGGCTGGGAAAACTGGACAGCTGTACGTAAAAGAATGAAATCAATTTTTTTTTGCATCATATATAAAAATAAACTCAAAATGGTCAAAGATATAAATGTAAGACAGAAACTATAAAACTTCAAGACAAAAACATAGGCAGACATAATTTGACATAAATCGTAGCAATATTATTTTTGGATCTGTCTCCTAAGGCAANAATGAAATCAATTT
This sequence comes from Neotragus pygmaeus, assembly GCA_006410875.1. NCBI lineage: Eukaryota > Metazoa > Chordata > Mammalia > Artiodactyla > Bovidae > Neotragus > Neotragus pygmaeus. Next base: position 11,367 of record SJYV01023269.1, on the reverse strand, counting down.
TTTTTGCATCATATATAAAAATAAACTCAAAATGGTCAAAGATATAAATGTAAGACAGAAACTATAAAACTTCAAGACAAAAACATAGGCAGACATAATTTGACATAAATCGTAGCAATATTATTTTTGGATCTGTCTCCTAAGGCAAAGGAAACAAAAGCAAAAAGAAATGGTACCTAATTAAATGTAAAAGCTTTTGTACAGCAAAGGAAACCATTTACAAAATGAAAGGCAATCTGCTGAGTGTGAGAAAATATTTGCAACCAATATGACCTATATGAAGTTAATGTCCAAAATAGATAAACAGTGCATATGAGTCAACATCCAAAAGAAATCTGATTAAAAAATGAGTAGGAGACCTGAATAGACATTTTTTCCCAGAGCAGACATACAAATGATCAACGGGCACATGAAGAGATGCTTAAACACAAATCACCAGAGAAATGCAAATCGAAGCCGCAATGAGACATCATCTCACACCTGTCAGAAGAGCTGTTATCAGAAGTCCACAAACTACAAATGTTTGTGAGGATGTGGAGAAAAGCGAACCCTCATACACTGTTGGGAATGGGAACTGGTGCGACCACTATGGAAAACACTATAGAGGGGCCTCAAAAAACTGAAAGTATCATAAGATCTGGGAAGTGAACTCTTGGGTTTCTACTGGGGAAAAAATGTGAAAACACTAACTTAAAAACTTACATGCACCCCAGTATTCATGCCAACACAATTTACAATAGCTAAGATGCGGAAGCAACCTAAATATCCATCAACAGGAGAATGGATAAAGAAAATGTGACATAGATACAGACACAGACACACACACACACACAGACACAGACACAGACACAGACACACACACACACACACACACTGGAATATTACTCGGCCATAAAAAAGAATGGAATTTTGTCATTTGCAACAACATGGATGGACTTTGAGGGGTTATGCTTAGTGATATATGTCAGACAGAGAAAGCCAAATACTGTATTAGTTCCGTTCAGTCCCTCAATCGTGTCCGACTCTTTGCGACCCCATGGACTGCAGCACACCAGACTTCCTTGTCCATCACCAACTCCTGGAGCTTGCTCAGCCTCATGTCCATTGAGTCAGTGATGCCATCCGACCATCTCATCCTGTCATCCCTTTCTTCTCCTGGCTTCAATCTTTCCCAGTGTCAGGGCCTTTCTAATGAGTCAGTTCTTTGCATCACATTGCCAAGTACTGTATACTATCACTTTTAGGTGGAATCTAAAATTAGCACAAAATAATGAGTGTAACAAAACAGAGACACAGAGAAACAGAGAATAAACTCGTGTACCTGTGAGGAGAAGGAAGGTGAGAGGAAGGGAATTAAAAGGCACCATTATATGTAAAACAAATAAGCTGCAAGAATATATTGCACAATATCAGAACTATAACCAATATTTTATTTTTAAAATTAGGCTCAATGCGTGAAGCAGGATGCTCAGTGCTGGTGCACTGGGATGACCCTGAGGGATGGGATGGGGAGGGAGGTGGGAGGGGCTTCAGGATGGGGAACACATATACACCCAAGGCTGATTCATGTGAATGTATGGCAAAAACCACCACAGTATTGTAAAGTAATTAGCCTCCAATTGAAATAAATAAAAAAGAAAAATTATAATAAAATAATTTAAAATTTATTTTTCTTAGTGAATGTTTTATAATACCATTAAATTGAGTATAATGTATAAAAATTTTGAGTCACTGTGTTGTGCAGAACATTCTCCGCATAGCTCTCCTCTCCTCAGCTCATTCCCACCTGGTGCCCTTGGCACTTGGACACCCCCTGGGAGGCCTGTCCCCAGTGTTCCTGTGACTTCTCCTGACTTGGGCATCAGCTTGGGTCACTCTACTCACAATGAGGAGACAGAAATTGCACAGGGTTTTAAGCAGTGGAAGCTTTACATATAGAAAGACCAAACCTTGATGGAAGACTGATTTCAGATACAAGAAAACCCCCAGGACCCTCTGTGGCTGGGAAAGGCACCCGTGACAGGGCATACTTGATCCTCCTGCAGCGCCCTTTGTGGTGAGGCTTAACATCACAGACACTGGAAAGAAGCAAAGCTTAAAACACCCTGCCCATTATCACCGGCACAGAGTCAGGGCAAATGTGAACTGAGCATCAGCACGTGACAAAGCCCCGAGGTTAGGCATGACCCAGAGCAGGTGCTCCGCATACAGCCTCACATGCCCCCATCCCAGCCCCCTGCACAGACATCTATTAGGGTCCCATACCCTTACTGGGCGTGGCTGTGTGTTTTATTAAGACCCTGAACAGGTCAGCACTTCACTCAAACAGAATTCTAGTCCTGGAAGGGCAACCCGGCTGGACAAGAAGACATTTTCTATCAGGATTCAGGTCTTCCTTCTGTACTTTCCTGTCCAAGCTTGGTCCTGTGTGTGTGAGAATGACACCATAAAGGCAACCTGACATCTGTGCTCCTGATCTGAGTAAAGAGGAAATCCCATGTTCAGGCTGGTTCCTAGCCTTCCAGCCTCACGACGGCGGCCACTACTGAGTCTCTGGGGAGCTGTGGCTCCAATTCCATTATCCATCTATCTATATGAATTGAGCTCCTGCTGTGCACAAGGAAATGCTACATTTTAGGGGTCCAGACAAGAGGAGAAGAAAAGAGGTGTAACAGTCAGAATAACACACACTATTCTTGATGGTTTAAAAGCACAAAGCTCTGTCCTCGCTCCTGGTGCATGTCTATCTTGGGTCTGCAGGGGGCCAATGCTCATTGCAGATGGAATGGCTATCATCTTGAATGCTGCCAGCTGCAATGTTGAAGGAAAGAGTCCCCAAGAGTCTCCCACTGGCCATTAAGTGCTTTGGTGTGGGTACAGCTTGTGTCATTGGCTAGAGCCAGTAACTGGCCCCACCCAGCCACCAGGGACCGAGAGGATGTGTTGTGCTTCCCTGTGCCCAGGAGGATGGGACCCAGATGTCTCTGGTGACACTGTTGACCCCACCTGCGGAAGTTAGGCTCTAGCACCACAATTTCTCCCCTGAGCTTTCTGAAGCAGGTACCTGGCTCAGACCTGAGGATGAAGGTTGGCAGGATCTTCCTTCACCTGTAGATCTGTTTGAGGGTCCTTTCCATGCAGAATGGGATCCACTACGGCTACTTTTCTGTATCTGCAGTCCTGTAGGGACCAGATGGAAATCGTTATTGATGATCCGTTCATGAGGCACCACTCACTTGTGATGGAGACTTTGGCAATGCTCCCCAGACACATACCCCGCTGTGGGATAAGACCTCCGGGATGACTACAAGTGACCTGTTCTTCTTGGGGGGAGGCGGGTAGTATGAGATGACTAGGATGAGCACATGGAAAGGTCTCCCAATGACTGTGGGCTTTTTGTGAGGCAGGCAGCTGATTTGCAACAACAGATTTGGATTTGTAAACCTGAAAATTCATTTTAGAAGTCTCGCCTTTTCTTTGTTAAATTGGAGTATAATTGCTTTACCATGTTCTGCCGGTTTCTGCTATACAACAACGTGGATCATCTATATATGTTTACCTATATCCCCTCTCAATTTTTCTTTGATTCAAAACATAATTCTGGGTTTTCTGTTTCTCTCAAACACTGATGAGAAATGTGTCACTTAAAAAGAGGGTACACGTGATTGAATATCATGTGGCCACCCTTTCTGTCCTAATTCTCTGCACCATGTTGGCAGAAGGTTTGGGTCCACAGGTTTGGTGTGGGGTCTCCTCCTGCTGGTGGGAGAGGGCAAGTTCAGGAACTACTGAGCTGTTCCTCTTGAAAAGATGTACATTTCCTCCTGGCTGAACAGTGGTCTTGACCAGTCTTGCATGGGATGAAAAATGGTGGGTTAGAAAACACCTACCATTCTTGTAAATTCTCTTTAGGGTTAATTACCATGTTTTACTGGTCATATCCATCTATTGTACAGAAATCCTGTCAGTAATTCATACTTCTCACCTTCCACACTGTGGTGGGAAGAACCATGGTCCAGACACATGTGGGTTCCATCTACATACCTCACTTGCTCTGAGTATTGGCCAAGCCAGCTAACATTTGCTGAGACTCAGGGACCTCCTCTGATCAATGACATCGTGATGCTTAGCTCTCATGATGGTAGGGAGGGTTAGAGAGGATGAGAGCTGGTGGGTGTCGAGTGACTTTCCGTTTATCTTCCCTGTGGCTCTGGCCTGAGAGTCAGGATTTCTCTTTGTCCGTTTCCTCAGCAGAAAAGACCACCTTGACCTGCCAGAGTCGGGAACCCAGCTGGGATTCTTGGGAAGCAGCTGGTTTTATTCCTACATGCTTTTCATCTGCCCAGGATTTGGGCGTATGCCTTTTAAAATATTTTTGGACACTAAGCAGGAGAATTATATAGGACGCTGTGAACACGCAAAGTTCAAAGAACTGAGAGAAACCCATTTACTGGGTGGTGAAAGTCTCATGGTGAAATATCAGTGCTTTCCCACTGAAGCGAGGAAACACGTTAAAAGTGTCTGATATCTTTGACATGGATAGCTTTTGATGGAGGAGCTGGGTAGTGTACAGGTCATGAAGAAGTGGTACAAATACTGCAAAGGAAGAGATGCAATCATTCGTATTTGTAGAATATATAATTGTCTGCATACAAAACCCAATAACCAACACCAAAGATCATAAGGAGATAAAGAAAAATTTTAAATGAAAAATCAAAGTTGTCCTGATTATCAGCAGTAGATGGTTAGAAGACTCAATAGAAAAGTAATTTTCCATTTACAATAGCGTGAAACTTTAATATACGTGAATGGGCCTAATTAACATGAAATCTTTACAAAGATGATGGCATAACATCCCTTCAAGTTGCTAAAATGCCCTGACAAGAGGGAGCAGAGACTTGCCAAGTCCCTAAGCAGGAAGCCTTGGTGTTACGTGGTTGACTTTTTCTAGCTTAATCTACATGTTCAGTGCAGCATCAATCAAAACTTCAGCACAGGTTTTTAGAGATACTGACACATGGAATCTAAAATTCACCTTGAAGAGAAATGGCAAGAACAGTAAAGATGAAAAAGAAGAAAAGGAAAGGGAGGGAGAAGGGGAGGGGGGAGGGGGAAGCGGCGA
>SJYV01023266.1:0-23127 GCA_006410875.1 Neotragus pygmaeus | reverse complement strand
CCCGAGAACCACAGCTATCAAAGCTCACACACCCTAGAGCCTTTGCTCCACAACAAGAGATGCCACCACAATGAGAAGCCCGTGGAACACAACAAAGAGTAGCCTCCTGCTCACTGCAACTAGAGAAAAGTCTGCACAGCAAACAAAGACCCAGTACAGCCCCAAACAATATGTAACATTATTTTTTTAAAAGATCAGGAGTCTGGCCAGCCTAAAGGGAGGGAATGGAGCAGGGCAAGGGCAACTGGTAGATAGAATGCCACCCAGCCTGCCTGTGTTCAACTCCCAGCTCTGCCAGTCTTGTGCTGTGTGACCTTTGGCAAGTCACTTTCCCACTCTGGGCCTCGTCTCCCCATCTGTCAAACAGGGATGATGGTAATGGCAACAGCACAGACATGTCTGAGGATGAAGTAAATGTGTCAGTGACATGCTCTGGGCTTGGAGCACACGGAGGTCAAAGGCTCACTGACTTCGAGGAAAAACTCACCCCTGCAAGGTCCCACAGCCACTTTTGCCCCAGCCTCAGGTTTTATGTTCTTCGATGACACACGTCCATGTCCCTAGGCAGACAGTCTTGCTCTTGTCAGGAAATGGCCATCACCAGAGCTTGACTGCGCTCCCCTCCCACCCCCTCCCCAGGATCCACTCTCATGGGGGTTCGGGGGGAGGAGGTGCGAGAGCCACAACGAGGGGGCAGAATTCACCACAGTGCCATTTGTGGGAGGCACTTTGGTTGTTGCAAGTGATGTAGTAACAGGAAAAATTGTACTGCTTCCCAGGGAACAAGAGGGATGGAGGCAATTCGCATCAAGCTTTTGTTGTTTATTTTAAGAAAAAGTACAGAGGGGCTTCCCTGGTGGTCCAGTGGTTAAACTCGGTGCTCCCAATGCAGGGGACCTGGGTTCCATCCCTGGTCAGGCAATTAGATAATGGCTACCCACTCCAGTATTCTTGGGGCTTCCCTGTGACTCAGACAGTGAAGAATCCACCTGCAATGCAGGAGACCTGGGTTTGATCCCTGGGTCAGGAAGATCCTCTGCAGAAGGAAATGGCAACCCACGCCAGTATTCTTGCCTGGGAAATCCCATGGATGGAGGAGCCTGGCGGGCTACAGACCATGGGATTGCAAACAGTCTGACACGACTGAGCGACTAACACACACACACACAGCCGCAACTAAGACCAGGTGTGGCCAAAAAAAAAACATACATATATAATATTTTTTTAAAAAAGAAAGAGTGCACAATAGAGTCCCATTGTCCTTGGACCTTGGTCCCAGGTTTGAGCCATAAACTTCATTTTAAGGAATGATGTCTCTTTGGACAGGGTCTTCAAGCCCCCACCCCAACCCCTCAAATCTCATAGGTTTTCTCTCCTTAAGGCACTTCCCATATCTTGCGTCCTGCCATCGCGCACGGCTCATGCTTCTAGTTTCACCTCTGGGTCTGCCTTGTGCACAGAAGGGACGCAGAAACGCTGGTTCAGTGGAGCTGAGCTGCTGTGAGGGGGCGTGCAGAGGCGGCAGGTGCGGAATCTGACTCCGTGCCGTCCTTCGGGTATTTCTTCCTTCAGGAAATATTTAGCCCCTCTGTGCTGGGTGCTGGGAACACAGAGGAGAGCAAAAGAGATTTTTTTTAAAAAAAAGTTTGTCCTTGTGGAAGTATTTGGGCAAGCTGAAAAATAGGAACAGAGTGATGGGGTTATTTAGGAGATGCACGGGGCAATGGGACGTGACCCAGTATGGGGAGGCATCATGGAAGACTTCAGAGGAGGTGACTCTGAGCAAAGACCTGAAGGATGAGATGGGAGCAGTGAAAGAAGAGATGTTGGGTGTAGCAAAAGCCTTGGGGTGGGGTGGGAAGTGTGACTTCTTTGAGTAATTGGGGGGTGCATGAGGAATTCGGGGGACCAGGAAGGAGGTGGAAGTGGGTGGTGGGGGCTACAGTCATAATATGGTCATGGGGCAGAAAGGAAAGGACAGAGTGGAGAGAGGCTTTGAGGGGAGAAGAGGCAAGACCTAGGGACTCACAGGCTGTGGCAGGAGGGAAAGTGAGGCAACACAAGGCTGACGGCTGGGTCTCCACCCTGGGGATGCAGGCACCGTGGGACGAGCTCAGAGATGAGGAAGCAAGAGGAAGGGCGGGTTTGCGGGGAAGATGCTGAGGTTAGACTGACCCGAGGTTGGAGGCACTGGGAGAGGTGCAGGGAAGCTCGGAGTAGAAGGCAGCTCTGCAGGGAGGGGTCCAGACCGGAGTCTGAATGGCTGGCCTCAGTGGCGTGCTGCTGTTCCCCTTGCCAAGAAAGGGCCTGGTGTGTCAGAAGAATATTCTATCCCTCCTGAGTAATTTGTTACCGTCACACGCACAACCTCATATGAAAAGAAGACCAGTGAGGCTCTCTAGGAAAACAAGATCATTTTTGGCTCCCACATGGCCCTGGCCAGACCGTGGCAACTCCTTCTGGATAAGACCCCCACGCTGAGCCCCGGGATGGCACCCCCCATCTTCTAAGGGTCACTGGCTGCTCCCCCACGCTCTTCTACCCTTGTCCTGGCTTCCACCACACACACTGGGAGCTCCAGCCAGAGCTACCCTGCTTCCCTCCCAGCCCCACAGCTGTCTCCACCACCTGGGAGAGAAACCACGTATTTTTGGTACCCCCCCACTGAGTTTCTGGACACCCAGAGGGAGAAGATCACATCCAGTAAATATGCAAGGAGAACAACGGTGATTGTCACCACGTCTGGACTCCAGCCCCCGTGAGCTTTGTAGATGTCCCCAGGCCTTCCTTTATTCATTCAACAAACACTGGCCTGGTGCCCCCTTTAACACAGGCTGTGCCCTGACTCCAGGACAAGATGCTAGGTCCTGCCCCACTCTGAGCCACAGTTTCTACATCCATCCCCAGAGGAGGCTGGGCTCCCCCCAGGCCTGATGCTAAATCCTAAAGCCCCACTGCAGAGCCTGGTTTTGCCGATTCACGCTGGTTGGGTCAGATCCACAGAGCAGGGTTTCTGCCCTTCCTTCACTCCTCAGAGCCCACAGGACTGGAAGTGTCCCGGGGCCCAGGGCAGTGAGTGAGCGGGCTAGGGTTAAGGCCCTGGCAATGGATGGGCCTCAAACCTCTCTGCTCTTGGAGGCCCTGCCAGGCGCTCCATCTTCTGCCCAGCGGGGGCCGCATTAGCCGCTCAAAACCCATTCGGGGAAATTAGAGCAGAGGCCTCTGTGACAATCACGGGTCATTCTCGTCTCTGGCTCCCAGGCTCTCCTGCAGTGATGATAGCCCAGCAGCGGGTCTGGGCGGGGGGACACAGAGGGATTGGGGGGTCCCAGCCGGCCGGCTCCAGCACAAGGCCTTTTCCAAGCCAGTCAGGGAAAGAAGAGTACAAATCCTGGGAGTTTTAAGGGAGTCACTTCTCTGCTCCAGCACCTTTGATGGCTCCCAGCAGTCAAAGATTTCAGTCCAAATAGTCCAACCCAATAAAGAACAGCAAGTTTCAGCAGCACCAGGGGGCAGCCCACTCAGCCATTTCACCCCATCTCTGCCTACAGGGTTTGTGGGTTCCCTTAAAGTCCTCCAGTCTCAGGGGCTGAAGAGGCAAAGTGGGGCCAGGTTTGCAGTTTATTCAAAAGTAGGGTGAACTTCATAGACTCAGTGGACATGAGTTTGAGCAAACTCTGGGAGAGAGTGAAGGAGAGGGAAGCCTAGTGGGCTGCAGTCTATGGGGCTGCAAATAGTCAGACACAACTGAGCGATTGAATAACAAGAATGGGTGGGCTTCAGGAACAGTTTGATCCAGCACCTGAACTGGTCATCAAGAATCAATGTTTACTCCGTCTTCTCACATCTAGTCCCAATATCTTCCCCAGACTTCTCAAGCTTTTCTACCCCCAGGTTTTTGCTCACACCCAGTTGGCCTGCTTCACCCTTCCTCAAACCAATCTTCCACCCATTCCTCAGCCCAAATGTCATGCCCACAGACAGCACAATAGTTCAGTCCCTGGAAAGGGCAGTCAGGAAGTCAGCTGCTATCCAAGCTAAGACTTCTTTGCCCTTCTCAAGGCCTCAGTTTCCCACCTGGAATATGAGAGCCTTGAATCCAAGAATCCTTAAAAATCTCTTTGAGCTCTGAGGTTCAGTGAGTCTGGGGCCCCCAAAGGAGGTAGGGGATAATCACCAGGGATTAGTCCTCTTAGTGACTATTTGGGTCATGATAATAACAGCCAAACTAATACATGCTTCCTATTAGTAAGGACCACCCTAGGTCTTTTGGTCTGTGATGAGGTGAGGTTTTAATCCTCACTTCCTATATGAAGTAGGTGCTAGTGTTGGCTCCACTTTACAGATAAGAAAACTGAGGCCCAGCGAGATCAACCTCTTGCTGAAGGTCACATAGCTGGCAGGTGATAGAGCCAAGACCTGACATCTACGGATCTCATTCCAGATTCTACAACCTCAGCCCCCATGCTACAGCACCTCTGGATATCCTGGCCAAAATTTCTAGATTCAGGCAACCAGGAGGTGGGTAGAAAGTGGCCGTTTTTTCTCATGAATCATCTCCAGGTTTGTAATACAGTCAGGGTGGTCAGTGAATTCAGTTTACCTCCTAGGAAGTCCCTCTTTCCACTGTGGTGGCAGATAAACTTCCCTCTCTTTCTGAACCTATGGAAACTCAAGTTCAGAAAACAGAAGTAATTCTTCTAAGGTATCCCAGCCAGACAGTGCTATGGTGTCTTATTATCAGGCAAGATGGGCTGGTTATGTGGTTACAGCAACCCTATGGAGCCAGCCTCCAAGGCGGTCCCCTGGTCCTTCTGGAGTCTCTCACACCCTGAATCAGGGCTGACCCATGTGGTTAAAGGGACTTCTGAGTCTGAACCATAAAAGACTCTCCGACTTCCTCTTTGCTCTCTCTGGGATCGCTCACTATGGGAGAAGCCAGCCACCATATTGCGAGGAGGCTCAAGCAGGCCCTGCAGATGAACTGAGTCCTCCCAGCAACGGGCACCAGAGGGAGCCAGCTTGGAAGTGGCTCCTGTAGCCCCAGCTGAGCCTTCAGATGATGCAGCCCCAGCTGACAACTAGACTGCAATCTTGTGAAAGATTCTGAAGAAAAAAAAAATGGCTAAGCTGTCCCCAGACTCCTGATCCACAAAACCACAAGCAGTAATTATTATTTTTGAGGCACTAAATTTTCAAGGAACATACACAACCATAGCAACCAGCTGCTGCTGCCACTAAGTCGCTTCAGTCGTGTCTGACTCTGTGCGACCCCATAGATGGCAGCCTATCAGGCCCCACCGTCCCTGGGATTCTCCAGGCAAGAACATTGGAGTGGGTTGCCATTTCCTTCTCCAATGCATGAAAGTGAAGTAGCAAATCCCCAAAATTGTAGTGGCTGTAAAAACAACTAGGGCTTATCTATCACTCACACTATATGCCCAACACAGGTTGGCAAGGAGCCTCTGTGTCTACTGTATGTAGGCATCAAGGCAGGTGGGTAGGAAAAGGTGGTCTTGAAGGGAGAGGATATGCAGAACTGCACACTTGCTTTTTTTCTTTTTTGGCCATGCCATGCAACATGTGGGATCTTAGTTCCCTGACTAGAGAATGAACCCATGCTTCCCACACTGGAATCTTGGAGTCTTAACCACTGGGCCCCTAGGGAAGTCTCCTGCACACTTGCTTTTAAAATGATCCCACCTGAACTTCCCTGGTGGTCCAGTGGTTAAGACCCCTGCTTCCAACGTAGGAGAGGTGGGTTCAACCTCTGTTCAAGGAACTAAGATGCTACATGCCACTTGGCAAAAAATAAATAAATAAAAGGGATTTCACCTGGAAGTTGTGCATAACAATTCTGTTCACATTTTCTTAGTCAAAGCAATTCATGGTGTCACGTCTCACCTCAAAAGTCGTGCATGTTAGGTTGCTAGGGCTACCATAATGAAGTACTACCAAATGAGCGACTCAAACAAGAGAAATTTACTATCTCATGGTTCTGGAGGCCAGAAGTTTCGGATTAAGGTCCTGGCAGGGCCATGCTCCCTCTGAAAGCTATATGGAAAAGTCTGTTCCTGGCCTCCCTCCTAGCTTCCTGTGGTTTCTTTGTTTGTGGCAGCTGAACCCCAATCTTCACGTGGCATTTTTCCCTGTGTGCATGTGTCTCTGTGTCTAAATGCCTCCTTTTTATAAGGACATTATTTACATTACATTAAGGACCCACCCTATTCCAGGATGACCTCATGTTAATTAATTACATCTGCAATGACCTTATTTCCAAATAAAATCACCTTCCTTGGTACCAGGGGGTTAGGACTTCAACATATGAATTTGAGGGCACAGAATCCAATCAGTAACAGCAGAGAAGTGCAGTCGCATCATGTCCCAAGCAGGAGAAGGACCGAAGTCTTGCAAACAGTCTTAGTAACCACAACACATCCATTTACTGAGCACCAACTGTGTACTAAATCCTTTGCCAGTCTCCCCACATATGCCTCCTTATCCATCTCTCAAACAACCCTGTCAAACAGAAATTCTCATCTCATTTTACGGTTGTGGAAACTGGGCTCAGAGATCCCAAGACATTTAACCTAATGTCACACAGCAAGCCAGAGGCAATACCAGAGAGAAGTCTGTTCCACCAGCTCACCAGCTCACCACCCCACTTCCCACAGAGTATGTGGGCTTCCTGAATTTCCTCCAGCCTCAACAATCTGCCAGGTAAAGCGGGGCCATGCTTGGATTTAATGTGGAAGTAGAGTGGACTTCAGGGAGGGTTTGATCCAGTATTATAACAGATAAGCAAGAATCCAGGTTTATTCCCTCTTTCTTCTGCCATATCTTTCCTAAATCTGTTTCTCTTGGGGTTAAAGGGAAGCTGCTGACAGTGACACCTGGGATGGGATAAGGGGAAAGGAAGAGAGAGTAGATTCATGAACTAGGTCGCATTTGAAGCTACCTTGCTCTACTTATTTTCAACATACTAATCATCTATGCCCAATATTAATTTACTGTGCTCATTGTTTTACGTCTCTTTCTCCCCTCACTGGACAGTCAGCTCATAAGGACAGTTTGACTGTTCGGCTCTGTATTAAATCCTAAGTGCCCAAAACAGTGCCCAGCACTTAACAGGTGCTCAGTAAATTTCCAGTGAATGAATTAAAAATGCAGGATCATGCTTAAACAAATCACAATTCCCTCTTGGGACTGAAAGCTGAGTTAGTCTCCCTGGAGGCATGAAGCATATGACCAAACAAAACTGGGGTTCTGTTAAGTAGCATTAAAAGGGCTAGGTGTATATTTCCCTGACTTCTCTGCAGGGCTGCTGGGTCCCTTTCCCAAAGACCCAAGTCTAGGCAGGTGGCCCTCTCTACACAACTCTCTGCAAGGTCATCCCCTTACTCCCTCAGATCTCAGGATCATGAGGGCTCCCCACTGTTACCAGCCTGGATATTGCACCAGGTTAAAGTTAGGAATTTCCCTTACCCTCACCATATCTCCAAAAATAGTACCTTTATTCAACTTACCGGAAATTACCCAAATTTGGGATGGCCAGCCATGTCCTGCTGGGATCCTATCTCTCTCCATTTTTCCCCTTGCTGTCAGTAAGGAGGTTCCTCCAGAAACTAAACATAGAGTTCCCATATGATCCAGAAGTCCCACTCCTGGACATATATCTGGACAAAACTCTAATTAGAAAATGTACATGCACCTCAAAGTTCATAGCAGCACAATAGCCAAGAGAGGCCCATTGACAGATATATGGATAAAGAAGATGTGATATATATGTATAAGGGGCTTCCCAGGTGGCACTAACAGTGAAGAACCCACCTACCAGTGCAGGAAACACAGAGACGCAGTTTAATCCCCAGGTTGGAAGACCCTCTGGAAGAAAGTATGGCAACCCACTCTAGTATTCTCACCTGTAAAATCCCATGACAGAGGGGCCTGGTGGGCTACAATCCATGCAGTTGCAAAGAGTTGGACATGACTGAAGCAACTTAGTGTGTGTTGTGCATGCTCACACACACACAAGAATACTACTCAGCCATAAAAAACAATGCAATAATACCATTTGCAGCAATACAGATGGCCCTACAGATTACCATACTAAATAAAGGGAGTCAGAAAGAGAAAGACAAAGATCGTATGGCATCATTTATATGTGGAACCTAAATATGACCCAAATTAACTTATGTATGAAACAGAGACTCACAGAGAGCAGGCTTGTGGTTGCCAAGGAGGAGGGGGTGGGGGAGGATGGAGGAGGAGTTTGGGGTTAGCAGACGTAAACTATTATATAAAGAATGGATAAGCAACAAGGTGCTACTGTATCCTGTGATAAACCACAACGGAAAAGAATTTTAAAATTAAAAAAAAATTGAGATGGGTGATATCAGCCCCATTTTATAAATCTGAAGATTGAGGTCCTGAGAGGGGAATCGTCACAGGACCCTTGGCTTTCATACATGGTCTCATCCTTTTGTCTGTCTGACTTCTAGCCTTTTCAGTAAATCCTGTCCTCTCTGCCTTCAAAACCCTTCAGAATATCTCTTCCTCTCTCCTCTGTCTTCACCTGGAAGACATCATCATCACCTGCCTGGACCACCTGATCACTTCCCCCTCAGCACCCCTCGCCTGTCCTTCCTGCAGCAGCCGTTAGAGGGCGCCTGCTCCAATGTCACCTCCTTGCTGAAGCCCCCTGCGGTTGATCTTAAGTGTCAATTACACTGGGCCACAGGGGGTGCCCAGATCTTTGGTTAAACGTTATTTCCGGATGTGTCTCTGAGGATGTTTTTGGAAGAGAGAAGCATTTGAATCGGCAGACTGAGCATAGCACATGAGGGCCTGAACAGAACAAAAAGCAGCGGGGAGAACTCCTTCTCTGCCTGACCACCGCAGGAGCTGGATATCGTCTTCTCCTGCCCTCAGACCGGGTCTCCAGCTTGTGGATGGCCCATTACAGGACTTCTTGTGTATATAGTCACACGAGCCAAATTCTTTTAGTAATAAATCTCTCCCTGGATGTGTGATGTGTGTGCGTGTATATATATATATACATATACATATATATATATATATATATCCTATTGGTTCTGTTTCTCTGGAGAAACCAGCCTCTGAAACTGCCTTCTTCTTCCTTTATTTACTCACCAAACCTTCCTCTTCCCCAGCTAGAAATTTTTTTTTTCCGCACATGGGATCTTAGTTCCCTGACCAGGGATTGAATTTGCTCCCCCTTGCATCAGAAGTGCAGAGTCTTAACCACTGGACTGGAAGAGGAAGTCCCCACCCGCAACTAGAATTTAAATCTCCATCTTGGAGGCTGGATCCTCAATACCTACAATAGGGCTTGGCCTACAGTAAGTGCTCAGTATACGCTGGCTGGATTGAGTCACTGCCTCCAGGATCTCTGCAGCCCTGCAGGGAGACAGGTGAGGAACCCAGAGACCCATGTGATGGTGGAAGGAAGTAAACAGAACCACTTTTCCCTGGACTATTGTGCCATCAGCCACAGACCCGGAACTTGAACCAGGGTCTCTCTGTCACTGCAGCAAGTCTGGTCCCTCCAAACTTTGGAACAACAGGGACACGGGGCTCAGAAGTGAAGAGAGGGGAGAGGGAGGGGTTCTCCATGTATTAACCCAAAGCAGGGTTTCTCTGCCTTGGCACTGCTGACTTTTGAATCCGGGTTGTTCTCTGTGGGGGGACCATCCTGGACACTGTGGGGGTGTGGAGCAGACTCCCTGGGCCCCCACCCACTCAATGCCAGGAGCATCCCCCGCTGCGACAAGTCCCAATGTCCCCAGACACCACCCAGTGTTCCTTGGAGGTGGGGCAGGATCATCCCTGGCTGGAACCACTGCCTTACAGAGCTGGCTCCTTGCCCACCTGCCCGCTCCCCCCACTGCTGTATATATGCTCCTGCAGTGTTCACAGGCTGGGTGGGAGACGACGCATCCCAGGATGAGCTCTGCCTAGCAGGCTGGAGGCTTCACCCAGCCAGCCCAGTCTCATCCAGACCCAGGGAAATTGGATTAACTCGCAGAAGCTCGCCAAGACGATCCGTCATGCCATCTGAAGGACAGCGTATTGATCTCCAGGTTGCAAAAAAATTAAATGATATCCCTTTTTGTTATTTAAAATGCTGCTTAAGCAATTCCGTAATGGAACAGCCCGGCCCAGGTCCAGGAACTCCCTGGCCGGCCGACCGCCTCTCCAGATTGGGTGGAGGACAGAAGAATTCGAACGCCGTCCTGTCTTCCCCAGGGTAATTGATGACCCTTGGAGAACAGCTCCATTTTGCCGGCGACTTGCACGGCTTTGATTTATTAAAGACATAACAATTATGAAAATAGCTGATTTATAATCAACTCGCCCAGGGTCCAAATTGATTTCTAGGGCAAAATTTAGAATTGGAGGGATTGACACCTCAAGTTGAGGGCCACCGGCCTTGGGGATGGGCTGCGATGGGGGACTGGCAGGGCCAAGAGGAAGATAGAACAGGAAGACAGTGGCCTGAGTTGGACTGCACTGTCATCTCATGAAGTCTGGGGCTTCTGCTCAGCTTTGCCCGAGATATTCAAGCCCCGATGGACACCACCATTTTCAAGTGGCCAAAGGGGTCCCTGGCCCCAGCAGAGGGATGTGTGCCATATTGCCCATAAATCTCTCAGCCCATCCTGTGTTTGAAGAGCCTGGCACCGTGTCTGTAAATGAATCTGCCCCAGAGTGTCGAGAACCTTCTCTTCCTCTAGACCCCTGTGCTAAGACTACCAAATTTGGCCAGGAAAACAACGGGAGACCCAGTGAAATCTGAGTTTCAAACGAACAGCAGGTGAATTTTAGCATAAGCATACCCCATTCCATATTTAGGACATACTTATACAAGAGAGTTGTTCCTGATTCATCTGAAATTCAAACTTAACTGGGTGTTTTGTGTTTTATCTGACAAGCCTGCTGTGACAGTCAAGACCCCAGTTCTCAAGATTCCTACAGGGTCAAAAAGATGCATGCACCCCAACCAATGTTCATCGCAGCACTGTTCACAACAGTCAAAGCGTGGAAGCAGCCTGGATGTCAACCAACAGATGAATGGATAAAGAAGATGTGGTGCGTATATACAATGGGATATTATTCAGCCATAAAAGGAAATAATGCTATTGTGGCAGCATGGATGGACCTAGGGCGTATCACACTAAGTGACGTAAGCCAGAGGAAGACCATAGCATCACTTATATGTGGAATCTAAAAAAAAAAAGATAAAAGACTTCCCTGGAGACCCAGTGATTAACACTCTGCCTGCAAATGCAGGCAGCACGGGTTGAGCCCCTGACCTGGGAAGATTCCACGTGCCGCACGGCAACGAAGCCTGTGCTCCACAGCCACTGAGCCTCCACTCCAGAGTCTGTGCTCTGCAGCCAGAGAAGCTGCTGCAAGGAGGAGGCCTCGCACCGCAACAGTGAGCAGAGCCTGCTCACCCCAATGAAGACCACAAATAAATACATAAATAAATTTCAAAAAATGAGATACACGAACTTCTTTATGAAACAGAAATAAACTCACAGACACAGAAAACAAGCTTATGGTTGCCAAAGGGAAGGGATAGGGGAGGGATGAATCAGGAGTATGAGATTAGCTGATGTACTCACACCACTGTACATAAAATAGGCAAACAAGGGCTGCCTGTATAGCGCCCCAAACTACATTCAATATCAAAATATGTCTATGTATTTATTATCAGTATAATAAATTATAATGGGAAAGAATATATATGTATAACTGAATCACTTTGCTGTACACCAGAAACTAACACAACATTGTAAATCAACTAAACTTTAATTGAAAAAAAAAATCTCCCCCAGGGGCCCATTCACCTAATGGGGAGATTGAGGCAAGAGGATATTTAATATCCGCCCAGGATCACATGGTGTCTGACTCACGATTCAAACCAAACCCTGAGGTCTGAGCTGTCCAAAGCCTCCAAGATCTCATCTTGCTTTTGGAGGGAAGGAACAGTAGATTTTCTTTCTATTCAGAGACAGAGAATCCTGGTAGCCAGTCTGCCTTGCTATTGCTGTGTGACTCTGAAAAGAGAGCCTGGCCTCTCTGGGCCTCACTCTCCAGCCCTGGAAAATGGGCATAATCATGGGGTCTCCACCACAGGGTGCTGGGGAGATGAAACTGATTTGTGGGTGACCACAGTGGATGAGCCCCTGATATGCAGGAGGGGTCATCTGGGTCTCCCCACGTACTAGTAAAGACAGAAAGAGGTAGAGACAGCAATAGACGGAGTCAGAGAGAGAAAGGCAGAGTGATAGAGAGAGGGATGCACTCCATTTGGAGACGGGTGGACCCGGAGGGTGGGGACTAGGTCTGCAAATCAGAAGGTTCTAACAGTTTCTGCAAGGGGAGGAGAGCACAGTAGGAGCCTGAGGGATGCGCAATCCAGAGCTCAGGGGCCGGCAGCTGCCTGTGCCCACTCTCCGTGACGGCCCTGCTGAGCAGTTTTAAGTGTCGTTAAAGATAAAATAATTTTTCCCTCTCTGAGCTGTGTGATTGACACGGTGATGGGCCCCACCGACAGGAAGAAGGTCAGGCTTGAATGTAATCAGTTTTTTTCCAGAGTGATGCATAAACATGACGGCACAGAACTAGGAAAGGGAGGAACCTGAGGTTGTTCCCAAACCCTCTGGGCTCCAGCAGCAGGGCACGATGGGGCCACAGGGACAGTGAGGGCCAGGGAGACTTCCTGGAGGAGGTATGGCTGCCACTGGGATCGGAAAGGAAGGCATCCCAGGCAGGGGAGACTACAGGAACAGTGGTGCGGAGTTTGGACATGTCTCATCATGCATCTTCCTGCCCCCATCTGATCTCAATTCATTAATCCTAACTTCAAACTCCATGGCTCCCAGACACCCACTCCACCTCAGGGTTTAAATCCTGACTCTTCACCTTATTTGCCGTGTGATCTTGGGCCTGTCACCTCCTCCTCCCAGCCTCAATTTTCTAATCTGTGAAACAGAATCACTGTAGGGCTGCCTCACCCAGTGGATATGACAAGAACTCAAAGAAAGGAACACCAGTATCAATGCTTTTGGCTGCAAGCAACAGGAAAACCCAACTTAACTTGGTCCAACATTAGGAAACATTTTTCATCTTATACAACAAATCATTAAGGTCTTTCCTCAAAAGGCACCTCTTCCAAGAGCCTTCACTCAACAATCTCTGTGATTTTTAATATCCTCCTTTATTTTTCTCTCTGGTACTAATAATTTCCTGAAAGTATGTATTTGTTCATTATCCGATCCTTCCTTCTCCAAATGTCAACTCCCCAAGGACAAGAATTTTCATCTGTTTTGTTCACAGGTTCCCCACAGCACACAGAAGGTGCTCATTAAACGCTTGCTAAATACATGAATGACCTCTGCATCCAAGGAGGATTTAGTTATTCAAGAACAGAGTCCTGTCTCTTCCTAAGGACATCTACCATGTTGTTCCTCATGGTCCAAACTCATTGCAAAGCACCAACCATCACGATCTTGTTCTAGCAGCAGGAAGGAAGACAGGTGGAAGGACAAAGGAGTCCTTCTCCAGTGGTCTGTCTCCAATATGGAGCCTTCCATGAAGACCTTCCCCAATCTCCTTGGCCAGGACTCATTCACATGGTCACACCTAGCTAGCTAGCTAGCTAGCTGGGTGGGGGGAGGTTGGGAAATGGAGTCATTAACAGAATGCCGGATGCTTTCAAATTGTGGTGTTGAAGAAGACTCTTGAGAGTCACTTGGACTACAAGGAAATCAAACTAGTCAATTCTAAAGGAATCAACCCTGAAGATTCATTGAAAGGACTGATACTGAAGCTCCAGAACCTTGGCTACCTGATGCCAAGGTCTGACTCATTGGAAAAGATCCTGATGCTGGGAAAGATTGAAGGAAAAGGAGAAGAGGGTAGCAGAGAATGAAATGGTTAAATAACATCACCAACTCAACAGACATGAATCTGAGCAAACTCCAGGAGACAGTGAAAGATAGGGGAGCCTGGCGTCCTGCAGTCCGTGGGGTCACAAAGAGCTGGACGTGACTTAGCGACCACAACATTCCTCTTCTACCACCTCTAGCAATCCAGGTGCGGAGAGATCGGAGGATGGACGTCAGGAGACAGGCAACGAGGAACACACTCCTGACCCTCACATCTGCTCATGCCAGCGATTACCTGTGTTAGTTTTCTCTGGTTCCTGTATTTTAACTGATTACCACAAACTCAGCGAAACACAATGCAAATGTATTATCTTACCGTGCCGAAGGTCAGAAGGCCCACGTGGGTCTCCCCGAGCTAAAATCAAGGTGTGGGCAGGGCTTGTTCCCAAGAGCGGCCCTAGGGATCCATTTCTCGCCTTTTCCAGCTTCAGGAGGCCTCTGGCATCCTCGGGACCCTGGTCCCTTCTGCCATCTTCACAGCCAGCGATGGCGGCTCAAGTCCTTCACACGCTGCCAACTCTCTACTTCTCCATGTCCCCCCCTGCCTCTTCCACGTTTAGGAACTGCACTGGCCCCACCTGGACTTGGCTTCCCTTGTGGCTCAGATGGTAAAGAACCCACCTGCCCATGCAGGAGACGCGGGTTCCATCCCTGCATCCCTGGGTGTGGAAGATCCCCTGGAGGAGCGCATGGCAACCCACTCCAACATGCCTGCCTGGAGAGTCCCATGGACAGAGGAGCCTGGGGGGTTACAGTCCACGGCGTTGCAAAGACTCTGACATGACTGAGCACGCACAGCACGCACACACGGACGCACGCACGCACACCTGGGCGCACGCACACACGGACGCGCGCACGCATACACGGACGCACGGACGCTCTCTCGTCCGTGTGTGTTCATTTGCTCAGCCAAGCCCAGCTGTTTGCGACCCCATGCACTGTAGCCCACCAGACTCTACTGTCCGTGGACTCTTCCAGGCAAGAATGTTGGAGTGGGGTGCCATTTCCTCCTCCACTCTCTTTTAAAGTCTCTTAAAGAAAGACTAGCAACCTTCATGCCATGGACTACCTTAATCCCCCTTTGTATGTATGCATGGAGGGGTCCCCTTGTGGCTCAGATGGTAAAGAATTCGCCTGCAATGCGGGAGACCTGGGTTGGGAAGAGCCCCTGGAGAAGGGAAAGGCTACCCACTCCAGTATTCTGGCCTGGAGAATTCCATGGACTGTACAGTCCGTGGCGTCGCAAAGAGTCGGACACGACTTGAGCAACTTTCACTTTCTTTTCATGTATGCAGGGATTTGCCACATTATGGAGATTACAACGGAAAACCTCCTGGACCTTCACCCTCCTAGTCGCCCCCAGCTCTTCCTCACAGCCTCCACAAAAGAGAAAATATCACTGTACTACTCACTGCCCAGATCAGAATGTTCAGACCCCCAAAGACTGAACAGCTTGCCCACGGTGCCTTTAAGTCTTGCAAATTTCAAAAGCTGGAATTTGGACCCAGGTGTGTGTGATTGCAAGGCCTGTGCTTCCTTGAGCCAGGATACTGTTTGTAACCACAGCTGTGGCTTGCATTACTACTATCATTGTGGTTATCATTAGGTGAGGCCCCCCAGTGCCAGCCCCAGCTGCCAGGTCCATGCTGACCCTCTAGAGACGAGAGTTACAAACAGAAGCACTGGGAGATTGAAGGGCATCCCAAGGTCACCCATTGGGTGACAAAGCCTAAACCTAAGCCCCAAGCCTGCCTGGCTAAGAACTACTATCCTCCTCACCTCTGGGGAGAAAGTTACTGCCTAACAGAGGCCATGGGTTACTGCCTAATAGAACCCAGCTCTGGTGTGGGGGCATCACCAGGGCTCATAAGCCCTTTTCTCTTCCTAGTGGGACGCTGAGGCGGCAGCAGTCATGGGAGATGCGGGCCAAGTGCTGAGTCTGCAACATGACATATCTCTGCGAAAGCCACCAGCCACGTGGCCATGGAGGCCCAGCGTTCTGAGGATGATCAATCTCCCCCTGCCCCATCCCTCTCACTGGCTGCCACCCTCTCATCTCCATCCTGGCGCCCTCAGTCTCTCCCTCTCCCTGTCTCTGCCCAGCTTCCTTCATCCTGGAGGAGGCAAGGTTCCAAGGCCATCCAGGCGAGGAAAGTTAGCCCCGCATCATGGAAACACTCAGAGGCAGGAATCACCAGCCAGAGAACGAATAGAGCATAGGAGCCCAAATTGCGGGGTCTGTGGGTCAGGGGTCCCCACCTCAGCTCCTCCTCTAAAGCTGGACCAGCTAATTCATCTTGTGTGCCTGCTCGGTCTTATATTTCTCTTTGCAGCCCCATGAACTGTAGCCCACCAGGCTCCTCTGTCCATGGAATTGTCCAGGCAAGAATACCAGAGCAGTTTCCCACTTCCTACTTCAAGCGACCTTCCTGACCCAGGGATTGAACTCACGTCTCCTGCACTGGCAAGCAGATTATTCACCACCCGTGCCACCTGGGAATCCCTAATTCATCTGGCTGTGCCTCAGTTTCCTTGTCTGCAAAATGGATTTGAGATAAAATCTGCATCGTAGAACTGACCTGAAGATTATGTGAACTAGACCTGAGGGTTATGTGAACTATGACGAGTACTTTGGTTACTGACAGTAGATAAATCCTGTGAGGAGCTAGATGAAACTTCAAGGGAGTCTGGAAAGGCTTCCTGGAAGAGGCAACATTTGATCTGGGCCTTAAAATATGAGGAGATTTTGAAGGGACTGGTGGAAAGGAGAGGGAAGGCCTGGTAAGTGGGAGAAAGAGTTGGGACTTCCTACAGGTGATAGGGAGCCATAGAAAGTTCTCCAGCAGAAAGAGAGCAGCAATGCAGCTATGATTTTAGAAAGATGAACCCAGCAGCAGATCAGCATGGATCTAAAGACCTAACCCTCAAGGCAGAGCCCATCAGTCACCCCCTACCACAGCCTCCCTAGCCAGGGTGCCTGGGGCTGAGTAGTGACTCAGTGAAGCACCTGAAGTAGGGGGAAGAAGATAAGTAAGTGGATGCTCACAGAGGCACAGAGAGGGTTACTGAAGTGCCCACAGAACAGGCAAGTTCCAGGGCTATAATTTGAACCCAGGCAGTCTAGCTCCAACGCCCCCATCGTTAAGCCCTCTGCAGAAAAGGCGTCTACCAGCGGTACCAAGACCCAGCCCTAAAGCAGCTTACTCGGCCGCTCTTGTCCCCATCACCTCCCAGATGCTAGAAGCAGATTCCCTCCTCTGTCACCCTCAGCAGCGCCTGGACCCCCCAGCCTCCAGGCCCAACCAAAGCATTTCTGCAGTTAGAGAGGTTCTGCTTATCCCTCTCTCTCTTGCTTTCCCTCTTTCTCTCTCTCTCTCTCACACACACACACCACTTGCTTCGTGCCCATTATGCACTGAATTGCATCTCCCCAAAATTCACATGTTGAAATTCTAACCCCTAGGACCTCAGAATGTGACTGTATTTGGAGATGGGTCTTTAAAGAGGTAATTAAGTTAAAATGAGGTCATCAAGGCGGGTCCTAATCCAATAGGACTGGTGTCCTTATAAGAAGAGGAGATTAGGACACAGACTTGGAGGGGGGGGGCAGCATGTGGGATCTAGTTCCCTGACCGGGGATTGAACCTGCATTGGCAGCACAGAGTCTTAGCCACTGGACCACCAGGGAAGTCCCAGGCAGGACATTTCTGAGAGTGAGAGGGCACAAGTGGAGCCTGGAATGTTGGGGTGAAGGAGGAGAGATGGGTTGGGTGGATTCCAGGTTAGGTAGAGGTAGTGGAAGGCTTCAGAAAATAGCGTGAAAAGAGAGGACAAAGCAAGGGCCCCCGTGATCTGAAACAACCAAGAGTGAAGTTACTTTAGGGGGATTGGCTGGAGGATGATAGAGGATGGGAAAGGTGAACTGAAAGGACCTGGATAACTGTGGTCAGAGGGTAGGGGTCAGAGTCACAGTCTGAGGTGGAGGCGGGTGATGAGATCAGGTGTGTGACTCGTGGAGGGTAACTGAGGATGAGTGACTATGAGAATCCAGTGAGTAGGTGGGCTGTCGGAGCCCTGTAGGTAGGTATATGGCAGAGGAGAGAGAGGAGAGGAAGATGAAGGCCTTTAGAGAATGGTAGGAGAGTCTGAGCTACCAAGGACACAACTGAATAGAGGCCTGTGTGGTCTGATGGCCGGAGTCTGGAGAGGACTGGTCTGGTGGATCCCAAGGACAGGGGCCTGGACACCTTTAAATCTCGACTTTCTTGTCTTTCTCTGCTGCACATGGTCATCCTCTGCTTCTCCATTCCAGCAGAATATGTCTGCCCCACAGACAGACCCCCTCCTATCTTGAATCCTTAACCCAGGGAAAGTTTCTAGTTGGGATGGCTTGGGTCACACAGCCATCAGTTAGTGACGGCGTGGGGGCAGGAAGTGGGGTAGGTCATACAGTATAAACAGTAGCTTCTGGGAGTTGTATCAAGTGGGCAGGTACCCCAAAAGTTGTCTCCCAGAGTTATGAAAGGCATGGCCAGCTTTCCTTCAGGACGGGGAGCAGAAGGGAAGTCTCTGGAAGAAGCTGTGTTGGGGGAGGGATTGGGTTTTCTCCAAAACCAGGCTGCCAGGGGGCACAGTAGGCTAGGGTGGGAGGTTGGGGCAGAGGAGAAGGCTGCCCTGGAGCACAGGAAAGGATTAGACAGGAGAGGACTTGTAGGAACTAGGGGACTGGAGAGCAGCACCCAGGGCCTCACTAGCTTCAGAGCGTGGGTTGCTCCTGGCTGACAGCCCGGGGGTGTCTGGAGCCTCGAGAGACAGGAGGCTGGGGGCATGTTGATTGAGGCAGTGGAGGCATGTTGATCACTGCCTGCTCAGGCCAGACCTGGTGCCAGCTGCCCTTGAGCTCTGTCGATGGTAGAGCCAGATGTGCAACCACGGAGTAACAGGCCAGGAGGTGCAGAGTGGTGTGGAGTAGGAGATAAGATCCCAAACTCAGACCCCAGGCTGCCCTGGGGCACAGGCCTTGTGCTGCCACTTGCTAGCTGTGATTGGGCAGATATCAGCCTCTCTCTGCCCTGACTTTGTATCTATAAGATGGGGTTAATAATAGTACTCACATCATTGGGTTGTTGGGAGAATGAAGTGAATATTTACTATAGTGAAAGGCTTGGATTAGTGCTTGGCACAAAATTCCAGCTATTAATCTAGTGCAGCAAATTTGAAGCTGGCAATTGAGAGCCACCAGCCTTCTGGTTCTGAGAAGACACTAGCAGTACCTGAGGAAACTGGGTAAGTCTTCACAACGGTAGTGGCCTTGAGCTGGCTTCAAAAGCCGTGTGCAGGCTTTCTGGATGGGCAAAAGGAGTGAGGTATTCTGAACAAAGGGAACCATGTGAGCAAAGGGCCAGGGGCCTGAAAGACCGTGCCTCTTTGAGTGGCTACAGCCTAGGCTGAAATGGCGAGGCCATGGACTGGCCTCACAGGGATGGGTCAGGTCTTCAGGACAGCCCCTGGGAGAGGACTGCCTGAACAGCAGCAGCTCAGGGAGTCGCATTCAGCCAGCCTCAGGGGGTTCCCACCAAGGGAGGATGTGTTTCCTGTCCCATTAGCCAGGAGAGATGGGACCACCTGCTCGTTCACTCACCCCTCATCCTGAGGACCTTAGTCCACTCTCAGCCTCTTTTCTTTTAATGTATGTATTTTTTAAGTATACTTGACTTATAATATTAGTCTCAGGTGTACAACATAGTGATTTGGTATTTTCACAGATTATTAAAAGTTATTACAAGAGAATGGCTGCAATTCCCTGTTGATATAACTTTGTTTTTCAATTTTATACGTATGTAATTGACATGTAACATTGTATTACTACTTTATTTTAGACAAAGAAGTTGCAGGGTGGAGAAGGTTAATGCCTGTTTATTTTAAAAACCTGCACAAATAATACATGAACTCTCATGTTAAAAAAAAATCAGAGAATACAGAAAAAAGCAAAAGCCCCACCCCATTTGGCACAACCCTACCACCCCCGCCTGCCCCAATCTTTGTCCCAGTGTCCTCCAGTGGGAACTTCCACCAGTCCTCAAGGTGCCCTTCCTGACTGCAATGGCATACACATTTGTATATGTACATTTAGAAAAGGTTTCCAAAGCCAAAAAAGTGTAATTTCATTGATGTGAAGGAAAAGCCCAAATAAAGTACCACCTCAGCTTCTTGAGGGGGGACTTCCTGAACCCTTTCTCATTGGGTAAGACTCCAGTACAATTTTATAAAGCCTTTTAATACAAGATTCAGTTTCTTACATTGTATANTGTCCTCCAGTGGGAACTTCCACCAGTCCTCAAGGTGCCCTTCCTGACTGCAATGGCATACACATTTGTATATGTACATTTAGAAAAGGTTTCCAAAGCCAAAAAAGTGTAATTTCATTGATGTGAAGGAAAAGCCCAAATAAAGTACCACCTCAGCTTCTTGAGGGGGGACTTCCTGAACCCTTTCTCATTGGGTAAGACTCCAGTACAATTTTATAAAGCCTTTTAATACAAGATTCAGTTTCTTACATTGTATATATTTTAACCTCACAGAACAAAGAATATTGTTTGTAGTCAAAATAATGGATACTTTAATTCTGGGGAGATCTGGCCAGTTGCATCCTGGTTACAAAATGCAGCTGGCAAAAAAAGTTGTCTGATGTCTGTCTGATTGTTGGATGAGGTTCTGTCACTACCAGTCGTGGCTAAAAAAAAGAAAAAGACTGGAGTCCAAGTGTGGAGTTTCCTCAGAGCACCACCCCTGCCCTTCAGAGTCTGCGCTGCCCTGTGTCTCATGTGATCTAGAAGAGCTTCAAAGGTGTTTTCCTCATACCTGACATGGTTAAAAGTGAAGTCGCTAGTCATATCTTACCAGGCTCCTCCGTCCATGGGATTTTCCAGACAAGAATACTGGAGTGGGTTGTCATTTCCTTCTCCAGGGGATCCTCCTGACCCAGGGATTGAACCCAGGTCTCCCACATTGCAGGCAGATACTTTACAGCCACCAGGGAAGCCCTCCCATAGTTCAGTTCAGTTCAGTAGCTCAGTCGTGTCCGACTCTTTGCGACCCCATGGACTGCAGCATGCCAGGCCTCCCTGTCCATCACCAACTCCTGTGAGTTTACTCAAACTCATGTCCATAGAGATGGTAATGCCATCCAGCCATCTCATCCTCTATTGTCCTCTTCTCCTCCTGCCTTCAATCTTTCTTAGCATCAGGGTCTTTTCCAGTGAGTCGGTTTTTCACATCAGGTGGCCGAAGTATTGGAGTTTCAGCTTCAGCATCAGTCCTTCCAATGAATATTCAGGACTGATTTTCTTTAGGATGGACTGGTTGCATCTCCTTGCAGTCCAAGGGACTCTCAAGAGTCTTCTCCAACACCACAGTTCAAAAGCATCAATTCTTCAGCGCTCAGCTTTTTTTATAGTCCAACTCTCACATCCATACATGACCAGTGGAAAAACCATAGCTCTGACAAGACAGACCTTTGTTGGCAAAGTAGTGTCTCTGCTTTTCAATATGCTATCTAGGCTGGTCATAACTTTTCTTCCAAGGAGCAAGCATCTTTTAATGCAGTCACCACTGCAGTCACCATCTGCAGTTAATTTGGAGCCCAAAAAATAAAGTCTGTAACTGTTTCCATTGCTTCCCCACCTATTTGCCATGAAGCAATGGGACCAGATGCCATGATCTTAGTTTTCGGAATGTTTTAAGCCAACTTTTCCACTCTCCTCTTTTACTTTCATCAAGAGGCTCTTCAGTTCTTCGCTTTCTGCTATGAAGGTGGTGTCATCTGCATATCTGAGGTGATTGATATTTCTCCCACCTGTCTTGATTCCAGCTTGTGCTTCCTCCACCNTGTTTTAAGCCAACTTTTCCACTCTCCTCTTTTACTTTCATCAAGAGGCTCTTCAGTTCTTCGCTTTCTGCTATGAAGGTGGTGTCATCTGCATATCTGAGGTGATTGATATTTCTCCCACCTGTCTTGATTCCAGCTTGTGCTTCCTCCACCCCAGCATTTCTCATGATGTACTCTGCATATAAGATAAATAAGCAGGGTGACAATATACAGCCTTGACGTATTCCTTTCCCAATTTGGAACCAGTCTGTTGTTCCATGTCCAGTTCTAACTGTTGCTTTGTGACCTGCATACAGAATTTTCAGGAGGCAAGTCAGGTGGTCTGGTATTCCTATCTCTTTAAGAATTTTCCACAGTTTGTTGTGATCCACACAGTCAAAGGCTTTCCCATAGTTAGTGCTCAGGAAGTGTTTGCAGAAGGTATGAATGAGCAGATGCAAAATGCCATCCCATCAGGGGAACCCCTCCTAATGAGGACACGGCATGGGGGAGAGGCCAGTGTGTCAGGTGGAAGGTGAGGAGCGAGGGTGGCTGGGGTGTGGACTCCCAGGGGAGGCTGGCTGGTTGCCTGCCTCCAGCGAATTTCCATCATCATATCCATCTGATCACTGAGAAGCTGACCCTCGCCCTTCTTTGTGCTTCCCTCTCTAGGTTCCACCGAGGAGCCGCCTCCCAGTGCACCCCAGCCTCCCCCAGAGCCACCAGCTGGANTAGCAGCAGCAGCAGCAGCAGCAGCAGCTATTACCCTGGCCTGAACTTCTAGGTTTTCTAACGGATTGTGCAGGGCGCCGCAGACAAATTTACAGAGACTTTTGCCCTAATTTCAGTATCTACCAGCAGCCACGAGGAGGGGGCAGTGGGCTTTCCGCTGCAGTGGAGACTTAAGCGCTGCAGCACACCAGAGTTCAAGGGCACGGCGGCCGCAACTCCTGTCCGGGGCCAGTACAGGCGGGCGGCCTGCACACACGGAAGGCAAAGGCCTGGAAGCGCAAGCCCGGGAAGAACGCAGGTCTGGAGGTCCAGTCCCGCGTTTCACCCCTTCGGACCTTGTTTTCTCGCCAGCAAAGGGAGGGTGGTGAGGGGAATCGATGAAAAGGCACGGATCCAGACAGGCGCCTGAACTCAGGTAGCGACCCCGCCCGCTGCCCGGAATTGCGGGGCGCGGAAGGCGCAGGAGAACTGCTGGAATCCGCGCCCTGTCCGAGTACGGGATGCGCGGCGCCGGGGCGGGGGGCGGGCTCACGACGATTGGTGGCCAGT
>SJYV01023265.1:0-24165 GCA_006410875.1 Neotragus pygmaeus | reverse complement strand
CAGAAAAAACATCTATTTCTGCTTTCTTGACTATGCCAAAGCCTTTGACTGTGTGGATTACAATAAACTGTGGAAAATTCTGAAAGAGATGGGAATACCAGACCACCTAACCTGCCTGTTGAGAAATCTGTATGCAGGTCAGGAAGCAACAGTTAGAACTGGACATGGAACAACAGACTGGTTCCAAATCCGAAAAGGAGTACGTCAAGGCTGTATATTGTCACCCATTTTAGTTTACTGATTGCTAAAACCTCAAAATTCACTCTTCCTGTCTTCTCCTTGACCATGTACAATTTACCTTGATTCATGGACGTAACATTCCAGGATCCTATGCAGTATTGTTCTTACAGCATTGTACTTTACTTTCACCACTAGATGCATCTACAACAGAGTGTTATTTCCTCTTTGGCCCAGCCGCTTCATTCTTTCTGGGGCCATTAGTAATTGCCCTCTGCTCTTCCCCCATAGCATATTGGATACCTTCTGACCTGGGAACTCATCTTCTGGTGTTATACCTTTTTTACCTCTTCATACTTTCTTTCATGGTGTTCTCAAGGCAAGAATACTGGAGTGTTTTACAATTCCCTCCTCCAGTGGATCCATTTTATAATAACTTTGCACTATGCCTCATCCATCTTGGATGGCCCTACATGGCATGGCTCATAGCTTTATTGAGTTATGCATGCCCCTTCATCACAACAAGGTCGTGATCCATGAAAGGAACACTTGTATTGGGTATCATAAATAACACTGGAGTGAACATTAGAATGCATATTTCTTTTCAAATTAGTTTTTTTTTTTTTTCTTCAGCAAATACCTAAAAGCAAAATTTCTGGATCATATAGTAGTTCCATTTAAGTATTTTAGAAACCTCCCTACTTTTTTCCACAGTGGATGCATTGATTTAAAGAGGTGCACAAGGATTCCCTTTTCTACACCACCTCACCAACACTTTTTATTTGTTATCTTTTGATCTTAGCTATTCTGGCAGGTGTGAGGTTGTATCTCACTGTGCTTTTGATCTGTATATCTCTGGTGATTAGTGATTTTGAGCATCTTTTTACATGTCCCCGTTGACCATCTCTATATCTTCTTTGGAAAAATGTCTATTTAGTTTTTCTGCCAATTTTTTAATCATCTTTTTTTTGTTTGAATTGAATGTGTTCTTTGTTTATTTTGGACATTAACCCTTTAACAGAGGGGTCCCCAGGCTCTGGTATCTGCCTGATGATCTGAGGTAGAGTTGGTGTAATAATAATAAAAATGAAGTGCTAGTAAATGTAATGCTCTTGAATCATCCTGAAACCATCTTCCCCCTGTCCTGCCCAGTCCCTGGAAAAATTGTCTTCCACAGAACCAATCCCTGCTACCAAAAATACAGGGACCACTCTTTTAATAGAAATACTGTTTGCCAATATCTTTTTCCATTCAGCAGGTTGCCTTTGCTTTTTGTTGATAGTTTCTTTCACTGTGCAGAAGCTTTTTAGTTTGATGTAGTCCTGTTGTTTAATTTTGCCTTAGTTCCCTTACCTAAAGAGACAGATCTTCCAAAATATTGCCAAGACTGATGTCAAAGAGCATACTGCCTATGTTTTCTTCTAGGATTTTTATGGATTTGGGCCTTACATTTAAGCCTTTAATGCATTTTGAGTTTCTTTTTGTGTATATTGTGAGAAAATAGCTGAGTTTCATTCTTTTTCATGGTTTGATTTTTCCAACACCATATAATGAAGAGGCTATCTTTTTTTCATTTTATATTCTTGCCTTCCTTGTTGTAGGACAAACGTCCATGTAAGTGTGGGTTCACATCTGGACTCTATATGTTTCATTGATCTATTTGTCTGTTTTTGTTCCAGTACCATATTATTTTGATTACTTTCGCTTTGTAATATAGTTTGAAATCAGGGAGTATGATATTGCCAGCTTGTTTTTTCTCAAGATTGTTTTGGCTATTTTGGATCTCTTGTATTTTCATACACATTTTAGAATTATATGTTCTAGTTCTGTGAGAATTACCATTGGTATTTTGATAGGGATTGCATTGAATATGTAGGCTACCTTGGTAAGATAGTCATTTTAACAATATTAATTCTTCCAAATTCATGAGCACCATGTATCTTTTCATTTATTTTTGCTGCAATCAATTTCTTTTATCAATATCCTATAATTTTTTTGAATAAAGATCTTTTACTTGTTTTACTTCTTTGTATATTTATTCCTAGGTATTTTATTCTTTTGAGGCAATTGTAAATAATGCTATTTTGTTAATTTCTTTTATGTATAGATTGTTTTTAGTGTATGCAAATGCAAAGGATTTCTAATATATTCATTTTGTATCCTACAACTTTGCTGAATTTATTCATTAGTTCTAATAGCTTTTTGATGGCATCTTTAGGATTTTCTATACATCTGCAAATAGTGACAGTTTTAGTCTTCCTTTGCCATGTGTATTTCTCTAATTCTTTTTCTTGTGTGATTGCTGTGGCTAGCACTCCCAGAGCTATGTTGGGGAAAAGTGGTGATAATGGGTATACTTTTTTTGTTCCTGATCTATATTATTAAATTTGGTTTGCTATTTTGTTGAGGATTTTTGCTTTTTTTCTTTTTTTTGTATCCATGACATTGACTACGTTTTTTTTTTTTTTTTCCTTCATGTGTGTTGTCAGTGTCTGGTTTTAGTATTAGGGTGGTGCTGATCTTATAGACTGAGTTCAGAAGGCCGCAGAATATATTTCTTCATCATTTTTTTTTAATCACTTGAAAGCTGCTAATTTGCCTTTGAATATTTGATAGAATTCACCTGTGATGCCTTCTGGTTCTTGACTTTAATTTTTTGGGAAATAAATTCATTTATTTTTTATTATTAATACTGATTAAATTTCATTACTTCTAATATGTTTATATTTTCTCTTACTTCTTGATTCAATCTTGGGAGATCGCACATTTCTAGAAATTTATTTGATTTGTTTATGTTGTTAATTTTATTGATGTAAAATTGCTCATAGCAATCTCTTAAAATCCTTTATATTTCTGTGATGTTGGTTGAAACTGTTCTTTTGCATCTGATTTTATTTCTTTGGGCACTCTTTTTATTGATGAGTCTGGCTAAAGTTTTATTGATTTTGTTTATTTTCGAAGAACAAACTTTTAGTTTCATTGACTTTTTTCTATTTTTTAAGTCTTGTTCACTTATTTTTTCTCTGACTTCTTTCATTCTACTAACTTTGAGTTTTGTTTGTTCTTATTTTTCTAGTTCCTTTAGATGTAAGGTTAGGTTGTTTATTTGATATTTTTCTGTTTCCTGAAGTAAGGTAAACTTACATCACTATAAACTTCCCTCTTAGAATTGTTTTCACTGTGTCCCATTAATTTGGGATTGTTGTGCTATCATTTTCATTTGTCTCCATATCAGTTCAGTTCAGTTCAGTCACACAGCTGTGTTCAACTCTTTGTGACCCCATGGACTGCAGTGTGCCAGGCCTCCCTGTCCATCACCAACTTCTAGAGTTTACTCAAACTCATGTCCATCAAGTCAGTGATGCCATCCAACCATCTCATCCTCTGTCATCCCTTTCTCCTCCTGCCTTCCATCTTTCCCAGCATCAGGATCTTTTCCAATGAATCAATTCTTCACATCAGGTGGCTAAAGTATTGGAATTTCAGCTTCAATATCAGTCCTTCCAGTGAAAACTCAGGACTGATTTCCTTTAGGATGGACTGGTTGGATCTCCTTGCAGTCCAAGGGACTTTCAAGTGTCTTCTCCAACCCCACAGTTTAAAAGCATCAGTTCTTCAGTGCTCAGCTTTCTTTATAGTCCAGCTCTCACATCCATACATGACTACTGGAAAAACCATCTACATCTACTTCTAGTGCCATATATTAAAAAAAAAAAATCTTTTTGAAGTTTTTCAGTTAACAATTCGTTATTTAGTAGCATATTGTTTATGCTCCAAAGTGTATATGGTTTTTGCATTTTTTTCACTTGTAGTTAATTCTAGTGACATTACATTGGAAAAAGATGTTTAATATTATTCCAGTCTTCTTAAATTTACCAAGGGTTGTTTTGTGGCCTAGTATGTGATTTATATGCTTCTCTGATAGCTCAGTTGGTAAAGAATCTGCCTGCAATGCAGGAGACCCTGGTTCAATTTCCCTGGAGAAGGGAAAAGCTACCCACTCAAGTATTCTGGCCTGCAGAAGTCCGTGGACTGTATAGTCCCTGGGGTGGCAAAGAGTCAGACACAATTGAATGACTTTCACTCACGCATGTGATTTTTCCTCAGAATGTTCCAAGTACACTTGAAAAGAACATGTGTTTTGCTGCTTTTGAATGGAACATCTATCTATCAAGTACATCTGGCTTAATGCATTAATAAATGTTTCCTTATTGATTTCTGTCTGGATTATCTGTCTGTTCATGTAAGTCAAGTGTTAAATCCCCTGCAATTACTGTGTTACTGTCAATTTCTCTTTTTACATGTGATATTATTTTCCTTATATATTTAGGTGATCTTTGTTAGGTTCATACATAGTTACAATCTTTATATTTTCTTCTTGGATTGATTCCTTGATCAGTTTGTAATGTCCTTCTTTGTCCTTGCAACAGTCTTTGGTTTAAAGTCTATTTTGCCTGATTTAATTATTGCTTCTTTGGCTTTCTTTTTCTTTCTGCCTGTCTGTTTTTGGTTACTTGGCATCTGTGATCTTAGTTTCCAGACCTGTGCTCCCTGAAGTGGAAGTGCAAAGTCTTAACCATGGGACCTCCAGGAAGTCCCTAGCTATGCTTTCTTTTTCTTTACATTTGCATGGAATGCCATTTTTCATCCCCTCAATTTCAATTTTTGTGTTGGTCTTTAAAAAAAAAAAATCCATTTAGCTATTCTATGCCTTTTGACTGGACCATATAGTTCATTTACATTTAAAGTAATTCTATTATTGATAGGTATGTACTTAATGCATTTTGTTGATTATTTCCTGGTTGTTTTGTAATAGTTTTTTTTTTTCCTCTTCCTTTGTAATTTGATGACTATTTTTGTGCTCTCTTTGGATTCTTCTTTTTTTCTCTGTGCATATATTATAGGTTGTTGGTTTGTGTTATCATGTGGTTTGTATATAATATCATATATTATTGATATATTATTTTAAGTTGATGATCTCTTGAGTTGGAACACATTATAAAAACCCCATATTCTTGACATTTTTAATCCTCCCTCATGTTTAATGTTTTTGAAATCATGTTTCACATCTTTTTGTTTCATGCTTCTCTTAACTGCTTGTTATAGATATATTTTTGCTACTTTTGTCTTTTAACATTACTACTAGTATTACAAGTGATTTATCTACTACCTTTATGTATATTTACCTTGGTAATGAGATGTTGGAGAAGACTCTTGAGAGTCCCTTGGACTGCAAGGAGATCCAACCAGTCCATTCTGAAGGAGATCAACCCTGGGATTTCTTTGGAAGGAATGATGCTAAAGCTGAAACTCCAGTACTTTGGCCACCTCATGTGAAGAGTTGACTCACTGGAAAAGACTCTGATGCTGGGAGCGATTGGGGGCAGGAGGAGAAGGGGACGACCGAGGATGAGATGGCTGGATGGCATCACGGACTCGATGGACGTGAGTCTGAGTGAACTCTGAGAGATGGTGATGAACAGGGAGGCTTGGCGTGCTGCAATTCATGGGGTTGCAGAGTCGGACACAACTGAGTGACTGAACTGAACTGAGCTGAATGAAATTTTTCCTTTCATAATTTTAATATTTATAGCTGTGATCTCTTCTTCTTAGATGTGTAACATTACTTGTAAAGCTACCTTAGTGATACTGAACTCTTTTAGTTTTTGTTTATATGTACAACTCATTATCTAGCGTTCAACTCTGAATCATAGCCTTGATAGTATAATGTTAGTTATAGGGTTCTTTTTTCTTTCATCACTTTGAAAATATCATGCCACCCTAAGTCAGCTCATAGTCTTATGGGAATTCCCTTGTACGTGACTAGTTGCTTTTTTCTTTCTGCTTTTAAGACTTTGTCCCATTTTTAAGTTCTGCCATTTTAATTATAATGTGTCTTGTTGTGTATCTCTTTGAATTGATCTTGTTTGGGACTCTTTGTGATTCTTAAACCTGAACATCTGTTTCTTTCCCTATGTTAGGGAAATTTTTAGCTATTATTTCTTCAAATAAGTTCTCTGTCCACTCCTTCTCTCTCTTCTCTTTCTAGGGTGTCTTTAAGGAAAATGTTAAGTATGCTTGATATTGCCCAAGAGTTCTCTTTAACTATCCTCATTTTAAAAACTTCTTTTTACTTATTATGTTCAATTTGGATGCTTTCCATCACTTTGTATTCTGGTTTGCCAATCTATTACCCTGCATCATCTAATCTAGTGTTTATTTCTTCTGGTGTGCTTTTTATTTTAGTAATTATGTTCTTCAGCTTTGTTTGGAATTCTTCATTAAAATTGTACTGTATTCATCTACTCTTCTCCTGAGTTTATTGAGCATCTTTATGAGCATTCCTTTGAACTCCTTATCAGATAGACTGCTTTTCTCCACATTGTTTATTTCTTTTTCTGGGTGTCATCATTTCTTTCATTTGGAACATATTCCTCTGTTTCTTAATTTTGATTATTATTTATTTCACTAGACTATAGATATCAAGGGAGCAGGAATCATGCTTGCTCTTGTATGCCCAGTACCTAAACAACTACCCAGCATGGGTAATTGCACTATATTTTTTGATTGATTATACTTGAAATGCTTTGCCCTTTATCTACCCTTCCCTTATGTAATTTTTATGAAGAAAACATTTTAATCTGTCATTATGGCAGAACATTTTCTCATTTTATGGAATAATCTGACCATATCTGCAAAGAACAAATTGTACAAGATGGTTAACAGAACATGTGTAAATGATTTATTAATTACAAATATCCTTTGGGTGTTCATCATTCAAGTCAGATACAGACTTACCTTTGAGATATTATGAGTTTGGTTCCAGAGCACTGCAATAAAGTGAATATCAAAATGAAGAAAGTCATATGAAGTTTTTGGTTTTTCAGTGCATGTAAAAGTTATGTTTATCATATATTATAGTAAATTAATGTGTAATACCATTATGTTAAAAAAAACTCATGTATATACCTTAAAGATGCTTTATTGCTAGAAAATGTTAACCATCTTCTGAGCCTTCAGTCAGCTGTAATCTTTTTATAATAGTAACATCAAAGATGACTGACCATGAATAACCATAACAAATATAATAATAATGTAGTTTGAAATATTGCAAGAATTACCAAGATGTGACACAGATACATGACATGAGTAAAATCTGCTTGAAAAATGATGTCAATAGACTTGTTTAATACAAGGTTGTCATAAATATTCAATTTTTAAACAACACAATATTTGATAAGCATAATAAAGTAAAGCTCACTAAAGTGATATATGTTTGTATTTGTGTTGTCTAATTCTCATTGATATTTTTGTTTTCCTATTCAGTGATAAAACTAAACTTTTATTCTTTATTGTTAAAAAGAGTCAAGCATCGTTAGTTCTTGGTTTTACTTCTAGTTTTATATGTGACTTTGGGTAAGTCATAAACTGGAACCTAAGCTTTGTCAGCTGTGGAATGGAAAAACTCACATGACAATATAGCTTTTTTTTCTATAGAATGTTATGAGAAAAATAATAATTATATATATATATATAACACCTTAACAAAAATATTAATGTATTAATGCACACATGTATTTCTCTTGGTCTGACTGTGTATATTGTTAATATTTAAGTAATAGAGAATGATTATATAAAAATTATACAAAATGATATGACTATTAAGTGGCACTTTGTAATGTACCAAGCCTTGAGCTAAATGCTTCACATATATTTTCTTATTTAATTTTTACAAACATGAGTTAATTATTTTTCCTTTCTCTATTTGTACCCTTCCTGACAAGCTCCCACCCTGCCCTCAACACACATTCTTTCTTGATCTCAGTCCATGAAATAAGGCGTTATACCCATCACTCCACTGAATTCTTTCTTCCCAGAATCACTGATGGCCTCTATCTTGACAATGGTCAATTCTTTTGTCATCTTATTCAGTACATTTGTAGCATATGACAGTAAGTCATTTTCTTTTTCTTGAAGCATTTCATTTGCTTGGATCTAAGAAATTCTCCTCCTATAATTTTCATTCATTTGTCTCATTTTCTTGACTTCTAAATATTGGAGACCCATAGAGATTAGACCCGGAATCTCTTTTCTTTACAATTTCAGCATACTTCTATAGTGATTTCACTCAGTTCTCCTGGCTCAAATATATTTATACTCTAATAATGAGCAAATTTTATGATCCATTCTTGACCTCTTTCCTGAATGTATACTTGTACATCCAATGGTCAACTGAATATTCCCACATGGATGCTGAATTAGTATCTCTAACTAAACTTTATATAATTCGTCTTTCTTTTTACCAGTTCATTATCCAGTCTCTTTTCATTCAGTTACTTAGACCCCAAACTTTGAAGTCACTTTTAGTTTCTTTCTCACAATTCAAATCTATTTCCAGACGTTAGGTTCCATCTATTTCCAAATACATGATGATTCTAATCCCTTTGGGTGCTTCCAAGTGTCATCTTCCTGTTTGAAGTCACCACCATGTCTCACCTTCACTGTTGCGATTGCTTTTTCTTGGTTTCCCGCATCTACCCCCTGGTCCTGTTCTTCACATAAGACCCATAGCAATCTTCTCAAAACATAAATTGCATCGTGATACTCCCCTACAAAAAGCGTCCAGTGATTTCCCATCATAGAATAAAATCCAAAATCATACTATAGTGTATCAGTTCCTACAAGAGATAATCCCTGTCTACTTTTCAAATTCAGCTCATGAGTCAGTGAGCATCAACCTCACAGATCTCGTTGATTTTTCTCAAATTCACTGGAGTATTCCAGACTGGGGATGCTTCCATTTGCTCTTGCCTTTGTTTAGGACACTCCTTTACAGGTATTCACGTGAATCACTGATTCATAGCGTCCAGATCTCTGCTCAAATGGCACCCCCTCAGAGGCGTTATTGGCCCCTACATGTGTCTGATCACAATCAGCTTATTCAGAATTGTTTCTTTTGGACCAATTATTGCTGAGATGATATTCCATTTTAATTTTTTAATTATAAGCTGCTTGAGGGTAGTTCTTCATAGTATCCTTACTGTCTAAAACAGTGCTTGGCATATGATAGTTTTTATTTTTGGAGAACATTCTACTATCAATGAGACTTATCCCTGGTGGCTCAGACGGTAAAGTGTCTGTCTACAATGCTGGAGACCTGGGTTTGATTCCTGGGTCGAGAAGATCTGCTGGACAAGGAAATGGCAATCCACTCCAGTACTATTGCCTGGAAAATCCCATGGACAGAGGATCCATGGGGTCGCAAAGAGTTGGACACGACTGAGCAACTTCACTTTCTACTATCAAACCTTCTGTTTCCTTCTTCAGTAGGAAAAGTAACAGAGATTCATAGTAGTCAAGTCATTTTTTAAGATCATGTTATTATTAAAGGATGAGATTTGAATACTGATCTGAGAATAAACCTCACACTTTTAGTCACTATGCTGTACTATAGTCTACTGTTATATTATATTGTTTTCACTCCATTTGCAATTATCTTGAAAACTCAGGATGCCAAAAATCCATAACTATTTTGTTACAGTTGTCAGAATATTTATATGTGTGCTAACATTTCAGTGTTTGTTGCCTTTCAGGGTTTTAGGTCCACACACATCTACACTCAACAGCTTACATTTCAGCTTCCCTAAAGGGAGGTTTAAAAAGGAGAGAAATACCTTCCAAAACACACTGATGCAAATTGTTAAAAACAATCAATGATGCATCACTGAAAATTGCATAAATGTACCATCCTAGGAATTTCAGGCTATAAGGTGAAGTGAGAGAGTCAGGTGACTTTTATCTCTTTGATCTCACATTCAAGTTCTGCATAGGCCTGAAGCAGTGCTTAAACCATAACACCTCTACGAGAGGAGCTATTGACTTCAGCATTAGAGGAGCCCTGATGCCAGTTACTGAAGTCAGGTTTTACTGGTTTTATTTATTTATTTTTTTTACCACTAAGAAGATTTCTCTAAAAGGAAGCCTGGCAATTGTCTTTTTAAGATGCTCTTAAGAAATGCTACATTTCCTCCTTTTTAACCATTACTCCATTTCATTTTGTCCTCAGTTAAATAAAAACTTGATTAAGGAAGCCAAAGCATGTAACATGTCAATTTTGCCTGGGTTTGTGTCAATGTTTGCATGGAAGCTGAGATACCAGTCCTTGCTATCTGATGCCGAAAGTTGAGTATTTGAAAACACCTGAAAGAGTGTCACTTTTCTATGAAACACAGTAATAGTTAACATTTATGAGACCCCAGTTCTATCTCTACTAGTTATGTAACCCTGTTTACATCACCAAACTTCTTTTTTGTCTGTCAGTTTCCTAATCTGTAAAGAGGGGAGGATACTAGGACTAATCTCATGGTGTTTGGATGAGGTTAGCTGAGATGATGTCGAGCACTTCAGTAGTTTCTAGCACGGTGTAAGGACTATTATAATGCATGCATGATGGCTAGATCAGGGTTTCCTATTCTTGGCACGTTGGCCTTTTGGATCAGATAATTCTTTATTCTTGGATGCTGTCTTGTGTGTTATAGAATGTCCACAGCATCCACAAACTTTTACCTACTAGATGACAGTTAACACCGAACCCCTCCTGAGTCATGATAACCAAAAATGTCTCCAGACATTTGCAGATGTCCCTTGCGGGCAAAATAACCCTGTGTTGTGAACTACTGTACTAGACTAATGCTTTGCATGTGTGTTTTCACAACAAGATTCTACGGTAGGAACAAATGAGGAAAGTAGACTTTAGGACCGTAAGTATTTACACAGCTGAAGGACTGGGCTGTTACTAGAATCTGACAGTGCCTGACAACAAAGCTTTGATGGCATATTAGTTATTGTCTTTAATTGATGAGTTGTTCCTGTGCACAATGCCAAGCTGTCAACAGTCCACTGCATTTCTGCTGTCCCCTATCCAGGAATATGCAGTATGTTCATTCATTAGTCGTGTCCGACTTTTTGCCCCATGAACCGCAGCACGCCAGGCCTCCCTGTCCATCACCAACTTCTGGAGCCTACTCAAACCAATGTCCATTGAGTCGGTGATACCATCC
The DNA here is from genome assembly GCA_006410875.1 of Neotragus pygmaeus. Classification (NCBI taxonomy): domain Eukaryota; kingdom Metazoa; phylum Chordata; class Mammalia; order Artiodactyla; family Bovidae; genus Neotragus; species Neotragus pygmaeus. The sequence continues at coordinate 12,928 of SJYV01023265.1, read as the reverse complement.
AACCATCTCATCCTCTGCAGTCCCCTTCTCCTCCTGTCTTCAAACTTTCCCAGCATCAGGGTCTTTTCCAATGAGTCAGCTCTTCGCATCAGGTGGCCAAAGTATTGGAGTTTCAGCTTCAACATCAGTCTTTCCAATGAAAACCCGGAACTGATTTCCTTTAGGATGGACTGGTTGGATCTCCTTACAGTCTAAGGGACTCTCAAGGGTCTTCTCCAACACCACGGTTCAAAAGCATCAATTCTTCAGTGCTCAGCTTTCTTTATAGTCCAACTCTCACATCCATACATGACCACTGGAAAAACCATAGCCTTGAGTAGACAGACNTTGGATCTCCTTGCAGTACAAGGGACTCTCAAGAGTCTTTTCCAACACCACAGTTCAAAAGCATCAATTCTTTAGCGTTCAGCTTTCTTGATGGTCCAACTCTCACAGCCATACATGACTACTGGAAAGATCATAGCTTTGACTAGACAGACCTTTGTTGGCAAATAATGTCTCTGCTTTTTAATGTGCTATCTAGGTTGGTTATAACTTGTCTTCCAAGGAGGAAGCATCTTAATTTCATGGCTTCAGTCACCATCTGCAGCGATTTTGGAGCCCAGGAAAATAAAGTCTGTCACTGTTTCCACTGTTTCCCCGTCTATTTGCCATGAAGTGATGGAACTGGATGCCATGATCTTAGTTTTTTGAATATTGAGCTTTAAGGCAGCTTTGTGTATGTGTGTGTGTGTCCATTTGTACCTATATAATTTGAATTTGAGCCATTTCTTAAACAACCTAATCAATCATAAAACATTGTAATCATAATGTATATTAAACATGATGAGTAAGATTAAATATTAAGAAATTCCTTACATTGAGTGTTTGGTAAAAAACGCAGATGAGAGTTTTCTGGACAAAATTGGTTACTAACATGACAGACACAGCAGACAAACATGTACTTTTAAAGTCCTGAGTTATTGTAATATATATAGTCACTGAATGTTAATCTTAATTTCAGGTTGTCATTCAGGTTTGCATCCTTAACGCCTCATTTCTCTGGTGGCTTTGAAAGGTGCTGTATTAGAGATTGTCACTTGGAGGCTTGAGGCACCTGGAGTTACTGTAGTATGACTGACGTGAGCATTGAACGGTCCTTCATAGTCTCTGCCAGCAGGCCTTTATCCTGAGTAAAGGGAGTAGATTAGATAATTGGATGGTTCAGCAACAATTCATGTATGTGTATTTGATGGAAGCAAAAACATGTGTTCAAGAATGCAAATTTGAGGATGAACTCTGTTTGCCGTGGAAAGAACGTTGGAACTGGGGTTTGGAGACTTAAGTTTAAGCCTAGCTTATCCTCTTACTAAGGTGATTCACTTAACCCTTCTGGACCTCAGTCAATTCACTGTAAATGAAAAGGATCCTGTAGTAAAGGTCCCTTCCAATTCTGCAATTCCATTATCAAACATTTCACAAACTCATAGACCCTTCTGAAGATGAAATAAAGTCTTAGAATAAGTTATTCCTCTTCTGTACTATGTAGTGTAAGGTAAGCCTTTGCTATAATTTTTTCGACAATAGTATTATAAATACATGATGCCTGTCCCCAAGTGCTTCCCCAAAGTGGATGGTAATATAACTGAAGACAGAGCTGTACATAGAAAATAATAACTTATTCTATCATCTTGAGGAAGCAAAGGTAGGGATCCCTTAGAGACATTTAGGGTAACTTGGTACTATCTCTAATCTAACTTGATGCATGAGTTATTGGACTGTAAATGATACTTCCTATGGTGCCACTCTCCTCTAATTTCTAAATCTCACACTTCGTTGTTTTCCACCAACAACTATCTCTGGTTGGATTCAACTTCTCTTTATTCATCTTGCTAATTATATCTAATCTGTACAATCAACTGAACAATAGAGAATGAAAGCACAGTATTTTTAACATTTGATGACCATAGCCCATCAAATAGCTACAGCAATGCATCCATCCTGGCCTCTGTCTACCACTGAAAGCAGACTACTGATAAAGAAGAAACAAATTAAAGAAGAAATAAAATAAATAGTGTTCATGATCCCATGAATATTAAAAAGAAAATAAATACTCTGAACAATTATATGTCCATAAATTTGATAACTTTGATGAAACTGACCAATTTCTTAAAAGACAAACAGCAAAACTCTCACAGTCTCTTGCCCTCCTAAACCAGAATAGATAATGCAATTAGCAAAGCATCAGACAGCCCACTAGCTGGTAAGAGCAAGGGTTTGGGGTAATTCAATGTCTCTTAATAGTTTAGGGAATCTCTGGTCACACCTTTTCACTCATCATCAACCATGTTGGTTAGCTTGCTTTCAAGTCTATTAATTGAGACTCTCTCTGTGCTTATAATCTTGGAAAATCTCAGCATTATTTAGCCAAATTTTGACCTTCTCATCATCCTCTTCTTGTGAAACTGGACTTTTCTCTCTGTACCCTTAGTTGTTGATAGAGGTCCTGCCATAGCAGATTGATGAACCAGACCCAAGATGCCTTCTGTAGCTTCATTTCAACAGCTCTGGCTCCCCCACCATCTTATTGCTGTAAATAATAAATCCAACCATCACAATACTAGACTTGCTAACCATGGATTTCTTGGAGGTGGTAAGCAAGCAATTGCATGGATTGCTTGCTAACCAGGGATTCCTTGGGAATTATAGTTTCCAACTAGAGCAATTTTTTTTTTCTTCCTCCTTGTCTGTCTTTATTGTTTTCCTTTCTCCTGGTCCATCATGAAAATCTCTTGTTATTACATAGTGTCTCTTTTTCTATCTTTAGGTAAAGTAGGAAGAAAAAAGCATTTAACAACTAGTTGGAGGTATGTCATAGTCATTAAGAGAGGCATAACATTAGAGGTGGACCTAGCTTAGATATCTGATTTCATAATGGTATAAAGAACTTGGACCATCACTCATCCTTTTTATTTTCTTAAGCTGAATCTGAGGATACAAGATTCAATTTAACAGGGATGCTATAAAGATTAAATGAGATGACATATATAAAAACATAGCACAGAAGTTACCATAAACATTCAATAAATAGAAATTAACATAAAACTTGAACTGGCATTTGCTTTACAGATACCTCTATCGTCTACTGGAAGCATTTTAATTGGATCAATCCTGCTCCTCCCATTCCTCTTATCTTCCATATTATATAGAATTGAAAAGGCTTTCAGGGACCAAGCCTTTCCCTTTTCTTGAGGAAATACTGCTTAATATCCCATGTATTATCGAAAGCAGAGTCAGGACTAGACCTCAGGTCTACACTCTCAGGGTAAAGGATCTGGGAGGCTGGTTTCGCTTGATGGGTATTTGGGAGCATTGAGTATTAGTGCACTCTTCTCTCTTGTCTGAAGCTAAAGTAGGGCATAGGTCCCTCCAGCCATGTATTTTGCTGGATCTCATGTAAGAAAGAGTAGAAAGCAGCAGAGAGTCAAAGGGGAAAAGAAAGTGCCTTGGTTCTTGGGCTGTCACAAATGAAAGAAAACAAAGAAAACGCCGTCTCCGATGCAAAATCCATTAATAGAGCTCTGAAATATATTAGCCAATTATACTTTCCTCAAGCAGCTTGGGAAGCTTCTCCAAAGAATCTTATCAACACAATCAGCTACTAAGTAAAACAGTTGCACTAGTGCCAATATACATTTGAGTATGAAGGACTGAAAATTCTAGGATTTAGTCCAAGACTAACTTTAATCAGGAAACTAATTTTAATTTTCAAATGGGAATAATGGAAAGAGAAAAGAAGAAAACTGAAGCTAAATGGTTGAAAATTAGATGGGATGTTGAAGGCTATAGAAAGCTGGCAAAGTGAACTTGGCTTTCATTTCACACATAGACCAATTGCCTAAGCTTAGAATGAGTCTTCAGTGGCAAAATGCCCTGGGCTGCCTGGCCTTTCTATCTCTGATTGTGTGTGGAATCCATTCTACAATGATCTTCATTATGGTTAAAGCACAGAACTTCCTCATGATTAGCTCCTCTGCATGGGTCCCCCTCTGAGTAGGCTGAGTCAGATGTTGTCAGAACACTGAGATTATTACCGTCCGTCATTCTTACCAGAGGTGTATCAGAATCTTATTAGAGGGAACAACCTAGTATCTTCCCCATATCTCTTCCATCACATATTGGCAGCTTGGCTCCCACAGGCCTGCCCAACACTATCTCAGGCTTGAGGACATTCCTGTCCTACGATGGAGAGAACTGGTGAGTTCCCACTCTAGGAGCTGGGAAGCCTCCCACCAACCCAGCCTGACATCAGTTTTGAATTAGACCTGGACCCCAGCCCCAGGAAGATTTTTCACTATACTTGTGATCCAAGGTTTCCTAATCTCTTTCAGTTCCACTTTCAGCAATGCCTCGGTTCTTCTCTCCAGCTTGAGATGCTTCACCTCCACCATTCTCACTATAGAAACTGGCTGTGCTCTTACCAGCCCTTCTGGAGAATCGTCCCTGGATCTTGCCCTGGTCTGAGGTCAGGTCTCTCCAGTAAATACCACACTCTGATTGTGAACCCAGGACCATACCACTCCCTATGATGCTGTGCACCATTTCCTTGACAGATATCCAATTGACTCCTCAGGCTCCAGTCTGCCCGAGCCGCTGTCTCCAGCTCTTAGCCACCATCTCTAGCTCTTAGCCACCCTCTTTCCTATTACTTTCTCCTTTGGTCTTCTCCTGACTATCCATTTCATCTGCCCAAAGCCCCCCTGTCCTACTTGTCTAAGCATCACAAGCTCTGATAGTAGCCTCTTCAAGTCAGATTTTTTCCACCTTCACAAAGGATAAATAATAAATCCTAGTGCATTGTGGCATCTGGTCCCATCACTTCATGGGAAATAGATGGGGAAACAGTGGAAAAAGTGTCAGACTTTATATTTTTGGGCTCCAAAATCACTGCAGATGGTGACTGCAGCCATGAAATTAGAAGACGCTTACTCCTTGGAAGAAAAGTTATGACCAACCTAGATAGTATATTCACAAGCAGAGACATTACTTTGTTGACTAAGGTCTGTCTAGTCAAGGCTATGGTTTTTCCTGTGGTCATGTATGGATGTGAGAGTTGGACTGTGAAGAAGGCTGNGAAAAGTTATGACCAACCTAGATAGTATATTCAAAAGCAGAGACATTACTTTGTTGACTAAGGTCCGTCTAGTCAAGGCTATGGTTTTTCCTGTGGTCATGTATGGATGTGAGAGTTGGACTGTGAAGAAGGCTGAGCACCGAAGAATTGATGCTTTTGAAGTGTGGTGTTGGAGAAGACTCTTGAGAGTCCCTTGGACTGCAAGGAGATCCAACCAGTCCATTCAGAAGGAGATCAACCCTGGGATTTCTTTGGAAGGACTGATGCTAAAGCTGAAACTCCAGTACTTTGGCCACCTCATGCAAAGGGTTGATTCACTGGAAAAGACTCTGATGCTGGGAGGGATTGGGGGCAGGAGGAGAAGGGGACGACCGAGCATGAGATGGCTGGATGGCATCACAGACTCGATGGACGTGAGACTGAGTGAACTCCGAGAGGTGGTAATGAACAGGGAGGCCTGGCATGCTGTAATTCATGGGGTCGCAAAGAGTCGGACACGACTGAGCGATTGAACTGAACTGATCCTTGTATGTCAAATACAGAAAACAATGGTATGTCCCAGCATAGCTGTGAGTTGATGACACTGACTATTTAAGTGCTCAGCACACAGTTGGGCACAGAATGAAACAAAAAATAACTGCTTTGAGCTTCCCAGAAGGACCTTGAATGCCAGGTGCTTTTATTACTATCAGCTTTTAAGGGAGACTATGATAACCAAATGGAAGAGACTTGCTCATGTGTGGCTTAGAACAACTAGTTTACCTATTTGATGGCCACCTAGGATCCTAATTATAGTCTCTGAATGGGATATGATGTGTAGAATGAAGTAACAACATATATGCACATGCAGGGATTTATTGGCACATACACACGTACATGCAATGCATACAGCTGCATATACATATACTCATGTGAGCACCTGTGTGAGTATACCTGCTTCTTACCTCCTATTTTCTACAGCTGATAAGTGTCCCAGATACCCCAAACCATCTCCTCTTTCTAATTTGGAGATAGTGTCGTAGAATGAGGGTGGGGCCGCTGACCAGTGAATTAGGAGGCTCAGTTTCTAACTCCAACTCTGATGGTAATGTGAGGGGCAACCCTGATGACTCACTGTTTTTCTGGGCTTTGGTTTTCTCATTTTCATATCGAAGAATTTGATATAGAAAGTCTTTGAGCAAAGTTTTAGTTCTGAAGCCTATGATCACGCATTATCCAAACAGCAGCATGTGTATCAAATAAAGAAACAACCTTTTCAGGGTAGGCTCATGGCTGTATATCCTGGGTTGTGCAGTAGAGAAGGGCAGGGCACGGGAGCTGGCTGCAGACCCATGGGCCCACATTTCTCCCAGATTTCTGGCCACAGAAAAGACTGGTCTCTCAGCTATGGCCCCTGCCTTACAATTCAGAGAAGCACAGTGTTCCAGGAAAGCCCTGGGGCCTGGGGGGCAGGAAACCCAAGGCTGTCTTGCCCACCCCCTTTTCCCCTCTCTGCCCCTCAACAAGTCTCACGCAGCTGCTCTGGTATCAGGCAGCAGTGGTTCTCATTAAATCAAACCTCATCCTAAAACAAGTCTTAAAAATCACGCAAACAAACTCCTCCTCCCCTTCTGATTCTCATCCAGTAACTCCCAGAGTCACCCTCACTCTATCTGTTTGGGTACTGACACTGCTTTTCTCCCTCGAGATTAGCCAGCAAGACTTTATCTGCTCTTCTAATCCCCTCCATTCCTCACAGAAAGTCTGCCTCTTTGGATCCACCTTTGCTTTCTTGCGGGATACACTCCTTCTTGCCTCCAGCTCTTGATCTGAGTCTAGGCCTGGCTCCTTCTTAGCACCTTTCTGCTTTGGTTGGATCTGTCCACCTGAAAGCTGCACATCCTTTCTGCTTCTCCCCTGTGTACTCGGCACCCACTTGTCCTGCAGGCCTTCTCCCCTGGGCCCCAGGTGACACCTTCCACCCCATAATTGGTTTTCTGGACCCACCTCATACACTCAGACTCAGGATCCTTGGTGGGGAAGACCTTAAGTATCTACATTTTTAAAAATGCTCCCGTACCTGGATTTACCAATTCTTGTTTTGGATCTTTCAAAATCCTCTCACTTTTACTATTTTAATTAACTCACTGATACCCGGAGGACTGCCTCTGTGGGTTCTATGCTGAATGATGGGTAGAAAAAACATGATATGGTGTGAAAAGTGAAAAAGGTGAAAGTGCGGCAGAAATACAAGGAGGGCGTGATTCTTAGTTTCTAAGAATGAGGTTAAGTTTGGAGACATCTCCACTGTGGAAGCGACATTCAGCCTGATTTCTCATGTATGAGTAGGACTGGGGAAGTGGGGAGGAGGGGAGCACCTCAAACAGAGCAAAACCCACGCAAAGGCCAGAGGGCAGGTGTACCTGATGTGCTGAGAGGAGGACGCGTGGTCTAGCATTAGACTGGGTAGGACAGAAGGGGCAGGAATCATCTTATACTGCCTCTTCAGAAGTCTTCAGTTTCTTATCTCTCAACTAGTTTCACTGAAGAGTTAATTTCAGAAAGAACCTCTTGACGAAGTACTAACATATCATCAAGACAGTTAATTGGGGCTGCTTCCTGGTTTCTACAGGAAAACAAACAAAACACCACCTGACCTGATGAAGGGAAACGATGGCATTCAGAGGGTTTCAGGTAAGAGCAGGACTCCCCAGCACTTCTGACGCTTGAGGCTGGACAACCTTCCGCTGTGGGGCTGTCTGAGTGCTGTAGGGCGTTTAGCAGCGGCCTTGGCCTCTACCATGCCATACCGGTTCCTCTTTTCCAAATGACAATCAAAAATATGTCTCAAGATAGGGCCAAATGTCCCATGAGAGCGGGGCTGAGGAGTTAAAATCATCCCTGGTTGAGAACCACTGAAATAAAGAAAAAGATCAGGAGCTTTGAAGTCAGTCTCTGGTCTACTTCTTGACATGATACTAGCTTTGTGATGGTGGAAATGTTACTCTTTCTCTCTTCAGCTTCCTCATGTATAGAATGGGAAATAACTTCTGCCTTGCAGGATCATCATGAGAAGCAACAGATAAAGTATGTGAAGTGTTAGCCACAGTACTTGGCACATGGAAGGTAAGAAACAGTTACAGTAACAGTGGTACCAATAAGAGTAGTGGTTCTTGTTTTACTAGTGATGTTGTTGTTGTTGTTGTTGTTTTTAGGAATAAAGCCTCACTGAAGTTTGAAAGTTCCAACAACTAAATAAATTCCACTTTATCAAGAAGCAATTGTGTCCTAAGTCACTTCAGCGACCTAAGGACTATAGCCTGCTTGGCTCCTCTGTCCATGGGATTCTTCAGAGTGGGTTGCCATTTCCTTCTCCAGGGGATGCTTCCGACCCAAGGATTGAACATGCATCTCTTATTATGTCTCCTGAGTTGACAGGCAGGTTCTTTATCACTAGCTCCACCTGGGAAGCCCGAGAAGATTATAGGGCAGGAAATGTTGCAATTACATTACAGATATCACTTGCTCTAAGAATCCTTTCACAATTCTTCAAGTCTCAATTTTGGGCCCATTCCATATTTTCACAATGCCTTATATACTTGGAATGTATAACTGTGTTGTGTATTTAATGTTTATTTTCACTATTAGTAGATACAAGTACCCAGAAGTTTAATTCTCTCTCATATTTACCTGTTAAACCCCCATCAACTATAGAGTGAGTCATCCATAAATATTTATCAAAATAATTTCTTTTTTTGATACTTGCTACTTTCTTATGTGCTATTTTTTAACTTTTTGTTTTATATTGGAGTATAGTTGAGGGCAAATGCAAGCCTAGGCTGGATCATACTGTAACAAATATGCATTCCATAAGGCACAGTGATTGTAAGTGTGGAATCAAATAGCATGGGTTTAAGTCATGAATTTACCACTTGTTAACCATGTAACTTTGGGTATGTGAGGTAGTCTTTGTGAGCTTCATTGTTTTATTTAATAAAGGAAACAAAATATTAGTGTGTATAAAGCTGCTCTGAGAATCAGTATGGCTTCTAGAGTACTGACAATGGCGAGATGTAAAGTTGCAAGTTTTATTGCTCACTGGAATAAACCATGTTTTTTCTCTAAGAGGGCACTGAACCAGAAGTTCTTTTCACAAGATGGGCTAAACCAATTCTTCTGCAAAAAGACAGAAAGGAAGGAAGTGGAGAGCAGAGGGGAAGGGATGGGAGGAGAGGGAGAAATGAAAAATTCGCATTTTGGTTTGATTCTGCAACTCAAGTGATTTAAGCCAATTCAACATCTGGCCTAGATGAGCAATTTAAACCAAATCAACATCTGGCAAAGAAACCAGTATTTGGAATCAGAGTGATGCCAAACCAAGGCACTATGTTTGCTCCCGGAGAACACCTGCTAATGTGAGGGAGCACAAAGGACACGAGTTTCCAGACATCCCAGACTGGATCAGGGAGTGTTTAGCACAACCCTTTTACCTTGTGCAGACTTGAGCCAGGTACACCTACTGTGCAGGGACAGTTTCCTCTGTAATGGGAGCTTACCCTACTTCTCAGCTGAGTATCCATCCCTCATGGAGGGGATGCCATTCACTCATTCTGCTGCTAAGTCGCTTCAGTCGAGTCCAACTCTGTGCAACCCCATAGACGGCACCCCACCAGGCTCCCCCATCCCTGGGATTCTCCAGGCAAGAACACTGGAGTGGGTTGCCATTTCCTTCTCCAATGCATGAAAGTGAAAAGTGAAAGTGAAATCTCTCAGTCGTGTCCAACTCATCACTAAATATGCACGGTGTTAATCATCCTCTTACATGCAAAGCACTGTGTTGGTTGCTGAAATATAAGAATGAAACGGCACGGGGCTTACTCTCAAAGAGTCCACAAACTTGGAAATGAGACAAATGAGACATCACACACAAATCTGGCTGATGTGTACAGTAATGGAGGCAAGTCTCAGACATCATGGGACTGAGAGAAAAGACCCCTTAAGTCAGCTTAGGGGAGTCAGGGAAGGCCCCCTGAGGAGATGGCCTGATTTCAAGATGTGAAGGACAATCAGAAGTTGCACTAGTAGAGAAGAAAAACTAGGGGAGGGGGGAGAGGGCCAGAGACAGGAATCAAGTTGTTATTGCCTTTCAGGACAGCTGGGCTGCCAGAGCCACGCACAGACCTGGAACCAAGTTAATACTATTTTTGTAAGCTAGAAAAATAGCAGCAGCAGGAGCCTTGGCCAGAACCACCCCCACAAAGAGCAAACAAAATCACTCCTATCTTCTGGCTGTCTGCTGGAGTACTTACTAACCAGCACCTTAAGTATGAAATGTCTCTTTATCTTTGATTTTTATTCTCACCAAGTCCTTCCTCCTCTTTTTCCAGAACTGGAAAAAGCAGGAGTTGAGCGGCACTTGCTTCTTTGATCTTTATCCTCCTGTTCCCAGGCTTCCCCGGAGACTGAGAGTCCAGGAGGCTTTCTCCAAAGCAGAATGTTGACTCCTTCTGCCAGTCAGAATGTGGGATCTGCGGCAGGTCACACCAGGTCAGCACTGGAAGGAACCGTAATTGTTCGGGGCTTGTGTGAGGCCTGGATGACATCCAATTCCAAAGCCAGATTCTTAACCTGACTCTTGGCAATCTCTCAGCATGGAGTTCATCTAATCAGATCTTGAGGTTGTTTCTGACCTCAACCTAAACAGAATCTTAAAGTAGGAAACCCTGCATTCCATGAAAGAGTTTTGGGGAAGGAAATATAGGGTAGAGATTCAAGGAAGGCAGATGATGTCCAGAAGCCTGGGTGGGGTTCTTCTCCAACTGCCTATGCAAAGGGAAGATAATTCTCCTGGATAATAACTAAAAGAACTTCCCTTAATAAGGCTCCTACTTTGTGCCAGGCACTGTGATTCCAGAGTGAGAAAAAATCAAAGGAAGATGCCTCCTTACTGCATGCCTGCTACGCGCCAGACGCTAAGCCAGATGCTCCACTTGTGTGCATCCTGGCATATCTATGAGGAGAGTACTGCTATCTCCTACTGCCTGAGGGGGAATTCAGAAATATGAAGAGGTACACAGGTAGAGAGAATATAAACATTTAAATCCAGAGCTTCAAACTCCATGTTCAGAGCCCTGATTACAGTATCACAATACATTTCAGGGGATGGTTGTCTCACACCAATACTGTTAAGTCACAAACATGCAGGCCAGGTGAGAATAACTAAAAGGTTTGGGACATTGGCTGCTTGGTTCACTGCTGTAATCTCCAGTGCCTGGGCCAGCTGTTGTTCAGTTGCTCAGTTGTGTCCAACTCTCTGCGACCCCATGGACGGCAGCCAAACAGGCTCCTCTATCCATGGAATTCTTTAGGCAAGAATACACGAGTGCATCACCACTTCCTTCTACAGTAAGCACCAGGTTTGCAAGCTTTCAATATATATCTTTAGTAACTACATGCTTGGATGGGTGAGTGACTTTTGAAGACGTTTGAGCCTCTCTTCCCATCCTGAAAGGAGCACAGGCAGGCTGGGAAACAAGAGGGAATATTTGCTCCCAGGCCTCCTTTCTTTCCTAGACATTCTAACTCTAAACTGGCTATGAGGTGAAGAGGAGAGATGGAGGTAGAAGAAGGATAAAGCTTGGTCAAAACTGCTAAATAGATCACCTCCCTAGGCCCTCCTTAGCCACTTCTGGCCCCTAAGCTTAACCCTTTAGGAATCCAAGGTCCTGTCCTCTTTCTGCTTAAAAAACTTACTTTTGGAAAAGAAAGGGGGAAACATTAATGTAAGTGCATTTGTGTTTTAAAAGCAACAAACACATCTGGGCCAAAGTTTCTAAATAAATAGCTGAGGAAAGAAGAGACGCTAAAGGCAAAGTTTAGACACATTTGAATGTAGAGTTCCAAAGAATAGCAAGCAGAGATAAGAATGCCTTCCTCAGGGATCAATACAAAGAAATAGAAATAGAATGGGAAAGACTATAGATCTCTTCAAGAAAATTAGAGATACCAAGGGAACATTTCATGCAAAGATGGCCACAATAAAGGACAGAAATGGTATGGACTTAACAGAAGCAGAAGACATTAAAAAGAGGTGGCAAGAAGACACAGAAGAACTATACAAAAAAGATCTTCATGACCCTGAGAACTACGATGGTATGATCACTCACCTAGAGCCAGACATCCTGGAATGTGAAGTCAAGTGGGCCTTAGGAAGCATCACTATGATCAAAGCTAGTGGAGGTGATGGAATTCCAGTTGAGCTGTTTCAAATCCTGAAAGATGATGCTGTGAAAGTGCTGCACTCAATATGACAGCAGATTTGGAAAACTCAGCAGTGGCCACAGGACTGGAAAAGGTCCATTTTTATTCCAATCCCAAAGAATGGCAATGCCAAAGAATGGTCCAACTACCACACGATTGCACTCATTTCACATACTCAAAATTTTCCAAGCCAGGTTTCAACAGTACATGAACCATGAACCTTCAGATGTTCAAGCTGCTTTTAGAAAAGGCAAAGGAACCAGAGATCAAACTGCCAACATCTGCTGGATCACTGAAAAAGCAAGAGAGTTCCAGAAAAACATATACTTCTGCTTTATTGACTATGCCAAAGCCTTTGACTGTGTGGATCACAACAAACTGTGGAAAATTCTTTAAGAGATGGGAATACTAGACCATCTGACCTGCCTCTTGAGAAATCTGTATGCAGGTAAGAAGCAACAGTAAGAACTGGACATGGAACAACAGACTGGTTCCAAATTGGGAAAGGAGTACATCAAGGCTGTATATTGTCACCCTGCTTATTTAACTTATATGCAGAGCACATCATGCAAAATG